>JARUPZ010000006.1:6650708-7173208 GCA_031213475.1 Nereocystis luetkeana
TTTTTTCCCCTCAGTTTAACTGTTGTCAATATATATGCCAGGTATCAGGTACCAGTAGGATATGAAAGAGGTCACTCGTACTGCTGCACAATAGAGCACTCAACAAGAGACTCAGGTGCCTACATCCTCGGAGTAAACCACACTTTAATGACGGTCACAGACAGGCCCGACCAAGGTGGAAGAAACGAACCGGGTTCGAACCGGTACACGAAAACTTGAGAAATAAGTGTGGACAGGGGTTTCCTCTCGCTCTCCGGGGCAGAAACTAAAAGCACACAACAAGAGGTATTCATCGATGGTAGCAAAATAAGAACGAATGGGTATCATGTACATAAACACCACTGCTCTCCTAGTTTGCCCGTGTATAATTACTCGCTGGCTCGCACCAGGTATAAGTACGAACTCGCGATCTGTTTTGGTGTTGATTGGATTGGATTGATTTTACTACTCTTTTATATGTACCATATTTTGCAGAATAGCTTTCCGGTCCCAAGCCCTAATATTTTGTATCGGTACCCTCGCACCTGGTATTTAACGCGGAACTCGTCTTCAAATTTGGCCTCGATAGTTTTTTTTTTTCCTTGCTTCATATAATACCAAGTGTAGGTATAGTATCAGTAGCTCATGGAAGTCATGTTTTTACGACTTGGTACTCAACTTTATTACGGGCGCTACTTCACGCCTCAACGGATTCATGTTCACGTTCATTGCTCTCCGACCCACTGACAGTACTAGAGTGCAAAGTGTAGCGCATGTTAGACCCATGCGAATGGAAACGTTAAGTTTCCGTTAAATTTGAATTCCGAAGATGCCCGCCAGACTTTTTCAGGTACAGCTTGCTATGAGCACGATTCTTGACGCCAACCCCGAAAAAACAATGATGGGGTCGATTGTGAGCCAAGAACTGCTTCAGAAAAACTCAGGCGGGTCTTGAGTTCGAAGCAGCGAGATTCTGAGTCCTCAACCGATTGGTCGACAAAACCAGGACTATGTATTCTGAACGTAGTGCGCTCGTTAGGCTCCCACCCACCCTAGGGTCACCGCGTTCACGCAATGGTCGGTGATATTTGTCGGGCGCTGAAAATAGTTGTTTTTTAGGTTTGGGACAAGAGCGAAGGTCGCCGCCGGCGAGCTCTCGCCCCGTAGACCATGGATGCACCTGATATCTTCGAGGCTGTCATCTAAATTCGTTGACCTTGCCCGACACTACAGTAAGTGGGTTGCCCTTGGGTTGAGTTTATGTCGAGGTCAACGGTCTATCGTCGCACGAGCTGATTTTCATCACCGTGTTGACAACTTGCAACCACAAAAACAAAATGCGCCGCCTGCAGCCGTTCGAAAAAAAACAAAAATCAATTTTTTTCCCCTATTTATACGCTGCGGCGATACGAGAATACGAGTACGAAGAATGCTTTGGTTGTTTCTTGAAGGCAATATTTTTACTTTCGTAGCTCGCGTTCCCATTGGCGTAGGCCTTCGCGTGACAATTTCTTCATCTTTTTAGTTCGCCATATTTGCAGCGTATTCAGCGCTGTAGTTTGTTTGGACAGTGTACAGGTAAGCTTTTCGTCGTGAACTTGGCACCGATTCAGACTCATGTTTGTATGGACACATGCATGGCTTATCCAGGTCAGAATGGATCCATCATCTCAAGCGGGCTGCCCGTACCCTCTCAAGGGCAGACTTCGAACCGTTGAAGACAGTGGGCAAGGGCCAGTGGGGGAAAGTATTTCTTGTCCGCAAGGCGTCGGGACCGCTCGCGGGTCGAGCGGCGGCTGACCCAGGCTTGATGACTGCCGTAAGCGGCGCGGACAAGGTGAGCGTCGTGTGGGATGCGGTGTATCACGGGTAACAGGCACTAAGAATAGTATTATTGGAAGAGCATAACCAAACATGAAACGTCAACCGTCGATGTGCAGTAACCCGTTAGATTATTAACTACTTGTAACTAATGGTTGAGATTTATCGGCCGCTTACGTGTTTGATAGTGACCTTCTTGGACAATCCATGACCACTCCGACGGTTTTGTCCAGTTTTCCTAAATGTTGTATTGTTATGAAAATTACGTATCTTTTTGATTTTCGTACCTGAATTACCGACAACAGTACCTTGAAGTGACCTAACCCTATCCGTGCAACTCTTGTGATTTCGCTCTGGTCCACTGCTACGAATACGTACGCCTCCGGTATTATCACGGAGCGATCTGTGATTCAGATTGGTCTTCCGCAGTTTTGTCTTATTTCCCAAGGCGGCGCCGGCACTGCTCCCGTGACCATTCTCGGTATTACCACGATTGTTCGATTGTTTCCGTCTCTGATCCCACGCACGTATGATACTTGGAAAACGATGCATTGGGTCCTGTGTTACCGGATAACAAAATGGGCAGTGTGAGGATGGTTCGGCTACTGCATTGCAGGTCGAGCCAGAGGCGTACAGCCACTTACAGACTTTGATGTCTTCATCTTGATGATAAGAGTGGGCCGTATCTTCGATCCATTTCTCAGATTTTTTCGGATGAATTTCGCACCATCCTGATTTCTATGCATCTGTATATTGTATACTTGCAGACAGCCCTTCCACTCGCACGCACAGATGCCGTGTTAGGGTAGCAACGCAACGGTAACGGAACGTGGACGAGCATTCAGACCGAGCCTTTTATTTCACGATACGGTGCAAGCTCACAAGCCTGCCCTATATTTGTGTTTGTACAGCCTTCTCGGCTGTGTAATGTTAGACGGGAAAAGAGATCCAGAGTGGTGTTGATTTTTGCCATTTTGCCCTCTAAACGACCGTGTTCTCGGCCCTAGCCGGAGGGAATGTTACAATAACGAGGGTTTTGCGGACCAAATAACGCGAAAGGTGAATTTCAATACCTGTAAGTAGAACATGCAAGCTATTAATAGATGTTTATTATACGTCCGAAAGCTTGAGTGACTTATATACCACACTTCAGTACTTGCGGGGGCGTTTTTCTCCCGAAGTTGCCCAGGTGCCCGTGCCTGCAAGCTCTCAGAAATGCCCAAGTCATGTTGTAGAAACCTCGGACCCACAACATCAGCCACGTTCAGAATTAACAAATTTATCGCTGTATGGATTGCAAAATCGCACAAAGTACAGGGAGCTGTATCATCACCCCCTCCCCCCCCCCCCCCCTCCATTTTTGTAGGTGGAGCTTCTCGCGTTGAAGGAGGTACAGCTTGGATCCAATACCAACATCAGCCACGTTCAGAATGAACGCCTGATCATGCAAGCTGTGCCACCGCATCATTTTGTGGTTGGCATGCTGTATGCGTTCCGGACGCCGAGGTAGGTTTCCACCATCTGGCGAGCGCTTTTCATGAACCCAAGCTCAGAAACCACTGTACCTTTCTTCCCCTCCGGATTTCGCCTCGAGTGCTAGTGCAGCTGTAGCAGTTTGATTGTCTTTTACGAGCTGTTGAGCGTAAGTGCTACACGTGGCGAACCATAATGGCGGTTTTGATGAGCGTGTGGTGCCCTATAATACTAGTAGTGTAGTAATGCACCGACGAAAACACCGTCGGATGGGACACCTGCATTGATGAAAAACGCCTGTGTGGCGTTGTGCAAGGTTAAACTGATCACCGCAAGCGGCCACTAATGAGTTGCCTTCGCTTCCGCAGGCTATCCCGGGGAGCCTTGCCATTCTCATAATTTTATTGTGTACCAGGTACCAGGTATGTAGGGTGTATCAACTAACGACGTGTTGCAATCGCTCCCGAACACTCTAGATTCCGCGTACCTAAATTGCCAGCACACTTACCCGTACATTTTTAAGATATAGGATTTTTACACGAAAACGTTGATTTTTTTTTGTGTTGACTGTTTGCATGGGAAATGCTTTCAATCGAGATGGCAACAGTGATGCGAAACTGGGTGTGCTTGTTGGACTTGGGCGCACTTTTTTTAGTGGTCTGTAACTTACTAGTCGGATTGAGCTTCTTGTGAAGAATAGTGATGGCCCACGTATGAGTCGGAGTGACGTCGACCTTGCTCTCGTTCGGTGATTGTCCATGCGGAAAATCGACGAAAGCGACAGGCTTGTAAATTGACTAGCCTCATTCCAACTCATTCCATCGTGTGGACGAGTAACCCACAACCCACACTACATGGCCTGAATTTGTTTAATAGGTTCCTTTACTACGCACTCGACTTCATGAACGGTGGCGATTTGTTCCGGCACTGGAGGAAGCACCGCAACAGGCGCGCGGATATGGCCCCTTTTTACGCTTCCGAGGTATGGGCGCTCCCTGCCGTGACGTACCAAAAAATATTGTGATGACGGTGGTAACGTGGTAACGTCGCATAGAGGAGGAACGTGACAACATCGTGCAACCATTTTGCAATCGACTTCTTGGCAGGTTAGGACATGCGCTGCGGTATGCGGGACATAGATAATGGGCAGATTGACGCGTGGTTTTCGTGTCGGGACAACCGTTTGTTTTTGGGGATGGCCCAACATCTCTGAACTTGTCGTCTGTACGTCTTTAATAACTAACTCAACGCTATTCGTTGGCCAGGTCCTTCTCGCTTTGGAGCATCTGCATAAGCACTGCGTCATATACCGGGATCTCAAGCCCGAGAATGTCCTGTTGGACTCTCAGGGTGAGTTTTTTGGGCGATGCACAGAGTGATTGGTGGCTGCTGTGCCCACCGTGATTTGTCGTTCGCGCAACCGGTGCTAAATATTGGCGTGACTTGCGTAAATGCATGATGCAGCAACACGTCACGTGCTTGACTGGGGTGTTAGTTCTGCTTGGCGCTTGAATCGCCCGATCCCCCGTCGTTTCATTGGTGTCGCTGCCATGCCACCACTTGCTGCGCGTTGTTCATGTGTCTGGTCATTGTCCGGCGCTTCAACTATCGTTGCATAAATTCTTGCTCAGGACACATCCGGCTGGCGGATCTGGGATTGGCGAAGGTTCTCAAGAGCACGGTGGACAGGACGAGCAGGTGCGATTTGGTTGGTTTGCTCTTGGACTGATTTACGTATATATATACTTCCACCCGCGAGGCAGAACTTACCCACTACCTGCAGCTTGAAGCCATCGTTGGCTGCTAAGAGTTTTCCGCAGCGTGTGCGGTGATCGTATTCGACAATGTGTGGATTATTTCTTGAAACTCTTGACTCGGCTGCCTACATGGCGGAAAGTGTGTTTGTGATACACGTGGCTTGCTATGGTGGGCAAATTACTGTTTGTAAGATGTGACCGCTCATGTCGCCACCAGGAACGAATGCGGTTTGCGCCACTGCATCTCTGTGCTTACCAAGGGTGCGCCGTCCTCGTTTGCGTCCTCAGCTTCTGCGGAACGGAGGCCTATCTAGCCCCAGAGATGATTCTGCGCCTACCTTACGGGGCGTCTGTGGATTTCTGGCAGTACGGGTGCTTCGTGTACGAGCTGTATGCCGGACGATCACCATTCTGGTTGCCTCGCAAACCAAGAAAATTCATTCGGGAGAACATCCTGAACGGCGTGTTTGCGTACCCTTCTGTGGTACCGGAGCCGGCTAAGGGCATCACCGGTGCCTTGCTGCAGGTATTGGGCCACGTTTCTTCTGCTGATTTTCGGCAAGCACGAGTATAGTTTTCCCTTTTCACCAAGAGTCGAGCGCTGCTAAAATATGTTATCTTTACCGTATAATAGTGCGCTGAGTGGAGAGCTGCGTACGCCACTCGTGCACATTTCGCTATGACAGACGTTTTTGTTACAGCCCAAATGTGGTTCGCACGGTTTTGACGGGAGGCGGCTAACGGCACGCAGCTGAGATGCCGGCAGTTCAAGCGCGATGAGTACCTGGTAGTTGTTTTGCCACAAGCAATGTCCGTTCTAGTTGTTGGCCTTGAAGGTATTGGCTGGTTGACCTCTTGGGAACCTTTTGCCATATGGTTCTTTCCTATGGTAACTTTTTTTTATTATATGAATCCGTGTAAATCAATACTCACGTGCGACGTGTTGGCTGTTGAATCCCGGTACGAATATGTTGCCATCCTCGAAGTCGGGAAGTATTCTGCTCGGGTAGAAAATATTGGTTGTGACTGGCTAGTCGACACCCTCGAGGGTGAAAAATTGTGTTGGTACAACGCAAAGCTGTCATATTCAAAGCCTCCCATCGAACGCAACAGGTGACAGAGGGTCGGCGACTCGGATGCGGTAAGTCTTTCGCGGCTTGGGACGACGTGAAGGCAAATGCCTTCTTCGCAAATACGGACTGGGAAGCTCTGGCGCAGAAGAAGACGACGCCGCCAGTGCTGCCATCAGATCCCGGAAAGGATATGGTCAACAATTTCGATGATGACTTCACGAAGTGAGATTGATTCTAAATCGCGTCCTTTCGTTTGCATGATTTCGTCATTCTCTGCTGGAAGATGTGTTGCCTTGAGCGAAGGATTTGAGAAGGCTTCATCCATTACGAGCGGGCCCCGCTCAGTACAGGCTGGTTGAAGCATATCGCCCTAAAATTTGTCCTCCACGAATGCCAATCGCAATATAATCGCATATCTACGCGAGTGTCACACATTTGGTTGTTATAGTGACCGATAATGCATTTTTTATTTTTGTTGTTTTGGGCCTAGGGTTGGCGCTAGCGGCGAAATTGTGTCCCGACCAACCACGGGGCTTAAAAAAGACAACAACAGCCAGACATTTCCGTAGGAAGAAACATTTTCGGTTTTTTTCTGAAGGCACCGGTTCCAGGTAATCCAAGGCAATGTACGTATGTAGAAAGTTTCGCAATAATATCCGAAGAAGTGACTGCGTATGTCAAGTCATCTTTTAACGCTAAAAGTTGATCCTGTACTGAAACTAAGTAAGAACAAGGCAACGCCTTATTTCTTGCGTTTTTACCGCACAAAACTCCGAATGCCCTTGACTAGCCGTTGACGGAGTTTTTTTCGCCGGAATTCGTTGGGTCTCACACGTGCGAGACCAAATATCTCGTAAAAAAATGCGAGCTACAAAAACATGTCTGGCGAAAAAAAATCCATTCGGTAACGGGTTGGCAGAGGTTTATGAAACACACGTGCTAAATAAAGTTCAGGGTTTGTCTCCAAATTCCGCCATGGCTCCAAACTCCGCCGTGGACATTGAACGCTTGCGAATACTGGGTGGTTTATTGAAACACACTATTATCCACCTAATATTAATACATGATACTGGTATCTATAGCTCATCGATTGGGCCATCAGCATATCCTGTCAACCAGCCTATCAACGCACAGATACGCAGCTTTCGAGCAATCTGTGCTGGTGTGTTTCCGCCTTTCACACTATCCTAACATCGTTCGCAGGGCTCCATGGAACGGTTCTGCTCGAAATTGTCATTTGTCAAGACTTGTGGTACATAGACATGCAGACCTACATGAGGTTTTAATGACGGCGCATTTCTGTCGGTCCGCACATGCACAACACTGAATAAACTTTGACGGTGGAGTACGTTTTTTTATACCATCCATCCTGTTTAGTGTAAGGCCGTAGTAGAAATAATACCAAGGTAAATCGCCTTGTCACGAGAAAAAATTACTTGGAATTTGTATGGACTGTTTTTTTCAGTAGTACCTGGTATGATTTTTGTACAAGATTAAATACCATATTAGAGATAATACCAGGGTTTTGGGCTTGAGCCACGGGGTAGTCTCGAAATGGGTGCACATCACTATTAATACTGTATCTGGTAGATCGATAAAAACTTTTGTGTTCATCAAACTAGAGGGTGATCTCACACAACGTGTATCACAAAGTCTGTTGATCCTCGCGCGGTCACCGTTGCAATGTGATGCTGTCGATAGACATCCCGTGCTGTCAGTAGTAGGCATTTGCTATGTTACATTGATATCAATCATTGTTGTGTTTGCCCTATGTTCTTGTTCCCCAACGTTGGCAGTCAAACGGTCTTTTGGGGGAACGATGTGGACGCGAACGGAGAGAACCCAGTATTCTACGAAGGGGAGCTGGAAGGATTTAGCTTTATCAGGTGGGTGCATTTTTTCTGTTTGCGGCTTGCTACATGTGGCAAATGGACCCCTCTGCTGGGAGATCAGTTTGAGCTATTGCTTCAATGCGGAGTAAACCGCATGTTAGCACGTTATCAGTATAGAACCTCTTTACTTAGATCTCAATTTGAGCGTGCTCGGTTGGTACATCCCTAGCCTCTCAAAGCTCCCACTGCGAAACCGCCTCCTTTCATTACTTGCCGGACCTTTCCAGCGGGTTTTTGTTTTCTCCATTTATCTTGGCACTCTCGGTCCTTTCTTCCTTTTTCCTTCTTTCGTTTCGTATGCATGCGTGTACTCCGAGTACGACACCGCGGGCCTGCCCGGCGCCGTTGCGGGTTTCAGCGGGTGCTGGCGGGTAGAGGGGGGGGGGGGTTGCGTGGGGGTTGCGTAGAGCGCCCGTCGCCGCTTTCGTGCCTAGGCGTCGCGTGTGCCTCGGGACACGAGGGATGCATGAATGGGCTCTGTCTGGCCTCCATTTGTGATTTTTTATATAGTACGTACGAGTATTTAAGGGTCGTTCGAATTGCAAGATAAGGTTCAAGCGGTACTTTTTTTTTCGACCGGGCTGAAAATCACAGAGGGAAATATCCAGTCTGAACAACAACATTGTCGAGCTGGCGAACGACGGTCACGGTGAGCACCGGGCTTAGCGCGAGGCGGGCGACGGGGCTCACTGTGGCATGGAGTAAGGAAAGCTTTACCCTGACCGAATCGGTGGCGAGGTGGTCGCGAGAGGGGCGGGCGGCGTACGAGGCTGAGAGAGAAGCTCTGCTGTACGGTTTTTTTTTTTGGCCGGTGCAAGGTGTTCCAATCAAGCCGTTTCCTCTGCGGTTCGATTTTTGAGCTTCAGATTTTGACCCCATCGCATTTTCAGATGTGATGTTGGCAAATCGAAACAGTCTTCCTGTGCGGAAACATCAGATTTGTTGTGTGAAGAGATTCGAGCAAACGCCGAGACCAACTACTGTTTTTGTGGTGGGGTGGCGCCGCGAAGAGACGAGCTGGGTGCGCTGCCCTGCGAGCTGGGTGCGCTGCCCGGCGCGTAGGACCCAAGCGTCCGAGCCAAGGCTGACAGCCTGTGGTATGGCGGCGAAAAAACGTGACGAACGCGCGAGAGCTAACCTTTCTTGGCATTTTGGGTTCCATTTTGTGACTAACTGCTGCTGCTGTACAGCAGTGAGTTTGCGAGTACTCGTACGTATCCACGGAGAGGTACGTACCGAGTGCGCTTTTCTTGGTCTCTATATAGGCCCGAGCCCGCGCCAGGCGACTGTAGTCTGGCCACGGAGGGACGCGCCGCCCGAGCGTCGGGCGCGAAACAACGTCGCTATACAGCTGTGTCACCATCCAACTCATCGATCGTTCTGCTGCTGTTTGCTGTCGTGGATAGCATCTTGAAATTAGAGAGCATACCATTTTTCGATTTGAAAATCTGATGACCCAGGTCGTCGGATTCTGAAATCGAAAAAAATCCGGTCGGATTTTGCATATTTGGACTGCATAAGCTGGGTCGTTCATTTTTGAGATCGAAAAGTACGAATCTGAAGCTCGAAATCGAACCGCATAGGAACCAGCCCCAGGCAGAAAATTGTTACATTAGGGGACGGGATTTTTTTTTCTTGCCATGTTTTTCTGTTTCATTTTCATTTTCAATTGTTTTTGCGGTGCTGCTGTGCCGTGCTGTGCTTTCTCTTTCGTACAGCAGTACATTCAGCAAGCATGTCAAAAGAGGAAAATGATCACCCTACCTCGGGTATGTACGTATATACGGCATGTGAGCGAGCGTAGAGGGCGACGCACGTCAGGCAACCGCCCGCGACGCGGAGCGTATGTGCCGTCCGAGCTGTTTTATCCTAAAGCATGGCGGTGGGACTCTTGGCATTATCAAGTCGCCAGTTTGCAACTACGATCGATCATGAAAACGCTATACTTCGAAGTATTCAATCATGGACCTCTGTCCGCTTGGCATAGTAATTTGATGCTACTTTTTTCCTTCCTGAGCGAGCGTAGCGGGCGGCGTAGGCCGCCCGCGGAGCGAAGCGCCTTGTATATATATATACCCGTATACCAGGTACAATATTTGGAACGACCCGCCATCAGATGGCCATGTTGAATTATGTGTTTCTTGGTACGTCGGACTGTCCGGACTAACAACCTTGATTGTCGGCGACCCGGTGCTAGGGCAGCTTTTGTTAAGAGGGTTCGTGGATACGCTATTGGGGCGTCCATGGTGGAAAAGTACGAATACCTTACATGCCCATATGAGGCTGGGCTTGTCAGAATTACCGATATTTCCCCGAATCTTGGCAACGCTTTTTGGGGAGACCCTCGGGGGTATTTCCCTTATCGTGCTTACCGCAGCTTCTGTGTCTCATGCTTGTTCTCGTGTACCCCGACTTGCCGCAGGGACAACTCCGACGAGAAAATCATCGAGAGCAAGTTGCTGGAAAGTTCGTGATGTGGAATAGTTGGTCAGCTGTGGCCGAAGCATCTCAAGTGGAGAAGGGATCCCGTGCGAGTCGGACTAAACGTGTCCTACTGCATTGCATGTGCAGGCGCTGCTTCAGCCCCTTCCTTGGATGAGGCAAAGAGCAGGCCTCTGGGGTGTAATCGAAGCTGACATGCGTTTTCTATGTCCGTCCTTGATGGAACCCAGGCAAAAAGGAGTTTTTCTCCTTGTTTCGCGTACGCGTATTTCTGCGATACGGAATTCGTAGAGCTTTCGGTGCGCCATACTTTGTTTCAAGTATTTATAGCCTCAGGCCAATGCGCGACCATGGTTGTTTTCCGTCCTGCATGTATTTTTCACTCGTATGTGCACAAGATCTAGCGGCAGCGTCCATTGTGCATGAAGTAGGCTAGGTGCGCGGGCGCGTTGCCGAGTTGTCAGGTAATTTATTTTAGGGTCGCCTGGTTTTCGGACAAATATGAGGCAAGATAATGTTGAGGGTTACAACCCATTGGGACCTGGGAGGCATAACATAACTATGACGTACACAAAAACAAAGGCGATTACAGGATCAGCCCCACGTATCATCCCGGCGCTGCTGGGTTAGGAGATAGCACATAGTTGGGCCATAATTCCACGGCAAGGAGGCACATAGCACGTTCGCACTGGACCGTGGGAGCATGCCTCTCGTTTTTTTCGTCCTTCCATCTTTGTCCGAAGAGTATACGGAGAGAGATTGGACGTGGATACCATTGCATCTCCGACCGGTTACAAAACGGTTGAGACATGTTTAGCCTGCGACGTGTTGTAGAATACGGGGTTTTGCTGAAGTAGATCTCGCAAACGAAACGAATCCAGAGCGGATCGCAGCTGTTTTCAGTCAGCATTGCATGCATGTGTCCAATGCAGTTAAACCAGGTAGGCTCGTGTCCGTTGTACCAGGTAGACTCGTGTCCACGGAACACGTTCTAGATAGCGTGTTCACAGTTTTGCTTAAAGTTCGGGACAGACGAAATTATAGGTCATAACCGTCATAATATGCAAAAGTTTAGTTTGGATGCCTGGACTTGGGGCGGGAAGGACTGACGGGAAGGAAGAACTGACAGTTGTTGCCGAGTTATTGTCATTGGATACGACTGAAAGAGAAATATCTCAGTTATGATAGTTGGCTTTTACGTTGGCGGCCGGCGTTCTGGTGTTGTTTTTCTTAAATAGTACCATATCAAGCTAAACGCTCAACATGCGTGGCGCGTGGGGTGGGTCGCCAACGAGCGCACACCAGAGCACGTACATAAGTATATTATGTTTTACCTTTCCGAAAAGAGATGGAAACATGAGTGCCCTATGCAGAGGCTCTCGCTTCATAACGTTACATTTCCCCGGAAAGCGAGGGCAGCAATGCTTGTTTGAGGCCATCTCTTGAGGCATACCCTGGTACATTTTTTTTTCTACTGGAATTCGAGGTGCCAGCACCTGGCATGTATGACCCGGGAAACCGGCAAATCGGGTCTACTTGAATTGCGATGGCAGTCCCGCCAGCCATTTTGGGAGGGGTTCCCGACGCCGTTTGCCGTTTCTTCAGGATAGCAGTTTGAAGAAGTGTCGATGCACGTCAATTTTCTTCAAATCAGTTTCGGACGTGTGATTTATCGGAAAGAAATGCCATTTTTTGAATAAAACCTCGAAGTCGCTTGTGTTAACCCGTATGCGAATGTGTTTTGGGATCCGACTGACGTCCATGAACAGCGGAGGAAAGAAGCGGGTGGCGTACACAGATGTTTGCTGAGGTCCTAGGGCTCTGTCGCTACGGCGAAAATGTGTTCCGACCAACCATGCACGGGCTTTCAACAAGGCCAAGAACTGCGTTTCGCTTTTCGGAACGAGCCGATTCCAGAGGTACTCCCAAGTGTGGGACGGACGCCCTGGGCGGATTCTCTGTCGTGCGGTTGTGGTGTAGAATACATACCGAGGTGGGTTTGTACCTCCGAGTCTACACGGAAATGATGCAGACGATGCGAGGGGAAGGCGACATGGTATCCACATCACCCCTCGTGTTTCGAGTGCGCGCTCAAAATGAAAGGAGTGAGGCGTTCTACGATAGAGCTTCGCCCTAATTTCTCTGAGGCTCCTCACGTAATGGGCTCCATACCTCACCACAAAGTTGACTGCATAAAAATCAAATTGCATCCCGATGGATAATCTCATGGCCCAAGCATTCCAAAAGGTCATTTTTGAAACAAGGTTTGGATTCCGACGAGTGGGGGTTAAGGAACCCCGATATTCAGGAAATATTTTAGCGGAAATGCGCTACCTCTATCTTGGAACGCGTCGAGTCGACTTGGGGTAACAAGGCGACTTTAGGTTAACGACCTAGATGTGCCGTATTAACACTACACACAATTCATTGACCAACCGACAAGTTGTCAGCAACGCACAATCGTGTTGAACGCGTATAATATTCCACAAGTGGTACACTTGTGGTCTCTCATACGAGTACACGGATTCATAAAACTTGTCTGTCTTGTCTGTCCGATGAGGGTCTCTCTATGGTCACCAGCGGGCAAATTTCCTTCGAATCCGCTACGCCCATGCCGCACACGCATCAAGTCGAAGCCCTCGCGGAGGTGATCGTCATGGTTCAAACCACACCTGTTCGCGTGCCCTGTGTGTGGAGCTATCAGAGTTGACTTCCAGCACCGATATCGCGACCAGCAGCAATCGCTCCCCGAGGCCAGTGGGAAAACTCGAGACTATTGTCAAGTGAAAAATTGGGTAAAATTCATTTTTGTAATATTGTGGAGCTACTGTGCTGCAAGCGATAGGCGGCAAGGCAATAGCAAGGACGAGCTTCTTTCAAAACGGCTACGCCCATGCCGCACGCATCAGGTCGAATCGCAGAGGCGATCATCATGGTCGAAACCACATGTCTTCGTGTGCCCTGTGTGTGGAGTTATCAGAGTTGACTTCCGGCATCCTTATCGGGGACGTATCGAGCAGGAGCAGTCGCTCCCCGAGATCAGCGGAATAACTGTTCGTCAACTCTATTTTCTAGTGGAATCTGTTGGATTTATTCTATTCTACTGTGTTACGAGCGATAGTAATTTTATCTCACCGAGTTTTCACTTACATATAAAAGTTAACCCCTTTAGAACCGCGGTCTCGTTTAGGGGACACACTACTTGAAATCTGAGTGGTTTGCCCTCAAAACGGGACTGCTGTGTTACGAGCGATTGTAATTTTTTCTCGCCGAGTTTGTAGTTCTATATAAAAGTTAGGAGTGCGTTCGGACCGCAACGTGCCCGTCTTCATTTTTCTTAAAATGCCGTCTTTTTTCAAGGTTCGTGATACGTAACTCAACACCGTTTGCGAAGTTCGTAAATTATTTCGGAATGAACATCATTTCGAAATGTCGTAAATCCTTTCGGTCTTGCTTCATAATATTTTTCAGTACGGTGAGGGTCCCACCTAACCCTTTTCGGGATGCAGCCCCGTTTTGGGGACAAAGTAATAGGAATTTGAATGATTCGCCCCCAAACTAGGGCTGCAGTTCTAAAAGTAGTGCGGTTCCATTGACTGCGGGGCCGCACGAAATAAGTATGGTTAAAATCTCTAGCACAAACTCCTCGCGCTTTAGTGCGGCTGCCGCACTCAAGTGGAATAAGTGCGGCGCGGGAGCCGCTGCCACACTCAGGTGGAACCGGTCCCGCTTTAGCCGAGTGACTGCGGGGGGGGGGAAGCAGACTGCCCAACAGACTGACGCCTGGGTATGGCCATCATCGTCATGATGCGCTCCCTTCTTTGGGACCCAAGTAACTAGCATGGTGCCACCCGGGCAACTTTGCGTGTCTGTATGCACCAGTGTCTGCCTTCCGTATTATTTCTCCCCCCCCGCCCCTTTTTGTTCGTTCTGTTCCTTTTCTTTTTTTCTCTCCTTTGCCCCTCGTTGTGTCTCTGTAGACTCGTAAATGCTCCTTTTTGCTGTGGTTACTATCTGCTTTTTATATTTGTTTGCTTCGTCGTCTTCCTTTTTGTTCCTTGTCGATTGCAACGTATGCAGTAAGCACACTAGACTATGCAATGTCATATGCCATCCTACTGGATACGACAGGCACGACATACACATTCTATTACATACAAAGAGCAAGAAAACCCACACGAGAATACACAGATTTTCAGCGCGAGGGGGTGTTTAAGCAGAGACCAAAATATATGAAGTGCATACGGTGTTCTAACTCCTCGAACAAACCCGACCATCAACAATATGTTACGAGTACACACTTGTGGAATAAGCACGCCAACCCCGTTCCTTGTCTGTGCAATAACAATACTCGTATATCATGAGTGTATGAGTACGGTTCGTATTCTTCATTGTTACTGGGATCAATGGTTTGTATCATGTTTGGCGAATCGAAAATGAAAATGAAGAATTGTGAGATGAGCGGACCCGATTCGGTCTGACTCCGGGACTGAAACACGTGAAAGCGTGTATGATTTGCAAACAAGGCGTGCTTTTTCGGAAAATCCTTCTCTTAACAGAGATGACTTGAGGAAGCAACATAACTTGTAACCTGCTATTATACCTGGCATTGATAAACAACGTCGCCCCCTCTTGTTTATTTTATTTTTTGTTCTCATCCATTTATTATGTTCGTCCTTCTCCTGCTTCCTCCTCACTAATAGTCGTAACTCAGATAAGGGGGCACACAGAGTGGGTTCTCCCGCCCCCCTTCACCACGTAAGGTACGCGACTTGCATTTTTATTGCGAGAACGGTTCAACACTTTCTTCCCGCGTCGATTCGCGTTGAATGTGTTTACCCGCGCTATTGATAGGCGCTCTCGGCAGTAAACAGATCTCCATACGAAGAATCGAGCCCTTGACATCAACGCAAATAGTATTCGAGGTTAACCAGGAGACCACCTGGGCGACCGGCCGTGTTGTCGTGGAACGACAACTTGCCGGGCTAGATAGACTACAAGAATGCTCTCGTGCAGCGTGCCATGTCTGACGTGTACACCGCCCCCATGTGCAAAGCTCATAGCAAGCGAGCGGGAAACCACAGGTGGCTCTTTGACATGAAATCAAAGGTCGAAATCCCCCAAGTATGGATAGCTTTAGCATCGATTACACAAGGGCCTCGCCCATTTTCCATAGTTAACCCAGCGTCGTCTCCGACTGTCGATTGAGATTGTGGTCTCTCGTCGCGACAAATCATCTTCGAAGCGTCATCTTGCACCTCCTGGTCCTGTGCTCCCAGAGGCTCCTGTGGCAGGCCCACTAGCACTCCCTGCCGGTCCCTGCTGTGGCTGATCGGCCGTGAACATCCAAGACAAAACGAGTGGGATGAAAACATACCTGGGGCGGGCGGGAAAGAACGTGGAGAAGATAAGCATTGTTATTGGCACCTTCGCGGCTTCCCGTCTGCAAATCCGAGTGGATAGAGATATGGTCAAAGTCATCCAATAATGGTACCAGCACAGATCAAGACAAAACGAGTGGGATAAAAA
Organism: Nereocystis luetkeana; assembly: GCA_031213475.1. NCBI lineage: Eukaryota > Phaeophyceae > Laminariales > Laminariaceae > Nereocystis > Nereocystis luetkeana. Next base: position 6,666,675 of record JARUPZ010000006.1, read on the forward strand.
CACACTCGGAATGGGCGGGAAATAGAGGGCAGAGGACAGTATTAGTATTATTAATAGCACCTTCGCGGGTTTCCGTCTGCGGATGCAAGTGGATAGACATGGTTAAAGCCATCAAATATTGTACGATTTGCCAAGAACTTCGCCTTTGCCACGAATAAAACCGGTTTTACGTGACTCCGCGCAATATTGTGTGCTGATTGCGCGCTTCATGAGAGCAACGATCCTTGTGATTTTGCACATTTGACAGGAAATAAGACTCTTGATGCTCTTTTCGTATCAAGTCGACACCCTGACCGACAGCAATCTCATGCTCACACCCAGTAGTGGTGGCACCAAGAGGAACAATACGAAGTACCTGGTATTTCATTTCGCTCAAAAGAACACCGCTTCGCCGTCATTCCCACGTACCAATATTTCACCAGAAAGCTCTGGTTCCCCACCGCCTTCGGGTCTTGAGTCGCTATGTTCTCTTTCAGGTTCATGAGGCCAGGGGGAGGACTATTGGCAACTGCCTGCAGAGGAACACTGCGATACCGACGGATGGAAAGTAAGGTGGTGATACGGGTATTATAGTCAGTTCCAGCTAACCTGTGCTGCCATAGCAGTAGTACAAGCAAGCGTTATCCAATGCTCGTGTTCTCCACGCGTTGCACATAATGACGTACTCGTACATTTACGAGTTATTACTTCACGAGCAAGGTGCCTTCACAAACTGCACAACCAAACTCGCAAACCTGGGCTATAGCACGGGTATGATGACGCAAATGACTGTAGATGAATGCAGGAAGCGCAACCATATAAACGAAACGCGCAATCCTCACCTGTGGGCGCTTGCGGCTCGGACAACCTTGATGTTTGTGAGCAATTGGGAGGACTCTGGCACCTGTGCGCACGGAGTGGAGGAGGCACAATTCGTTAGCCTCTTTACCAACTACTTTCGAACGTGACCTGCCTGACACCACCGAAACATTCACACAAATCGAGTCTACGCACGTACCGGCATTTTGGTGCAGTCTCGTGTCCTGGCAAGAGGTCCAACCGGAGCTTTGTAGTCCAGTCTTATGTCCACAGGCGGGTAACAATAAACAACGAAGCGACGTCAGACATGAGGGAGCTTGTACACTACGGCGGGTCACAGTTCCATGTTGTATGCACCAACGTATCTGTTTCAACATTTTTACGTTGGCACCCTAAGCAGTAAAGTAATAGACGCTGCAACGGCGCTATAACGGCGTTATTTTTTCAAGGCTCCAGCTTGTTGTCTGGAATCCTAGGGTAGTTCTCCGGGTCAAAACAATACGGAGGGGAATCTCAAGGCGAGCATCCTCCATTGACTAGGCGGCTATTTGGTCAGTCGAGAGCCTCAATCTTGCGATAATCGGCGGAAAAAACGCCGTCCTGGAGGCGAACGATTTTTGTTGCAGTGGCGTTTTGACGGAAAGTCTTAGCTGCGTGTAGACTCTACATAGTCCATTTGTGAAACAAGCGGAAGACTCAGATCTTCCGGGCTCTGCTTCAAAACGGTGCAACTATACATTTTTAGAACAGGCGGCAAGAAGGTGGCGGCATAGCAGGTGGTCTAAAAGCGGTTGCAAGCCAAATGTCGACAACTCTAATGGCCAAATGTGCGGTAATGCTGTGGTCGTACGAACGAGATACCAGGCATCCATGTGACAAAAACCGGTGTTGAAGCATGAAATAATAATTCGAAAATATGACACAATCATAAACGTAACCGAGTTAACCTTTGGTCACGTCTGCTCCGCTTTCGAATATCTTTAGATGAAGTCGGGAAACGACGCCTGCGTACCGCAAGGCTTTAGGAGTATAGTCTCACCCCACAATGAGCCCATCCCCTTCGACGTGCAGCGTCATTTCTTCTCGGAAGGAGGACAGCCGCAGGTGACACTGAGGTTGACAAACAGGGTGGTCAAGATACGCGCGGTTGGGCATCATACAGGTTGGACACACTGACAAACGGTCTAGATTTTAGTCGTTCAGTGGTGTAATGGGATGGATTGAATAATGGATGTGCCTAGAGTACAAACCCCGCTAAAACTAGGACAGCAGGAGAACGGACGATCGTAGCCTGCGTAACCCAACCCAACCAACCGACCACCAACCAAAAGTACTGGTACGTAACAGCAACCTGTTGGGCTTCTACCGGGCGCAAAGGATAGGAATTCTTAGATCTTCAACAAACGCGCGGGCAAACTTGAATCTGGACCTCTTGTCATCAAACAGGAGCGCGAACTTAAAAGCTAGGTTGGTCTCATTGACTTACAAAATAGAAACGCTCGTGATCTCGACTAAGACAAACGTACGGTAGTCGACTAGCATCCAACTACGAAAAAATCGTAGCCAACACTCGCCATGCATTGCCTATGACGAGGAGTTTCTCACCGCTGATATGGCTGCGACAACGTGGTTTGTCGATTCGTCGTCTGTGGACACCCTGATGAGGTAAAGTCCGTCCTTCGCGATCAGGTCCTGCAGGTATTGGCATACATCGGACTCAGTACAACCGCAAGACCGAAACCCATAAAAACATGATTGAAGACTCGGTGAGTATCAGACACCCTCATGCGGCGGCATGACTTCTGCACACGTGTATTACCTACAGCAGTACCAGGCACATCATCAATCCACAGATGAGTTGTTTTGGCAGGGAGGTACTGGCAGAGAACTTGTCCAAAAAGTACCTGGACTACGAGAATTGTTCTGCTGTGGCCATTTGATATTTGAAGCGCACCTTCGAATGCACGTGGAACACCACAACAGACGGTATAATACGTACGCACTGCTTAGAAGAAACTGTCTCTTCTAGCGATGGTGATACAGGAGCTCGTGTCATTTCTGCATCATCACATCAACTTAAGAACAGCGGTAAATGAAAAAAAACGGGATTGCTCGTGCCTGGTACCCACAAACTATCATAAAAAATACGAGGACTACGAGTATTAATAGTAGTACTAAGACCCCCGGTCGGAGAAGACAAGTTTTTTAATGGTAGTGCCGAGGCACGTTTCATTTTAGGGAGTTGTATTCGATTTCAAGTCGATCGTCAAGTCACGGGTTTCCACAAGACCTTGCGTCACACGCACGGTGCGCTTGAACAATAAGAACAGAACAAGTGTATACGTACATTCCAGGCTATGTCAAAAGCGAGGTCACGTGGCATCAAAACAAACTCTACATGTTCCAGGTGTGACCCGAATGTGACATTGATATGTTGCATCTGACGGCAGCCGATTATTTCCCCTAACGGCTTGTCTCTCGAAGCGGCAGGTTTCTCGAGTTGTCCTCGCGTCGCAGTTTTTTTTTTCGCTGGTGTGTGGCACTGTGTTTTGCCCCTCAAGACCACAACCGCACTACGTCAAACCAGCGATTCTACCATTTGTGCCTGCCGACGACGAACGCTTTGACTGTACACTCCTCTCACACATGACATAGGGCGGCGCTCCATTTCGCGGTTGTTGACCGCTGTTGTGGCTTGTGGGCAAGGCATCCGTGGCATCAGGTCGTTTGGAGTCATCCTTTTTTCGTTTCTATCAAGCATTGACCTCCAGCTACACATCCCCAGTTCACTACGTCGGAGCCGCTAGGAGGAAGCTCCTGCACGCCGCATGGGGTGCAAGATTTCATTATGATCTATTTTAAGTGGCACCTTGACGAGGAAACCACCTTATTCTTGCCAACACCAAATACATTCCATTCTATATCCAATACAAAAAAAGCGGGGATCGGGGAAAACCAACCCGCCCAAATACAAAAAGGAGGGGATGGGACAGAAAACGGCCGACCCCCTTTTATATCAATACCATGGGTCTCTAATATACCGGTACTGTATATACGAGTATAGCAGCCGGTCGCCCCGGTGGTCTACTGTAGTGGTAACCCTCGAACGCTTTAGAGTTTGGTCCTGGAGTTCGAATCCCACCGTGGTGAGATTTTGACTTGACTTGCAAGAAACAAAGGAATCAACTCCTGAGAGCGCCCAGCAGCGCGAGTAGGCGCAATTCGATGCGAGTCGTCGAGGGAAGAAAGGGATGAACCCTTCCCGCGATAAAAATGCCTTCCAAGGCACGAACCGTAGTGGGGACCGGGGAGAAGAGCCTCCTATGTGGCCGAGACAAGCGTCTGGACCATTAAAACGATATGCACAACTTGAACAGAAAGTGGAGAAAACGGTACCTGATAGATTGGACCATCTTTCACGATGGTGCCTTCAAGACCCATGACAATGGAAACGCGAAGTTTGAAAGGTTTCTTTGAAAAACAATGCTTTCAAGAAATAGCCGTATGTACCGTTGTGGGGAAAAAAGGAAATCAATGTTCTTTTCTTATTTATTTTTTCAAACAGCTGCCGGCGGCGCATTTTTTCTTCTGGTTGCAAATTGTCAACACGTTGATGAAATTCAGCTCGTGCGACGATAGACCTTAGACCTCGACAGACTACACCCACGGACAACCCGCTTGGTATCGGGCAAGGCCAACAAGTGTAGATGGCGGCCTCGAAGATATCAGGTGGATCCATGGTCTAGAGGGGGAGAGCTTGCCGGCGGCGTCCTACGCTCTTCTCCCAAACCTGAAAAAAAGCCTTTTCTTTCCATTAGAGACGGATCGCGAAATTTTGTCGACAGTTTTCAGCACACGAGCGGCCATTTTATTTTATTTTATAATCATACGCCTGGCCAGCGCCCGCCACATACCGGTTTCACCGGCCGTTGTGTAAACACGGTGACCCTAGGGTGGGTCGGAGCCCCTAACGAGCGCACTTCGTTCAGAATTCATGACGCAGTCGTTGATTTTGTCGATCAATGTTTGTCGAGGACTCGGAATCTCGCCGCTTCGAACTAAACATACGCTTGAGTTTTTCTTAACCCTTTCAGAACCGCGGTCCCGTTTTGGGGACAAACCACTCAAATTCGAAATATTAATAGGTTGCCCCCAAAACGTGACTGCGGTCCTGTAAGGGTTGAGCTGATCTCGGCCCAACATCGGCCCTATAATTGTTTTTTTTCGGGGTTTTCCTAAGTTCCTAAAGTTTGGAACTATTGATGTGAAGAATCGTGCTCATAGCTAGCTGTATCTGAAAAATTCTGGCGGACATCTTTGGAGGTCACACTTTATATGGAAACTCTGCGTTTCCATTGGCATAGGTCTAACTCACCTGTAGCCGTTGCCAATCGGGCAACTTCACAGGCGGAAGGGTTGCAGAAGGCGCTGTCGATAGTGATGGATCAACCAGAAGCTCCATGTATCCCCTGTGCGTGAACTTGGGAACACGGACGACGTTGGTGATCAGCAGCATGCCAGAGGATAAAATCTTACACAAGTTTTTGGCTTGCGAGCTCATCGCGGCGCTAGATGTTCCCAGTGACGATACACTACCTGCTACTATTAATATTAATATGTACCAGGTATGGTAACTGGTAACTGGGCAGTTAAATAAATATCTACCTGGTACGTAAACTTTTATTGATTGAATGGAATTGCCAGGAAGCGGAGTGGGTCAGCCGGTCGTTCGCGTCGCTACACCAGGAACAGCAGTAATAGTAGTGTACTCGTATATATCAGTTATTGTTCTTCGAGTATGCAGTACCAACTGCAACGGGAAGGGGCAGACTCTACTGACGCCGTACACACTCACTGCTCATCGGAGTGCACAACAGCAGTATTAATAGTGACGATTGATTGCGAATGCCTTAGCAAGCATACTTGTACTCCTCATCAAAGCTTCTTGTACCACAAAGCAAACTCGAAGAAGGGACCCGCGGACAGAGCAAGCCCTGTGAATGCCATGCTATGATGTCAGCCTCTACATATGAGTACGTAACCACCTTCCTCGTGGCTCGAGGACTGGATCTGGTAGCCAGAGGTGAAAACTAACTCACAGCAAACACAATATGGACATTTTCCCAATCCCAACGCACCTCTGCCTCCGGTCCGAATGCGTGTTCCACAACGACACTACGCGCATTGGCTCTGGCGTAGCACATCGTTACCACGAGAACACCATATGTCCATGACTTCATCTATTTAAGTGTAGAGGCAGGCTAGTCTGCCTGAGCGATGAGCGATGGCGGTATGTTATGTTTTATGTTTTGGGGAAGGAGTTGCATTTGGGTTACGAGGCATTATAGGTGCGGGTACGGTGACACAGATCTTGTACTTTTTTGGATACATACTGCCAGTTTTTTGGCAGATTGGGTACACGCGCCACGGACTCCAATAGTTAATGTCCTTCTGACATAGGCCTGACCGCTGCGCCGGCCGTTGCTGCGAGATGCTGGACCGCAAAATCGAAATTCGCGGGAAGGAGAGGGTGGTGATTGGTAAGACATGTACGATGGAAGAAGCACTCGCGCGGCTTCCATCTGACCTGGACGCTGCTGAAAGAGGGCACCACCCAGGCAGCTGGCAGTGCTTTGAAGATTGTGGTGTTGCTGACCTCGATGAGCTCGAGGAAAGGGGTAGAGAGCATGCTGATCCGGCAACGAGCAGAAAAATGTGGAAATCAAAGGGAAAATATTGTCGCTGCTGATGCCGCAAGCAAGCGCGGAGCAGACGCACGCTCTCTCGATCCGACCTCCGGGCAACGGAGCTTGGTGGCGAGACGAGGAGCGTGTACGACCAAAGGTGGCATCACGACGGCGATCGGCGAGTTGTAGTTGGTTGTCGCAGGAAGTGGTGGTGTGTTGCATCATGCGAGAACATTGTTCTGTAGCGGTCACTGCAAACGTACTCATTTTTTTTCATTCCTCTTTTGGTATTTTTCTCCGCTACCGCACTCTGCTCTCCTCTTCTCTACTCCAAGACTAGGCTTCGGAGAAGAAACGTGCTGGTGTCATCGGCATGGTCCGGAAGGATCCCCTGTTGATTGGAGCAGATAAGGGAAATGCTTTGGGAGCGGCAGCCGCGAATGTAGCCTGCGTAAATGCGGCTAACACCCGCGCCGTAGCCGCTTCGTTGGAGGCGCTGAAGCAGCACTGCAAGAGCAACATTAGCCGCGTCTCCTACAGCACTGCGCTGGCGGCAATAGCTGGAGCGGGGGAGCACACGTGCGATCCTGCTGATCCGTGCGACCCCGCGCACCGGTGCGCTCCCTCCGAACTTCCGGATGGTGTCGGCCTTGCCCAGCGAGCAGGGAGTCCCGGTGTGAGGGATTAAATGCCCTTCAAGCTCGCACTTCTGGATGCACAACACCAACCACTCGGAGCCTCCGCCCCAGGCTTTAGAAGAAGGGCGGCACTGCTGGGCTTACCGCAAGACGAGGAGCGACGCGACGGACCACGCGACGGACCACGCGTACTGGAACTCAATGGTGCGGGGCTGGCACTCCGACGACTTTTTCCGTGCATCGGGAGTTTCAGGTAAGCTTGTGCTGTGTTGGGGTGCCCGCCAGGTTTTTGTCGCCTGTACCTTCTGCTGCTGTCTTCTACACTGCTACTGCTGTTTATTTCACGGATGCTGCGTGCTATTGTTCCTACTGCCACGGTTGCTGCTGCTGCTGTTAGAGCTGCTGGACGAAGCGCTCTTTTTAGTTCCACTGCTGCACTCTCCGCGGTCACCTGTGTTGCACTCTCCGCGTTTTGTTTACGAGGACTTTTCGTTTTTCTGCTCAAGCCCCGACCGTTCCTTGCCGGCCAAAATTTGGCAGACCGGATATGAGCTCCTTTGTGCTCTCCGTGAATGTGCCAAAGCTACAGCACTTTTCGTGTCGTCCCTCGGGGCGGACCTCGTCGCTGAAGTTTGAAAATGTGGTTGCAGGCGCTTGATTTTTCGGTTTCTTGTACTGCTGTAGAACGAGCAGGAGGAACCCAGAAGTCGTAACGGGTACGTTCCTCTTTCTGGATCTACAGCAAAAAAAATATATTTGACCACGAGTACAGTACAGGAAATCGAAAATTCAAGCGCCTTGAACCACATTTTCAAAGTTCAGCGAAAACGTCCGCCAGGAAGGAGGGCACGAAAAGTGCTGTCGCTGTATCACACTCACGAGAGTGCACCAAGGAACTCATATTCGGCCTGCCAATTTTTGGTTCGAAAGGAACGGGTGGGGCTTGAGCAGAAAAACAAAAGTCCACGTAAAAAAAACGGCGGCAGACGTGCTTCCATTGTCTATGTTGTCGGGACATTTGGCAATATCAGTTTTTTTTTGTGGGCAGTGCAACACAGGTGGCGGTGTTGAGTAATTTACCGCAGACTGTTGTCGCCCCCCGCCCCCGCAGAGAAAAAAAGCCGTGTGGAGACCGTCCAAACAGGCAGGCGAGGAGTACTATCCACGCAGACAGTTCACGATTTCAGGGGTCAAGTGTTTCACTTTTTTCTGGGGTGGCCGCCGTACGTAGTACTCAAGCGATATCTCTTCAAGGAAGACAGCACCTTCAAAGACCCTGGCCAGACGACGTTCCTCTCGATGCGGTGCGGGTGTTTAAGTGGGTGGGCGCGAAGGTGCACTATAGAACTGCTCTGAGTTTTCATTTAGCGAAAAGTTGGCTCGGTTTCCACTAATTGCTCAGTAAGTAAACGTTCTCACGATTTGTTCAATATTCGCACTCGAGATCCATCGCGACGGAGTACTGACTCCCCTGTTGGTTTTTCGTCTTTGCCATCGTTTCAACGTTTCGTTTCTCGCGTTTCCGAGTCAAGCCGAAGGTGTCGTAGTGTGTCTGCGAGATTCACACACAGCAGGGGCTCTATCTACCTCGACGCTCTTGGGTTTTTGATGCGCGCGGTGCATGACGATTGTGACTGCGACGGGAATGGTTGCGGTAAGTGGGCGCGAATGTGTTAAAAGTCTGCACAATCTCTCAGAGGAGTTGGCGTGTGAGAAGGTAGACTTGCTGAAGGAAAATACGAAGAGTGAGTTTGAGTTCTGGGGGAGGAAGCCCGCGTGCGCTACAATGGAGTGCTCCGCCTGCGGGTTCGGCAAGCCTAATGGCACTCTACCGACTGCGAGACTCGAGACCGCGAGGCAGGCAGACTGGTGGGGTGGCTGCGCTTCGAGGACCAAACAATGGAAGACGGCAAGGTGCGCAAGAAGCAGCAGCTACCGCAGACCGGAACATTGGGTGACCTGTGGGAAGAGTTCATGACCCACTCCGAAAAAGTAAATTCAGCAACTTCGTGACAGACACGTATTGGATTGTTATTCCCACTCCGTAGCATTGGTTTTTCGTCGGTTAAAACAAAACAACCAATCGCGCACCCTTCGGTAGAAAACGGCTGATTGTGCTGCTCTTCCTTTTGCCCCCCCCCCCCCCTTCTTTTAATCCCTCCCCCCAGTACATGGAGAGCTCGCAAAGTGGCAGCGTCAAGCCCACAACATGTGCATGGCGACTTTCTTCAACGGCATGCCGTTAATCGAAATGAACTACATCGAAGTTCAAGCACGAAGCTGGCGCCACTTTCACGTGCTCTACTGCGCCCTCGACGACCATGATGGTGGCCCTCGTGCATCACAGCCCCGACGGCGAGGGCCGACACCAGACGGAAGCCTGGGTTTTTGTCTGGAGTGACCCTAACCACGACTTTGAATTCTACATCTATGCGATGAATATTATCCTCCAGTACTACTTGAAGGGGGAGGGACAAACCGCTACTGCTGGAACACCGGTCCCGATGGTGCACATGTTCACCGACGGGTGCGGCAAGCAGTACCAGGGTAAGCGCTACTTTTTCGCGGTGGCGCAGAGTTTGTGCAGGCTTTGAGTCCTCTTGGTTCACAACTTTGCGGTCACTTGCCACTTCAAGGGCGGTCATGATGACATTGGGGGGTTGTAAAATACCCATATACGACAAGCGGAGACGAAAGAAAGGCCGGCATATCCACGACACCAGCACCGCGCACAAGATTCCTGAGGCTTACGCCACTGGAATGGAGGACAAAGGAGGCCACTTTGAAACCTGGTGTCCCTACAGGATCACGAACTTCCACGTGCGAAGCAGCGTAACCTGGTCTCCCTACAGGATCACGAACATCCACGCGTGAAACAGCTTGGGTGCAAAGAGATTCCTAACCCGCCTGTAGTTCTTAGGGGGATCTCTCCGAGTTCCAAGTTGTAGCACTTCATGTGAGCAGAGGTGCGGGAGGAGAGGCTGAGTGTTAGCGTTGTTATCGCTGGGGTGCAGGCGGCAGATGTAGGCAACAGCGTCGCAGTAGGCGGGGAACATGGTCTCCCTACAGGATCACGAACATCCACGCGTGAAGCAGCTTGGGTGCAAAGAGATCCCTCGCCCGCCTGTAGTTCTTACGGGCATCTCTACGAGTTAAGTTGTAGCAGTTCATGGGGGCAGAGGTGAAGGAGGAGAGGCCGAGTGTTACAGTGGTTTTGTCAGGCGGCAGATGTAGGCAACAGCGTCGCAGTAGGCCGGGAAAAATAACTATTCCCTGACCCCAGCAATTGGGTGGTGGACCAAGCGAAGTATTTTCCGATCCCCGGGGAAGTCACGAAGGAGTATAGGCTTCGTGTCCGGCAGGCATCGTGTTACTGTTCAAAGTGAAGGGTAGGTGCATACAACGACTGCATCCCGGTAAAAAAATATTCCGGTCTTTTTGGCATGGCACAGGAAAAATCGGGCTAGGAGAAGACTACTCTGAGTTCGCTTTGAACTCAATCCAGCAAAGGACGTGGATGATATCGCTAATACCGCGCTATAAGTTTTCTACTTACACTCGTTATTCCGTTCAAAATGTGGGTCGGTTCTGTTGTAGACATGTTTTTTGTCCTTCGTGATATTGCAGCTGCTGTTCGCCTCCGGGCGACAGGTTCTTCCCCTCGTTGGGGTGGCGGCCCTCGAGCCTGGAGATATCCTCGGCGTCGCCCACGCCCCACTGCTGAGCGTTCCACCGGACGTTTGCATCAGGACAACCGAGCCCCCAGCCCTCCGTCAGGACTATCTGAGGTGGCTCCGGTCTCGCCAGTTTCAAGTTCCCCCCTCGCAGCTCCGAGCTCTCCTTCGCCTGCACTGCTTGAGCGTTTGAGCCTAGAACATCGCGTTTCCCCGATGTCGCTGTTGTTTGTGTCGTTTTCTTCGTTTTTATGCTGCTTTACATGATTGTGTATTAATAGTAGGGTTTCCGTTCATGATGAATCAAACTGATTAGTACGTGTAGTTTGGCGGGTGGGGTATGCGCAATTTTCTCCATATGTGTCGGCGTACGGGTTGTTTGCGCCGACAACGTATCACCTGACCGTGACTGTTGGAAGAAAGCCTCTGACTGGATGAAGATGCCCCTTCTTGGGTGCCCCCATCTCCGTGGCCACCACCGCGACCACCCCTATTACGATTACCTCGGCGGCTGCAACGTTTTATTCCAGCACCTTGGCCGCCGCGACCCTGAGCGCCGGCGAACAAGGCATTCATGCGCCTTGCCGGCTTTGCAGCTTGTATTTCGGCAAAGCGGTCCCGAAGGAAATTCTTAAGCTCGCGTTACGGGGAAGGTCGCGACGCCTCGGCAGAGGAACACGGCATTCCGTGTCGTAGTCGTCAGTTAGGTGGCGCACGATATGACGGCGGAGTAAAACCTCGGTTTGTGGACATCGAGGCACGCCAGCATATTTCGGGCATCGTCAACGCGACCGCACCATACGAATGCATCGTCTCCCCTCTGCATACGGAGGTTCTCAGATTTTGCGAGCCACAAATCTTGTTGGGCAGCCCCGCTTGGCTCTAACCAATCTTCGACGACTTTCCAGCCGCCACTCGGCGACCCTGCCTTGAGAATTTGTTGGCCAGGGGAGCGGAAACAACTCCTTCCCACCAAAATAACCCTATCATCGCGTGTCGCAGCGTCTATTTCACTGGGCATGGCTTCATCGTCACCGACGAGGATTGGATCAGGCCGCGCCGTAGAGGATTCCCGGCAGCCAAACATGGTTATTATCAATAGTTGCGACAAAATCTTCTTTCGCCACATCGGGTTCATGTGTTTCTTGGAGAAACTTCAGCACATTTTGCCATCACGCCGAGACTCATACGCACTTGATCGAACATTAGGTGGTGGTGGACTCGACCGATATCCCCTGCTGCGGGCATCTTCGCTTGCCGCTTGGAGCGCCGCCAGCTTCGCGGCCTACTAAGATCATTTTCGTGGGTTCAAGTCTCACCGAGTGCATACTCGTACGTACGAAAAAAAAATCTTGAATAAAATTGACTATCACGGGGGACCATAGTAAATAGGGCCTAATATTGTTAGTAAAAATAGCGAAATATAGAGGTTTTTGTGTGTACCGCAGGTCCTATTCTCAGTTTGTAGAAGTGAGTCTCTGTTGTGGTAAATGCAAACTTGCTTGTCTGTCTGTCTGTCCGCAAGGTTTTTTTTTTACCACTTTGCAATGGTCGCCCCGGTGGTTCAAGTCCTGGGTTGGAGCCCCAGGTGGGTCGGACTTTTGACTTTATTCGCAAAAATAAAAATCAAAAGGATTCAATTGTTGAGAGCGCCTTGCAGCGTGGGTAGGCACAATTCGATGCGAGTCGACGAGGGAAGAAAATGCTGAAATCTTCTCGCGATAAAAATGAAGGCACGTACCGTAGCGGGAAGGGGGTAGAAGAGCCTGCTATGTGACTCCGGATCTGAGTTGCGAGTTGAAAGGAGAGAGAGAAGAAGATGGGCGAAGATAATAAATGGGATGAGCGAAAAAAAATAAAATAAAATAAAATATATAAGGTCGTTACAGATGATACTCGTACGATGTGCCCCTTACGGACCTCAAAGACTGAAACATACCATACCATCAGGCAAATTTAGCAATATAGTACATCCACGACACCGTACCATGGTACCATACCGCAAACGTACCATATCATATACCAAGGTACCTGGTACTGTGTTTTTCCCGTACCATACCGTCAACATACCATACCACATACGGCGTTTTTCCCATATACCATACTATTAATACCAACATATCCCATATATCCAATACCGCGTTTTTTCCATAATTTAGATCAAACCGTAGTATCCCATCATACCAGGTACCTTATACCAACCACATAGGATATCACATGAAGTACACAAGAAGACCATACGTTGAAGGCGCAAGGTGATGACGTGATGAGTGAGGTGAAGGACAACAAACAGCAGCAGAACGATCGAAGAGTTGGATGGTGACACAACTGTATAGCGTCACATCAAGTTCACAAGAAGAAAGAGCGTACGTCGAGCGTGCAAGGTGATGACGTGATGAGTGAGGTGAAGGACAACACGCAGCAGCAGAACGATCGATGAGTTGGATGGTGACACAACTGTATACCGTCGTTGCTTCGCGCCCGACGCGCGGACAGCAGGCAGCGCGTCTCGCCGTGGCCAGAATACAACAGTCGACTGGGGCGGGTTTGGACCTAGAGACCAAGAGAAGCGCACTCGGCGCGCACCTCTCGGTGGATACGTACTCGTAGACTACATACGTATTGTGATGTACAAAATGCAAAGACGAGTTGACTCGACACGTCTCTCTGCCGCCAGACCAAAGAAAGGCAGTCAAAGTTGGCTCGGGCGCTTAGGCCTACGCGCAGTGCACCGCACCCAGCGCGTCTCTGCGCGGGACCAGACCACAACAACAGCAGTTGGTCTCGGCGTTTGCTCGCATCTGTACGAGCACAGCAAAATCTGAGCAACAACACACTATGACTGGCGACGAGGGACGGGCGCTGGCCAGGGGTACAGTATGATAAAAACGCAATCAGTTGCGTGCACAACATAAATGACAAAAAATCTCCATCCACCTCGAATGGTAAAAAATAGTTTTTTCAGGTTTGGGAGAATACCATAGCACGCCGCCGGCAAGCTCTTGCCCCCTAAGACCCCCCTAAGACATGCATCCATCTGATTTCTTCGAGCCCGTCATACTCGTTGACTTTGCCCGCCACCAAGCGAGTTGGCCGTGGACTGAGTGTATGTATATCGAGATCGAGCGTCTATCGTCGCATGGGCTGATCTTTATTTTTATCAGCGTGTTGACAAGTTGCAACGAGAAAAAGCAATTTGCGCCACCTTCAGCCAAGAAAAAATAAAAATCAAACATTCCCCCACAGTGGCCGTACGGGGTACGGGGATATTTTCCGCCGTTCTTTGAAAGCAATATTTTTCTAAGAAAACTTTTGTTTTGCTATCCTCGTCGTATGTTTCGGTACTACCAGATATTTAATAGTACCTAATAACCCGGCAGTTGAAAATACATGCCAATCTGTCGAATGTGTAAACAAACCACATGTTTTTCATTGACCAACAGAGCGTCGTCAGCTTTCGGACCGCTTGTTGGGTATCTATTATGTTTCGCGGTCTGGGGCCGCAGAGTTCACCAGGCGGATCGCGATGATCGTGTGAGCGCTTATTGTATCCGCCAGTTGATGTTCATTAAAAATACCGGTAGGTAGTTGGGGTGCTCGTTGTGCTGAGTGTGCTCGATATATTCGTGGAAATATTGTGGTCGATCACTATTTTCAGATACTACAAGAGGCGGTGGGTTGAGTCACGCATGCTTGACCGGGGTGCCCCTCCACGCTGACGACATTGCTGCTGTTGAAGGGTGATAGCTGCGAGTTCATACTACGCCGAGAAGAGGGTTGTACTTGGGTTGGGGGTTTAGATCGTATGGTGGTGCTTTTATGTGCGTTGTTGCTCGAGAGTTGAGGCTGCTCCTACCGCATGCTGCATCAGAGCTTCTGTGTGCTGTGTGCTGTTCGATGTCCCACACTATGAAAAATAAAAAACCCAGAAAGCTCTTTTACTACCGAATAATATTACGAGTATACTGCTGTTGCTGTGCGTACGGAACAGTGCTCATGATGTACGTACTTATTTTGGGAAAAAACATATTTTACGCCGGTGGTTACATATTTTGGCATCGTTAAAGACTCGATAGATGTTTTTTCTCTACTCATTACCTAAACTCGTACATATTCAACTCGTAGCTTAAATGTGCCTATTGTATGTAGTACGACCACCAGTAAGGTGTTGATAACTTTATAACCGTCCTGCGTACAAGCGCAGTACAGTAAAAATAAACCACGGCAGACCACTGCTATGTACCAGGTACCACCGTAGATCTGTCACTTTCGTCATTCCCACTCTTTTGGTATAATAATAGTACGCTGTGAAAGAGTCTGGGTGCATCATCACTACTACTATGAATAGCAGCACGAAAAAGTCTAATTCGCATCAACTTCAAGACGAAAAGTAGTTCGCTTTTACTTTCCAATCCTCTGTGTGGTACAGAGCATGCATGTTCTGCCTCTAATCGTCTGTCGATCACTTTGTTACCGTCCGTCGTACATTTCGTCTCCCCGAATTCAGAAAATAAATATTCGTACATCTCCCCGAATTCAGAAAACTAATAATTATCACGATTTTTTTCTCCACCCATTCTACGCTCTACCAGATATTGTTCATCCCCCACACGCTCGATCGCGATCGACAATGACAATATGAAACGTATGGAAAGAAAAACAGCGTGTGGGGGATGTATGGGATACCTGGTAGAGCGTAGGAAAGGGGGGGAGAAAAAATTCGTCTCCCGGATTTCGGAAAAAATAAATATACCTACCTGCTCAATATTATTTCTTGCAAGCGTACCTACTGATGTACCACTGCCTGGACTCTACATGACCTTATGATAGCATGCTTCGTAAAAGGAGTGTGTCTTTCCGAACGTAATGACGGGCAGAATTCTGGCTTCCATCGTCGCCCGGCCGGAGCCGTGAGCCGTGGGCTTTTCGTAGAAGCGAGGGGAGACATTTTGCAATATACTGATATCGGCAGGCTTGCTTTCCCGTATACAATACCGCCGTATGGACCAGGCAAACCACAACCTATTGATGGCTGTTGGGGGGTGGGGCGTCCTGCTCCCGCCCTGCTATCGTACTGCTGTACTGGCATACCACTCTGTCCCGTAACATAGTAACCGTATTGAGGCGCGCGAGCGCGAAGCGCGAGCCTAATGTTCCTGGTTTTCCAAGGAAAAAAAGCAGACGTTCAGTCTGAGCTAAACCCAGCCTGCTGGGGTGCCGTCTGTGCCGGTGCCGGCTGGTTTCTCTCCACACTCGCACCAACTCCAACTAACTGCGATTTCAAAAAAAAAAGACAGGCAAACTGAGAACAGCGCTCGAATGCATTTCATCGAGGGCAATAAAGAGTTAATATGGTCCCACGTAATAGCGGAAAGCGAGAAATCGTGAGTTAGCTACATTCGATGAAAATCGACCAGCAGTGAGAATGCTGAATCCTATGCGAGACAGAGATGAATGCCCGTACCGGGGGGAAGAAGGGACGAGATCTGTGACCACGGCTTGTCCAGAAGAAGACCGCTGAGGGTGAATCTCCCACGAGTTAAGCTGGAAAGTGAAAGTGATGATTGAAAAAAGAAGAAAAAAGAAGCGTGACACCTACCAAAAACTTCAAAATCGACGTATTTGTTTTTAGCAAAAAAGACAAATTCCCTCAAGAAGCTGTTTCTATGCGGTTCAGATTTTGAGCTCCAGATTTCGTCCCGATTACATTTTCAGCTGTGAACTTTTACAAATCGAAACAGTTGAAAGTGCAGAAAACTTGGTTTTGTTTCGCGCAGAGATTCGAGCAAACGCCGAGACCAACTGCTGTTTCTGTGGTCTGGCGCCGCGAAGAGACGGACCGAGTGCGCTGCACTGGGCGTAGGACCCAAGCGTCCGAGCCGACGCTGACTGCCTCTGGCCTGGCGGCGAAGACTTTTTTTTTTTTATCTTCCTTGGAGATCTGGGTAAAAACAGCTTACGCCCAACACACTTTCTTATTTGTATACCGGTTCTAGTCCATCTGTAGGACACAGGCTTTAACATGACACTCCGCCAGTGTACATGTCATGAACTTGCCGGACCTCTTTGGTCGACCCCTTTTAGGTTCGATCAACAGGTAGGGATAGCCACCTAGGAGTCAACAGCTCATTTTGCTCTGTCTTTTACCTCGGTAGTGCGAGATTTGCCTGCGCCCGTTCATTTTTTATTTCTGCATTTTCTCTGCGGCGAAGAGGCATGCCGAGTGTGCTACGTAGAGTCAACCTGTCTTGGTATTTTGTATTTCACCATGTGTCCTTGCACGTCCCATTTAACTTGCTTCTCTCTAACATATGGTTGACAGATGCCCACGGACGGTAGTAAAATGATGAGTGTTTTTTATGATCGGTCAAGGACAGAAGATAATGGAGTGCCAAGAACTGCCTAGCGCCTAGATAAATGCACTAATAATCACAAGACAATTTGTGACTTCCGACGTGGTTGGCGTATACGCGGCACTTTCCTAGTCGAGCGCGCAGAAGGTAGCCAGAAGAAGAGAAAGAGGATGTGGAGGGTCTAGGGCCTAAAGTTCTGCATGTACTAATATGAAGGAACAGTACACAAACAGACAGGGCAGATGCCGTCGGCGATGTCAGGTACAGCATATGGGTAGTACGTGTAGTAGGACATACTGTTGGACACTGTGCCTCAGGTGTTTATCGACAAAAAGAAGTGGAATGATGAAATCGAAGGATTATTCACTAAAAGTTATTTACCATGACATAATGAAACAGCAATCACCAAAAACTACTTGAATTTAGGCTGCACGAAAGAACGAGACTATCATCATCACCACTAACTACTTACTACATACCAGGTACTGTAGTAGATCGCTTGCAAGATACACAAACTACTCGACAATTATTCATCGCAGCGTGCGTGTGTTCGTTATGTAAGAAAGCGTGTGGATGTGTGGATACTGATGTTTGATCGATAGAAGGATGTACTCGTAGAAACTACCGGTACCCTGGTGTGTGGTTGGTATTCGTGTTGTGTATTTACGGATACTGCTGTTTGATTGATAGGAGGACGTACTCTTACGAATTACCGGTAAGGGAGTTGCAGCAGTAGAGGCCGACCCTTAAGTCATTAAGGAAGGGTGGTGTTCCTGCTGTCGTCTGTCATGAGTTTACGCACTGAAAACGTATGGTGTCGTCGTCGCCATACTGATGTGTAAGATTTGCATGTTTCATGTTCGTGGACATGCGTTGGTGTAAGCTTGTGAGCTCCGCAACTACGAGCTAGGTATGGGCCTGTGTGAACGTGCGGAATACTACAGTGCTAGCGCTTTGGGAAAAATTACTTGAACGACCACTTGTGTTCCCCCGTTATCGACGTTTAGCAAATAAGACTTTCCAAATTTGCTCAAATACCGCCGAGTTATGCATATTTGAAAGGCAAAATTTCGTAGAGCCAGAAAAATATACATGGAGCCGAAATAAGCAACGACCACGTTTGACGGTTGGTCTACATGTCCTCGAGCCTCTGTGGTTGGTCAAGCACACCCGACGAATACTATATAGGCACGACCAAATGGACCTGACCATCTGACCACACGGGCTTGCGTCGTTGCCTCGCGACATCGTTTGACTGCCTCGCGACATCGTTTGACCTCCGTGTAAAACGGCACGTGTCAAGACGGTCCCCGTGCGATAGGCGTGTGGTCTGAGCCATATGCCAGGGATGGTGATGTGGAGACGGCGGATTCCGTGCGCTTTTGCGCCTTTTTTGTTCGTTGACTTTGCTGTTTACAAGGCCCGTAGCAGCAGCAGCAGCGCTGTGTGCAGAGATATGGCTGTGGAAAACCTTCTTCGGCCAGCTCCACTGAGACAGGCGAAACCCGGCTAGCTGTGGCCGCCAGGTGCAGCTCCTCCGAGGATCAAATACGCTTGCCTTTCTTTCTGTCTGGTGCTTCTCCTGCCTCTCTCTGTCTCGGTTTCCCGTGCGTAGTATGTCCGAAGCCGCGGTCTTCTATCGTGATCATATACTGGTACCTGGAACCTTGGTACCACGAAAGCTACTTTTATTGGGGTAAAAGTACGGGTACACACGTACATACAGCAGGTACATAATCTTGCTGCGTCGTTTCTGGCTGCTGGCTTTTGTTCCTTGCTGCTACGTGTTGAGAGAGCGGCAGAGCATGGGGAAGCAATGAAACGCAGTCCGCCAGAAGGTTTACTGCACTCTGCTTCTGCTGTCCTGATGTCGGATTCGGCCCGGTGCCTTTGGAAGGCTCGCCGCAGCGCTGTGTATCAACTCACACACTCAGCAACACCACCACAACGGCAGCAACGTTTGATTCGGATACACAGCGCTCAGCGTGTACGAGATTGGTACAGCAAACCACGCACGTGCAAATTATTGCACATCGACACCCATCCGCTCGTTCTCCGAGAATATTTTACATTTAGGCCACTTCTTATGCAGTTGAAAAATAGGATTGAAAAAGTCGGTTTCCGAGGTTTTTTTTCCGACTGGATTGCGAATAGCTACCCTCCTTATCGTCCGTCGGATCGAATATACAGTTTTTGTGTTTTTCTGGAGACCAGGAGACGCTTGATGTAAGTGAGTGAGTGTAGCTTGACCACTGCTGTAGCACCGAGAAAAAATGGTAGGGTAGACGGAAGTCGGTTCCAAACTGCTTCGCCGTAATGCTCGTGGGGTCAGAGAGGTCTTCATCCTCCAGCAGCTGCGTCCAACCACACATACATGCTGATTTCTCGCGTCTTCCTCGAGCAGCATGTGAGCTTCACACGCGGGGCGTTTTCCTCCATCTCGTCCTCGAGGCCATCAAGACGCAGGGTTTCTTCGACAGTTGCCAAAGCTACAGCCAGCGCAGCAGTTGGCAAATTGTCATCATCGATACCGTACACTGCGTCTATCGGGTTCTGTCACGTGCTGCTGACGGACATAGATGAGGATTTGTTTTTTTTGCTTAGCTTCATCTTCTTTTTCAGGTTTTTGTCTGCTATTAATAGTCTCCTTTTTGCTTCCCTGGTGTCCGCAGTGGTGGAGTGCGTATACTTGTTTTTTGTTTTTGCCTCTTTTTTTACTTGAGGTATTTCGTCTACTCCAGAGTTATTGGAGCCTGTCCTGCGACCACGGACTGCATTGAATTGTGAGTTAATGTGAGAACAACAAACAAACAGCCAAATATCCCGCCGACTCGAGCCGACCAGCAGCAGAAGTGACAACAGCCAAGCCAGCGTCGCCGATATTGTGGTGTGGGGTTTTGTCGTATGTCGTCTTGTTGTGTGGGTGTGTGATACTCGTACGAGTATGCGGCTGGGCTCTCTCTAACGTTTCTGATGAAAGAATCCGACTGACGAGTTGGACCAGAAATATCAGTTTTTCCGACTGCCTGGTCCAGTTGGAAATCATAATCGTTTTTTTATTTGAAAAGGCGCTTTTTCAACTGCATAAAGTATTGCCCTTTTTTGTCTTCAATCGGAAACCGGCTTTTTCAATCCTAGGTTCCGACCCCATATGAAGTTGCCTAGTGCAAGCATTTAAAAATTGATCAAGCGCAATCCGGAGAGACTTCATTTTTGGATAAGTTTACCGGCGAAAAACCGAGGACCTTTAACAATCTGGGAGAAGGGATCTTTAGGTTGGTAGACTGCTCAGGTGTTTTGGTTCCTGCTGGAATCAAGGTACGGGCGAAGACCCAACCCTACCCCTGACTCTAACCCTAACCCTAACCCTAACCCTAACCCTGACCCCAAACCGCAGCCCAAACGTGCCAAAACTCGACAGAAACGCGGCTGCGCCGCGTTTGCATCGAACCAGGAAATTCCTCAATTGCGGACGACGATTCCGAAGTGCAGACCATGCTACGCATTTTTTAAGTCAAAAGCATCCCTAAAGATCCCTTCTCCCAGAATGCTAAACCTACTAGAAAACCCGATTAAATTTTCGTTCTACGCTAACACTCTACTATGTAAGGGCCTATCTTAACGGGAAACGTTATTTGGAAATAAAACTATAATTTCAACGAATTTTAGTTTGATTTCGAAAAAAAACGTGTTTCTGTCCTATCGGCCTACTAGGTGTCAATCGAAAAATATTTTAGAATAACCTGGAAGAACGCGCTGCGTCGCACAACGCCCAGCCAACAAACAGAGAAGCGCGAGACGAGAGCGAAGATTTGCGCTGCCCCGTGCGCGCCGCCGCCAGGGCCTCTTTTTCTTTTTGGTGGCGCAGGATAGGAAGCTGCCGCTCTCAGGGTGTCTTAGGTGGGCGGAGGGAGCCCTCAAGCGCCACTTGTGGAACAGTAGCGGTGATGCAGCTATCGAGGTCTCGAGCGTATCCTCCGTTTTTTGCTCGTTTGCTCGGTTATCACGATTGTTTGCCGATCGAGCAGGCCGAAAATTGGGATTGCAGCCGCCATGATTACTTTTGAGGCGCCACCACCGGGGTACGATGTGCTATGGTGTGTGGGCGTGGGCGCGGCTATTGCTCCGGTCACCTCTTGTTGAGGTTCGCGTTTTATCGCCTCGATCGAGGTCACCGAAGTGGCCGAGAATCGCCCCAGACTCCACCGAGGGGGTTGAACCACCATGAACATGCTACCTCAAGACCGAGGAGCTCCGAAATTCCAAATTGAAACAAACAAATCACACGAAAAAGCCCCAGAAAGCTTTTTTTCACCTAAATTCAATTTTTCGAATTTGCCTGTTCGACCAATGCAAATTAAATTTGAAAAAAAAAGGAATAAATAGAAAAAAAATAGGAAGTCCTCTATAAGATGGGCCCTAAAATGTCCTAGAAGGAGTGAGCTGGAAGCAGGCATAAACCTCGTTGGAACAACCACTGAAAGGTCATTGACGCAGTCTGGTGTTCGGCTGTCGTCTGCGGTGGGTGTACGGATGGCGAAATGTATGGCCTCGTTCATATCGACTGATCTGTAATATATTCTCAACCCCTAGCTCAGCAGCAGCAGCAGCAACAGCAGCAACCGCAAGGGCAGCAGCACCAGCAGCGGTCACTGTCGCAGCAGCAACAACAGGAAGCACCGTCGCAGCAGCAGCACCAGCAGCAGCAACACCAGCAAGGTCAGCATCAACAACAGCAGCAACACTTACAACCACAGCCGCTCGAGCTTCCAGTCCTACCGATGGGACATCTGCCGCAGGAACAGCAACAAAAGCAGCCGCATCCAGCACGCCGCCGCCGGCCCCGCAACAACAACAACAATCGCACCCGGCAGTCCCTCCCCTCGCGTACTGGCCGCAGCAACAGCAGCAACAGCAGCAGCAGCAGCAGTTGCAAGCGAAGCATCCGCAGCCGTACATGCACGCCGCACCACACGCGCAATTTTTCCACCCTCCGGGCATGCCGTACCCGGGGCAGTGGTGGTCGGGAGGACCAGCGGTGCAGCCATGGGGCGGAGTGGGCAGCCTGTCGGGTGGAATGGAGCACGCGGTGAGCATCGAAGCGCGCACCATGGCCGCAGATTCCGCGAAGCGGAGCATCAGGACGTGGCAAGAAGCAGGAGCGGCATCGATGTATGTGCTGCGCGGTGGTCTGTTTGTTCCCTGAATGTTGACAAGTGATTTCGCCCATACGATCAGGTACATCGCTGATCCAAGCCAGCGCCTTCTCGACGTAATCACCCCCCCGCTATCCAAAATTGATATCGACGCCTTCTCGCCCTCCGTGGAGCAGGGAACTTTGGCAGTGTCACGTAGGCCGGAGGTTCATTTCCAGACGTTCGTCAATATCCTCGTGACATGGTGACACAGAGTCAACAGGTGGCGTGACGCAGGGTAGGAGGGGTTGCCTGACCGAGGAGTTCCAGACCATGGCCAAGACCCTCACCGCGTACATGACTACGCACTTCAACCCGCTTCTGTCGAAGCAGCAGGCAGTGCGGGGTCGCGTCATTTTCGCCGCTAACCGTGACATCAACGACTTCTTCGGACTGCTGCTTGACGCTGCGGCCTCCGTGAAACGGTAGTTTCCCAACGCCGCCCCTCCCGAAGGAGCATGTGCAGGGTTGACACCCCCAGCCTTCACCCTGCTGTGCGAGCTAACTTCGCGGGGGAGCTGCAGCTTGCTGGGTCGGACGTAAATCGCACTCGAAGTGCCCAGGCTTAGGCGAGGGAACAACAGTGGCGAAATCACTCAGAAGGAAGGCGAACGCAGTTGGAGCGCCCCCCTCGGCTGCTCGTCCTCGCACGGACGGCGGGGCGCCTGCGTGGTCTTTCGTGTCAGGTTTGGAGCGGGGACGCACGCCAGAGGGAGCGTGCCGCTTTGCTTGGCGGAAGCAACCATGCACCTGCAACAACTGTTCGTGCTCGCACGGTCCTTTTGCGATCGACGGGACGGCAGCCCCAGGACTGCCTGTACCACCACCGCCCCCGCTGCAACGGTACCAACAGCAACAGCCCCTGCAGCAACAGCAACGTCAGCAGCAGCAGCAGCCACAGACTCAGACGACTCCTCCAGCGGGGGCCGCAAGGTTCAGTTTCTCGCACGGACAGCAGGGGACGGGGAGCGGAGGGTATGGTCGGCACGGGGCGGGGGGGGGGGAGAGGATCGGGTGGGAATTGACAGGGCGGGCCTTGCCCGGAGGCGAGGCCGAACGGCGGGGGGGGCGGGGCGAGGTCGGAATTTCGACGTTCGTGGACAGCCGTAGGTCGGTGGACCGGAGGCACCTCAACCTGGGTCGATGTCGCAAGACGTGTTCGTTGGTGAGGGGTGTGGCTTTGAATGTGCAGAAGCGATACGTGCCGGTGAGATGATGAATAAATGCGCCGCAGTAAACCCAGAAGCTAATACGAGTGTAGAGAGAACAGTATATTTAGGAATGTCGTGAAATTAGCACGGACAGCGCGCGCGCGTGAGAAAGCTGAAAGAGTAAAGGGGAAAACAACTCTAGACAGAATGATAAGCCACAGAACAACAGTACTACTAGACATGATTATGTTGAGCTGCCAGCCTTTAGCCCAGGGGAGACCCCTTGGGCACAGGGCACAACCGAGACGGAAGAAAATAGCAGTAGCTCTAGACAGAGTTACTTCGATCAGAACATCAACAGTTCTAGACAGAATGATGTCCTGATCGCTCTGACCTTGAGTCAGGGCAAGTCTCTAAAATAAAAGAAAATATCTCGACAGAGTACCGAGTCGCAAAACAACAGCGATCCTAGACATAATTATGTTGAGCTGCCAGCCCGTAGCCCAGGGGAGACCCCTTGGGCACAGGGCACGACCGAGACAGAAGAAAAGAGCAGTAGCTCTAGACAGAGTTACTTGGATCAGAACATCAACAGTTCTGAACAGAATGATGATGTCCTGATGATCGCCCTGACCTCGAATCAGGGCAAGTCCGTAAAATAAAATAAAAATCTCTGGACAGAGTGACGAGTCGCAGAACAACAGCAAGTCTAGACATAACCATGTTGAGCTGCCAGCCTTTAGCCCAGGGGAGACCCCTTGGGCACAGGGCACAACCGAGACGGAAGAAAATAGCAGTAGCTCTAGACAGAGTTACTTGGATCAGAACATCAACAGCTCTACACAGAATGATGATGTCCTGATCGCCCTGATGTCGAGTCAGGGCAAGTCCGTAAAATAAAAAAAAATCTCTCTGTACCAATCCGCCGGAGGATAAAAAAAAAAAAAAAAAAAAAATCTAGACAGAGTGACGAGTCGCAGAACAACTGCAATGTTAGACATATTTATGTTGAGCTGCCAGCCCGTAGCCCAGGGGAGACCCCTTGGGCACAGGGCACAACCGAGACGGAAGAAAATAGCAGTAGCTCTAGACAGAGTTACTTGGATCAGAATATCAACAGTTCTAGACAGAATGATGATGTCCTGATCGCCCTGACCTCGAGTCAGGGCAAATCCGTAAACGAAAAGGAAATCTCTAGACAGAGTACCGAGTCGCAGAACAACAGTTAGTCTAGACAACAGTACAGTGATTTGCCAGCCCTTAGTCCAGGGGAGACCCCCTGGGCACAGGACAGTTTGTCGAAAGGAAAATGCTTACAAGGGTCGGTACGACAAGTAGCACCTTCAGATGGAGTTGTACCGTACCAGGTTAAAGGACAGAAAAGTAAGCTTACCAGACAGGAAAAATTCACAGCACTGAACGAAAAATGGAGGTAAACAAAAAATGTTGATTACCGTCAAAACACGCAAACTAAACTGCAAGAAAAACATCATAGGAGAGATGTCAGAGACAGGCACAGAACTTTTACATGTATGCGCCGGTAAAGTGGGAGATGTGGCTGTTGGGCTCGGAGGCACTCTGGTGTCACCTCCGTTGGCCGTCGATCACGTTGAACACTACTTTGGGCGGGTTAAAGGTTTCCCCGCAAGAACAGAACTCATAGGCATCATGAAGAATGGCGTGCCGGTGAAGACAGCAGTCACGAACCTCGACCCTTCAAGAGCAATTCGGTATGGTAACCACAGCACAGCGTTTGAACATGTTGACCTAGTTTGGGAAAAACGGTCCAAAGATGTGCGACGCAATCGCGTTCTAGTGTTCAAAAACAGAGAGTCAGCTGCCGCGCTTAAAGGACTACGTGTGGCGCCCCTCGGTGCCGTTGTTACGCACAAGGTCAGAATAATTAACGACTACTCGTTTGATGTCGACGCGGCGAGAGCAGGGAAGGGAGGGCTAAATAAATACACCCAAACGGAAGATGTGCCGAAACGCCTCTGTGCAGACGCAATCCCTTCAATTTTACGCTCATCGACCTCCGAATAAGGTTCCCTCACCTTCGTATCCTTTTGGCCAAAGCAGACGTAACAGACGCCTTCAGGAATGTCAGGATATCACCGCACCAAGCGCAGAACTTTTGCTATGTGGTAGACGACGTGTTGGTAGCAGATTTTAGACTCACCTTTGGATGAGCAGCCTCACCCGGGTACTGGAGCGTCATGGTCTCAGCGGCCGAATCACGCCCACCTTCACACCATGGTAGATGGTGCGGTTATTCTACCAAAAGGCGAGGCTATTATGTCGCATGTCAAAATCGTGGCCCATGGGAGTCGGGCAAGCCAACTAGGATCCCGACCGGAGTCAGAGTAAAAGCACCACAAAGGGGGGCACCAAATAAACCGTTTCGGACGGCAGTATACGTAGACGACTTCATTATGGCCAGCGTGCAACGTAATCCTGCAGATCAGACCGCCCTCATAGCTTCCGCTTCCCTCGCTTCAGATAACGTGAGATAATTCGGACTAGGCGAGAAAGGTGAAACCCCTATACTCGCTCCAAAGAAGAGCACTGATTGGAACACAATCGTAGATGCGCTGGGTTTTACAACCAACATACACACACACCATGCGGATTTCCGTGACTAAGGAGCGGGTAGAAGCAATTAGGTTCCTTCTCGAGCAGGAGTGGTCGGGGGACAAAACGCATGCAAGCGCGCAAGATGTGCTAAGCATGTCAGGCAAACCCTGGAGCCTCACCTACATAATCAGAGCCGGTAGATATTGTATTTGTCAGCTTTCACGTCTGACCAATCTTCACAAAGCCGCTAAAGCCAAAAAATTGACGAAGAGGGTAGTGAGACTGGGCTGGGAGTTCCACAATGATACCTCCTTTAGTAAATGGGCAATCGAACAGAAGTTGGTTCGCGCCGGGGAGTCCCTCGGCGCACCATTTTACGTACACGTAGAACGATCACCTTTGCGACGATACTACTCAGACGCAAGCTTTACTGCAGTCGGGGGCTTTTGCCCAGAACTAAAAGTATACTGGACATACGACTTGAACCCCGTACTGTCGCGTCTGTTGAAGAGCCAAACGGTGACCAAAGAAGAGGACGCAATCACAATCAACCTGCTTGAATTGGGTCACGACGGCGTACGTGACTCAAGTCATTCTGCACGACAGGCCAGTCATGCAAGGAGATCCCGTACTATTGAGGAGGGACAACGTGGCAGCCGTGTCATGGATTAATCGATGTGGTGGGTCGCATAACCGGCGAGCTTCACTGGGTATGAGACTTCTAGGTAGACTGGAAACTACGAGCGGATGGAGCCATAACGCAAGCATATTCCCGGCGTGCAGAACGTAGTAGCGGATGGCATCTTGAGATGGCCAAAAACAGAAATCGCGCAAAAGTTGCAGACACGCGTACAAGGGCAATGGAGAGAGCAGAATATAGGTGACGGTGGCCGGGCATTCTTCGAGACTTTTCTGCAGCCAAAATTCCCGACAGGGTACATAGATGACATAATATGGGAAGCGATGACACGAAATGTAGAACCATGAACACCCCACAAACCCCATCGAGCAGGAACACACACTGGAGAGGGCGGGAAGGACGAGGAGGTGGACAGACTGGTGGAGGCACTCGCGCTGGCCTCAATGGGGGCAAGCACGCAAACGGTGTTCTGGAACAAGTGGCAAACCTGGTGCTGTCTCAGAGCGATTGAAGGGAAGAGTCCGTGGCAAAGGGTGATGAAGTCGACGCAGCAGTGAAAGAGTTGACGAAATCCATGGCCCTGCGATGCTTTGGATTCAAAAACCAAAGCCAGACCATACGAGGTTATCTATCCGCGATTAAGTATTTCCACAGAATATTCGGAGGTTGGGAGCTGCCCACTTCACACTGCATGGTTGTAGCCATAGGGAAAGGGATCGATAGAGCTCACGGGAAATCGGAGATACGCCCCAAGGTTAGCCTCTTACGTGGGACCTGTTGACCACGGGGATGAAGAGCGCGTGCGAGGTGGGAACCGAAGGATGGGTAGTCTGGACCGGAGGACCGGACTGGCGTTGTCGTTTCATCTTCTTTGTAGAGCCTTTGAAATTTGGGCCTACGGCAACGGGCTGGTACACGCAAATTTTGTCTGACGAGGAGAGACTTGGCGTTTTTTTGGGGAGCGTTCCAACTAGCGTAGGAAGAAAGACGTGCTGCAGACAGATTAGAAGTGACGTTCCGCGCTTCCAAGTCAGACTCCAAGAGGTTGGCGTCAACCTTCACAAAGACGAGAGTAACGAAAGGGAAGGGAAGGTTTTGGGGTGTAAAGAGTCAGAGGGCGTTGGGGATCCTCCTGGATTTACTAGACCTTCATCCCGAACTGAGCAGGTCAGCACCATTGATGCAGACACGCACGGCCACCGGGTGGAAGGTGATCACGCACGCCGTTGCAACAAAGGTCTTGAGGCAGATGTTAAGCTGTTTGGGTAGAGACCCGACTCAGTACGCTCTTCACTCAGGCAGGATCGGGGGGGCAACCCACGCAAGGCGCATCGGACATTCAGATACAACGGGCGGGGAGATGGAAATCACTAGCGTTCATGGTCTATGTAAGAGCAGGAGGGGAGAGAGCAGATTTTGTGACCGATAAACTAACAAGGTAATAGCGGCAGGAACGTGGGGGATTTCATTCGAGGGATGATCGGGCTTGCCTACTGGGAAAGAGTTCGATCAGTTGTCTGTTTTCCCTTGGGATACTGGTCGAAACTTAAACGTAGAAAGCGGGTTAGCCCGAAGTGTTTTCTGGGAGCACGGTGTCCCATTATACCATGTGTTTGACATCTTCGGCATTGCTTTACTGCGTAAATTAATACCACAATTCTTGAGCCAATCATAACAAAACCTACTCTTAATATGCCACCGGGGACGCCGGAGATGTATAGATATAAATGTGATTGAACTACTATGAAACGTCAGACAGTTTACTCACAGAGACGAAGATCTCAGTTGAGCTTCTATGTGCATCATACAACGTAACATGTGCACCGAGGAGATGGCGATAAAAAGACCGACGGAAACCTTGATCTTACACATTTCGCATATATATACAAGGCGCTTCGCTCCGCTCGCTCTGGAAGAAAAAGGACATCGAATTACGCGAAGCGTACAGAAGGTCAATGATTGAACATATATTTTTATGATTGTTGTAGTTGCAAATTGGCGACTTGATAATGCCAAGAGTCACATGCCGTACGTACGTACGTACATACCCCAGGTAGGGTACTGATTTTATTCTTTCGCTATGCTATATGATATGTGTACCTGGTACGTACGCACGAGAAAACACAGCATGTCACAGTAGTAGCACCGCAAAAACAATGAAAACGAAACCGAAAAAATCGGAAAGAGAAAAAAAACCCCGCCCCCTCTCATGTAATAATTGTCTGCCCCTGGAACACCTTGCACCAGTCGAAGAAAAAAAATAGAAAAATAAACAGCAGAGCTTCTCTTTCAGCTTCGTACACCGCCCGCCCCTCTTTCGACCACCTCGCCACCGATTCGGTCCGGGTAAAGCTTTCCTCCCTCTCTGTCACGGTGATCCCCGTTGCCCGCCCCGCGTGAAGCCCGGTGCTCACCGTGACCCTCGTTCGCCAGCTCGACGATGTCGATGGTCAGACGGCCTTCGTCTCTTTGTAGAGTTCAGCGTGGTCGCAAAAATAAGCACCGCTTGAATGCTAGCTTGCTATCTTGAACGAACCTTATGGACTCGTACATCCTCAGTCTAATTTGACAGATGGAGGCAAAACAGAACCCACATTCAGGCTTTCCTTGTGTCTCGAGGCACACACGACGCTTAGCCACGAAAACCGCGACCGCACTCCTTGCAACCCACCCTCTACCCGCCAGCATCCGCCGACACCCGCGACGGCGCCGGGCTCGCCCGCGTCGCCGTGCTCCGACTACACACACGCACACGGAACGGAAGAAGAAAGAAGGAAAAAAAATTGAAAGTGCAAAAAAAAATCCAACAGCTGGTGAAAAGAAAGCGAAAGAGAGCCTCCCAAACCGCTGAAAAAACACAATCGTTTTTTTTTTTCCGAGATTTTTTTCCATTGTTCCGGGAAAAAAAGTGTGGGTCGAGAAGCAAGCACGCAAAGAAAGCAAAGAACGAGAAGAACCCAAGGATCGTAGAAGCGACAAAAAATCGTGGGAGACTCGCTGAGCGTGAGGCAGGTGCTTATGATCAAGTGATTTTAGGAAAACGACACACGTAAGTATGTTTATACCTGGTATTTGATATATAAAACTAAGGAATGAGCGGCCCTCTTGCCTCCATCGCGGCAGGTCCACATGAAGACGGCGGTATGGCCAAATCAAGTCAGTAGAGATATTGCACTTGAAAACGTACCTAGTACAATGGTATGCTTTATACTCTTTTAACCTGATATTCAGTACTGGTATGTGAGACGTGCGCTTTCGTGTACTAACATTCATTATTAGATACCTGGTACTGTGAACTAGTGAATAGTCATATGCCATATAGTTAACTAGGGAATAAAAGGCCCTCCCGCCCCCACGGCGGTCGGGCAAGATTCCTGTAGATAATATTGGAGCTATAATAGGTGAGCCATTACGTACATAGGATGGAATTATTTGTGGCCCCGTGCATTTAAATAAATGAAGACCACTTTGAAAGTCACTTTATGTAGGACCTCATTATGCGTGAAAATTATGAATTGCGCAATATTTATTCGATGTGCTTAGACCTATGCCAATGGTACAGCGAAGTTGCACTAAAAAGTTTGAATTTCAAAGATACCCGCCAAAAAAATCAGAACACGCTTCCTATGGGCCACGTAAAAAAAAAAAAAAGTTCCTAACTTTTGGGAAAGCCCAAAAAAAAGCAAATCTGGGGCCGATGGGCCAACATCGGCTTGAGAAATACTCAGGCCGATCTTTGGTTCGAAGCGGCGATATTCCGAGTCCTCGACAGACATCGATCAACAAAACCAACGATTGCGTCGTGAATTCTGAACGGAGTGCGCTCGTTAGGGGCTCCGACTCACCCTAGGGTCACCGTCTTCACACCATGGCCGGTGTCATGTGGCGGGAGCTGACCAGGCGTGGAATAAAAAAACATTTGGCCGCTGGTTTGCACAAAACAGAAGACAAAACTTCTCCATCCGTCTCGAATGGCAAAAAATAGACTTTTTTTCAGCTTTGGGAGGATACCGTAGGACGCCGCCGGCAAGCTCTCAGTCTCGCGCCCTAGACCATGGATCCGCCTGATATCTTCGAGGCCGTCATCTATATTCGTTGGCCTTGCCAGATACCGAGTGGGTTGGCCGTGGGCTGAGTCTATGTCGAGATCGAGCGTCGATCGTCGCACGAGCTGGTTTCGATCACCGTGTTGACAATTTGCGACCAGAAAAACACAAATTGCGCCGCCTGCAGCCGTTGGGGGAAAAAAAATCAAAAATCAAACATTTTTCTCTTTTTTTCCCACAGCGGCGGTACGAGAAATTTTTCGGCTGTTTTTTTAAAGCGATATATTTGAAAAAAAACTTTTGAACTTCGCGTTTCCATTGGCATAGAGGTCTTACTCCCTCTCTGGAATCTCACACTGCAACTTTATTAGTCGTTGGTTGCATCAGTACGACGCCATACAATTCGCGAGTAATACGATAAACGGTGAGAGCCGATATACGGAGGGGGGAAAGGATGTCGCGCTAGCCAGACAAGTGAAAATCGCACAAAAGCACCTCTGCAGCATCGCCCTCGCACGAGGGCGGGCAAGGCGGACTCTGGGGTCGAATTTGCTGGAGGTATCTATCCAGGTGAGCTGCTGCCCTCTGAGTCTGTGGCTGCTGTTACTGCTGCTGATGCTGCTGTTGCTGCTGCTGATGTTGCTGTTGCTGCAAGGGCTGTTGCTGTTGGTACCGTTGCGGCGGGGGCGGTGGTGGTACAGGCAGTCCTGGGGCTCCCGTCCCATCTATCGCAAAAGGACCGTGCGAGTACGAGCAGTTGTTACGGGTGCATGGTTGCCTCCGCCAAGCAAAGCGGCACGGTCCCTCCGGCGTGCGTTCCCGCTCCAAACCTGACACGAAAGACCACCCAGGGCCCCCGCCGTCCGTGCGAGAACGAGCAGCAGGGCGGTGCGCTCTAACCGCGTTCGATTTCCTTTTGAATGGTTTCGCCGCTGTTGTTCCTCCGCCAAGCCTGGACGCTTCGAGTGCGATTTCTATCCGACCCAGCAAGCTGCAGCTCCCCCGCCAAGTTAGCTCGCGCAACAAGGTGAAGGCTGGGGGTGTCAACCCTGCACACGCTCCTTCGGGAGGGGCGGCGTCGGGAAACTGCCGTTTCACGGAGGCCGCAGCGTCAAGCAGCTGTCCGTGTTTGTTGCATGTACGGCTGCGGATGCTGCGCCTGCAACTGCTGCTGCTGCTGTTGCTGCTGCTACTGCTGCTGCGGCCAAGAGACTGCCGGGTGCGATTGTTGTTGCAGCGGGCGCGGCGCCGGGGGTGCTGGATGTGGCTGCTGTTGTTGCTGTTCCTGCGGCAGATGTCCCATCGGCAGGGCTGGATACTCTAACGGCTGCGGTTGTAAGTGTTGCTGCTATTGTTGATTGGTGCTGACCTTGCTGGTGTTGCTGCTGCTGGTGCTGCTGTTGCGACGGTGCTTCCTGTTGTTGTTGCTGCTCCGACAGTGACTGCTGCTGGTGCTGCTGCTCTTGCGGCTGCTGCTGTTGCTGCTGCTGCTGAGCTTGTGGTTGGTCTTGCGGGCTTAGCTGAAGGCGTTTGTTCAGGAGATTCAGAGCATCCAGCACACAGCTCCTGCAGAGTTGACTCTACTGTCGCTCCCGCCCCGCTTCCAACGCCTCCCTCGCCAACCTCGCCTCTGGTGGCATATCCCTCTCCGTCCTCGTCACTGGCGGAGTCTGCGTCGTTTCTGATTGTCACTGGTGCGCATAGATGCATAGTCGAAGACCATAGGGAGTTCCGAGCCACCGAAGGGTCAACGGAAGTTGTCCCCTTGGTGTTTGGAGTTGAGACCGCGTTGTGGTCCACTGCAGCCAAAAAGGCGGGGAAGTGGTACCGGGGGACCCTTGAAGCAGCCGAACGGTTCATGATGAGGTGGCACGAGGCTGAGGCTGAGATGAGTAAGCAGCGCCGTGCATCCACCGTGGATGGTGCCCAAGGGAACGGGGGGGGAGGGGGCAACAGGAGAAGTGGCAGAAAACCCGACCAAGGGAATGCGGAGAGGGGGGGGAACAGGAGGGGTAAAAGGGAAACGGCGGTAGACGAAAGTAGGAAGGAGATGGCAGACAGGGTAGCAAGGCACCAAGCCGACTAGGAAGTAGAACATGACCATACTACTAGTGCTACCAACTGGTGCAGCTGGTTCGAACGTGGTCTTCCCTTGTCTTCTCTTTTCGTTTTGTTTTTTTTCTTTCTTGCGCTGACTCTCCGTGATTTTTATTTTATGTTTTTATCTTCCTTTTCTGATTGATAAGCCGTACTGAAGGAGCCGTGTGGCGTGGTTGGATGACGAACCTGCTCTGCTCGTTTCGTATTGTCTGACGACAAGGGGCTGGGCATAGTTGACGAACGCAGGGCGGAGACGGCAGTCTGGGTAGCAAGGTACCAGGCGGATTAGCAGGAAGAACCTGGCTATACTACTCGTACCACAAACTGCTGCCGCCACCTGGAAGGTGCTTTGGGCTTTGGTCTGCCTGTTATTTCCCCTTTGCTATTTTTCCTTGTTACTTTTTTTCTTGGTTCTTTGTCTTACTCTGTTTACAAGCAGTGGTGTTTTTTCTTTTTTGTTTTTCTTTCTTTTTTCCAGCTCGTTCTTTTTCAAGTGTTGGCCACCTCGCCTGCGGGGGGGGGGCACGACAGATTGTTTCTCCTAGATTTTGCTTTCATTTTTTTCTTTTTCTCTTTCGATTTGTCTACCTTGTTTTTGTTTTCTCTTTGATTGTTTCTTTTCGTTTCACTATTTCATACATTGCGTATGTCGTGCCTGTCGTATCTAGTATGATGACATGGCTTTGCATTGCCCACTGCAGTGCATACTGCACACGTGGTAACGTAGTATCTCTGTGGCGTAGCTTTGTGACCACAGAACTTGTATCTCTTCTAGGATTAAAGAATCGGCACGGACACTGGTTGTGCTGGATGTCGACGGGTAGAAAGAACGGTTTAATGAGAAGAACACACACACACACACACACACACACATACGTCGAGTGACGTTTTCCGTTGTTCGTCATCCTGCACAAACAAAAGCGCTCCAAGCCCGTATGTATATCGCTGCCCGTAATTGTCTACTATTGTGTCCGGCGAAAACGTGCACACTGTTGCTGTACCTACCCCGTGTTGTGTGTACAGCATAACAGCAGTTTCTGTGACGACGGGTCTGAAGTCGTACGGGGTGTGTTCTGCCGGTAGCAGGGAACGCAACACACCTCACGGCGGTAGACATGGATATGTAGCCAAAACGGAACCTCACCGTCCAACCTGACGACGGTTGTTTTGTCCTGACATGGCATCGAGAGGTTGTTCATAGTCTAGAACACGTACCACTGCTGCTGCTGTCTGTCTGTCTGTACAGCAGTGTGGTTTCACAGAGTGTTCCTGCTAACAGGTTCATCAGGGTCATCACAAAGCAAATGTAGCGAACAAGAGGTTCGGGCCCCTCTGCTGTAAGATACCTGATACCTGATGCCAGCTATTATGTCACCGTGTCGTACCAGTTTTCGACGGGAGGATGTTTTGCCATGCTCGATATACAGCACAGCAGAGAGCGTAGAGCCGCAGCGGAGCGGTGAACGCTGCCTTGTGTCGCCGACAGCACACCGCTGCTGTGTTTGACGCGTTGATATTTCCGTGTATTTCGTTGGACAGAAGTAGCAGCAGCAGCAGCTCGTTTTTTACCTGCTTTATTGACGATCGGTAGGGTGTACACAACTGCTACTACTACAATAACTGCTTATGTACGATTACTTTGGGCCAGTAGCCAGTGGACTGTTTTTGCTCTACTCGTACAGATGATGAACCGTATTTCCAATTTCCTTATCCAGCCTTAACTTTGACACGTATTCATGTTGATATTTGACTGTTGACATTAAATATTACCAGGTATTGTTATACAAATTGTTGTTGCTGTAGAACCATTATTGTATTAAAATTGTTAATACGAGACCATTTTAATATTTATACCTGGTAGTTCATACTCGTAGTACTCGTACAACTGCTCTAAGTATTAATATTACAGCAGTAGTATCAATACTCGTCCGTAGTACCTGTACATACCAGAACATGAGTAGACTACGCGTATAGTAGAGGTGTGATGAACGAAACAGAGCGACCAAAACGATGTAACTTTTGGTGTTTTCAACCGTCTGCGGTCTACGAGCTACGATTGCACCACCGCCGTGTCGCTAAGCAAGGGTAGGATCACCTCGCACCGGTGCCGCACAAACGACCCCTTGCCTTGTGACTTGTGACTCGGACTTGAATATGTAAAATCATGCAGTGCATGCAGAGTGACCATTGCTGTGATGTAATCATCACCTTTTGTGGTAAATTCAACCGCCCTCTCAAATCCCAACATACTTGGTAGTGAGTCAGTGAGTAAGTCTATTGCCTCATTGCTACTGCATTCTTTACTATTAATACTATTAATACTATTATTACTAGTTGCGCATCTTTTTGACGCCATCCTACTCGAACATATACAGGCACTGCAACAGCAGCAGTTGAACCTTCCCGGCGCACGGTTTGAACGTATAGACCGTAAGCATTGCATGCACGTACAGCGGTAGTAGCACCGAACAGGGGGTAGTAGTTGCAGCAGTATTGAGCAGCACCGGGTACCTCGTACTATTAATAGTATTAATATCAAGAGCATTGATTATTAACATTCAACCATAAGGTTAGTATTATTAAATAGTAGCATTATCGTTTCTGTTCCTGCACTACAGCAGCTGAGCTACGGAGTGCGGAGTGTTGAACGACAAAATCGAAGGGAAATGCAGGATTATGGAATGCATGGACTGTTCGTCGGGAAATATTCTCTATCAATGATTTAGTTTAGTTATTTCAGATTTCAGTGACGACAAGCTGTAGCTGTTGCGCAGTTGGTTGTGCAGTGCAACCTTAAAAGGGGATTTTGTGTGTTTGGGTGTCCTCATGGTCGTCCGAGGACAAACACACTAAGCCGCTCTCGCCCTCGCGACCAGTACGAGCCGTACCCCTTCACGATGTTTCTTGTTTTATCTTGTTATCAGTAATGAGTAATAGTTGATCCCCCACCAAGTCTCACGTCTCCCGGCGTGCATATACCATATATATCATACAGCAGTCACCGATCGGAGATAACAAAGATAAAAGATGGCACAGGTGCTGCTCGTCACTCGTCACTCGTCGACCGGAGTATTTTCTGCTACTGCCTCTGATACTGCTTCTGCTACGTACTGTACTGCCTGTAGGTGCCCTCCAGCGAAGGGATCGCAGTACATGGACAATATGCCCCAGAGATCAGGGGCAGCCGGCACCGACCAAGAATCCCAACTCTCAGCGATGCTGTCTAGCCCGTCTACCGGGGGCATGAGATTGGCAGGCAACTACGCCCACCGCGGGTCACCCGGTGAGTTTTTGTTTCGAATCCGTCCATATTCAGAGCCTACACGTATTGTACAAGTAGTAGAGCAGAAGAGTAAGAGTACTGGTATTGTTTTCGCGGTATCTCGTACTTGGAGAAGTATCAAGCCATAGTGTCAGGTATACCATATCACATGTGCAGCAGTAGCTCATGTTTTGTGCCAGTAAGTTTCTGAGTTCGTACTATTAATAGCCGGTAGCGTGAATCACACAACTGGACGTTCGAACTAAATACTGCATATATGCAGGTGTACGAGGTGTACTACTCTATTAATAGTATATTTCGTTTATTAATATTAAATACCATGGTATTAATAGTAGCATAAGCTTCAAACCCTTTGTATATCCACATGTCTCCCTGTGGATGTGTTCAATTCAAGCTGGGGACCGTCTTGATTCTTGCCGATTTGCCGACCTTTGCGTTTGTCGCTCGACCGCAATTGTAGCTGCACGTCCGTCCCAAACTAATCCTGTGGTCAGTTACTAAAATTGGGGCAAAACGCATGCGATCGTCGATCAGAGGCTACAGCGTGGCCTGGAGTTGCCGAGGAGGGTGACCTATTAATATTACTAGCAAGACGCACAACAAAATGCGGCTGCTCGTAGAATCGAGCGCTCAAAGTCGGTGCTCCCCCACCAGCACTTATACACGTATTGACGTAAAGTAGAAGTAGCCATCGTGCATATACAGGTGTAGACTACGGCCTCCATGTAACACGAAACTTCCCGACTTGTGTAAGACCGCACTTGGGCTTGACCGGACCGGCTTTCAGGACCTGTGGGCGTGTGCGCCCGCGATTCCGAATATTTCGGACGCACATGTATCCTTTCTAGGTGAACATCGAGGTGAACAGTCAGGATGCGGGGCGACTTCTTTTGTGCAGTCAGTCAGCCAGTCCACCATGGCCACCGCTGACAACCTTTTGAAAATACAGTTCCTGGTACTTGGTGTGTGACACTGAAGTAATGCAAGTAACTCTCGGGCCCTAACCCTGCGACCGTCACTGTCCGAAATGCTGCTTGCAGGCGTGGTTCGGAGAGCTGCTAGCCGACCTATATCGATCATCCGCTCTACTTCGGTCCCCGGGCAGCTGCAAGATAGATCGCAGCCGCCTGCTGCACCGGGAACAGGGGGGGGCAGCGGAGGGAACACGACGACCAGCAGCAGGAGGGCTCTACACGTCCGGGACAGGAGTTTGCAGCAATACTTCTAAAGGAACGCGGCTGGAGGGTTTGGTGGCATCGTACAGTCGCTGCCTATCCCTCAAGCTCCGCTGCTGGGAGGGCCCCTGCCCCCGTCACGCTTTTTGTATGACTTCCCACCTCTCAGCCTTGGGCCGCAGGTGCGATGGCTCGGTCGGTTTGCGAACGGGGTGTGGTCTATTTTTTTTTACAAAATAGTTGCTATTTACACTAGAAGGGCGGTGATGTTTGGCTAGATGCGGGGTCCACCGAACGTTGAGCCGTTTCATTTTATTCAAAAAGCATTTTCGTCGGGTTTTGTGGCCCCATTTCTCGTTAGTGTCCGTTTGCTCGTACTAAAACGAAAAAGACACATAGCCTCCTTTCTTTACTCGCGGCCAATTTTGCGAATTGTTGCGGCGGCGACACAACAGGCGACACTGCAGTAGTGCATCAAAAACATATTTGTCAGTATTGTCGGTATTTGGCCCTCCACCAACCGGCGTAACCGGTTGGGTCCAGCGTACGTGGGGTTACATGCAGATCGGGTCTCCGTTCTACTGTCGGGTGTATATCTCGGACTTTTGCTCCTTTTTCCTCTCTAATTCGCTCAAAAACTACCTTGGCATTTTCCGTGCTGCTTTGGTACGTCTGACTGCTTGCTCAGGCTGACGTAGAATCGTTTCCTACTGACTGTGCCGCTCTCTCGACGTCGTTGAAGGCAAACCGCTAGGTGAGAGAAGCAGTGCAAACGATACTGAAAGTTGTAAATGACAGTTCGGAATATGGTCTGTTGAGTACTTCTGATTGCGATTTGCGCACTACTAATCCTGCCACATGTGTTGACTTCTGTATAAATAATCTATGCACGCATCTTGGAAAGAATCGCCCTGGCTTTATTGCTTTAGCGAAGTTGTTGCTTCGCTATGCAACACCCTTATTTAACTATTAATAACTATCTACAGAGGATTTTAATACCAAGAGCAGCACGTTCCAAAAGTGGTACCATAGTACCAAAACTAGTATATATACCATGGTATACCGAAAGTAGTACCAAAAGTATTACGCAGCGAAGTATTAATAGACCAGAAGATGCCTTATTCGTTTTATTTTGAGTACTGACGGACAAGTGCTACGAAGGGGGTATAGACTATCAATATAGTACTCTTTGCCCATAATATTTCCGACTGACTATATATAGGCTCCATAAAGGCACTGAAGAATTGACCAATTAACGCATGCCTTATCGCTGGAATGCCATCTGTTTGTGTTTCCCACTGCATTGGGTCACGCATGAACCTAAATGCCATGCATGGAATTCATTGGCCATCGGGTTGCACCTTCACTTTTCTCAACGTCGGGTTCTGGGTAACTTGCTACTAGAATAGATCTTCTCCGCAATTCTGTCTAGAATTACCATTGTTTTTCGCTTCTTTAATCTTTGACGGACTGGATGGAAATCATCATGCTGTCTAGAAAAAATGTTGACGTTTTTGACCTAAGTAACTCTGTCTAGAGCTACAGCTATTATGTTCGGTCTAGGAAATGCCCTGTGCCCAAGGTATCTCCCCTGAATTTTGGGCTGGCAGATCAACATAATTATGTCTAGAATTACTGTTGTGCTGCGACTCGGCTGACAGATCACCATACATATGTCTAGAAATGCTGTTGTTCTGTGTCCTATTACTCTGTCGAGAGCGTCTCTTCACTTTTAGGGACTTACCCTGACTCGAGATCAGGGCGTTCAGGACATCATCCTTCAGGCTAGAACTGGTGATGTTCTCATCCAAGTAACTCTGTCTAGAGCTACTGATATTTTGTTCCGTCTTATGGTACGCCTAGGATGACCAAACTCAGCTCGAGGCCAGTATATAGCTGTACCACTCGAGAAAGCCAGCCACCTTGGTCGACACGAAGTAAGAGATGCATAAGTTTTTTGGAAGACCTAACAGAGAAACGAGAGAACCTGCTGTGGGCAATGTTTCCCAGCAACAAGGACGTAACATTCGGTATACTCCAAGATCCATATCTCTATAAGAAACCCGGGGATGCCCCCCGGATGCCCCCTGACGAACACAGTCCCCCCCCAGAGCGAATCCATAGGCCCAAAGGGACTTGGGAAAAACGATAATGATGAAGACAGGGACAGGCGGGTAGACATAAAAAAACACAACTCGAAGAAGAACGAAGAAAACGCCAGTCAACATCGTCCGTTTCGACAAAACCCTTACAATATGGCATTCATCCGCCATACAGTGTATCCAGCACAACCACTTGATTTGATTTGAGCTCAGACGATACTGCAAATTTGAAGAAACTGCATCCAATTTCATGTGAAAACCTACCAGGTACACAGTAATATTTATCGACGTCGTCCCATATCTCCTCATTTACCGTCGCCCCAGTTCTTGTTTCCCTGACAGACAGGTCAGAAACATACTAGTTATCACACGCACATACTCACATCCATACCCAAAAAAGAAGACAGGACACAGAAAGGAAGCAATCTACCAGCTTCTTCGTGTTGTGGCCTAGAGCCATCAGTCAGAAGCAATCTCTTATGTCATCCAGCTTCGCGAGGGAATCGAGGAACGAACGGATATCGTCCACCTGACCGTCAAGAAATCTGGGTTGTTTCCTGTTTCGGGAAGAAAGGCCACGTACCACGACTGTCCTAATCGCGCCGTACTCGTGGTCGAAATCATTTGTTTCGCGTTTACATTTTGAAACGGCATTATTTCCGCTGAAAACACGACGACCCTCTGAATTTGTACGAGGAATCGATGAAGCTCCAGACTCGTATCATACATATAAGTACTTCGTGACGCACCATCAGCCCCTCAACCTTGGTCTGGACCCAACGACCGAACGACCGAACCTCGCCAGCGTTAATCCTAGTCCGCCACGCTAGGAATCCGAAGGCGAAAGATACGGAAATGTCGCCTCACTGTTTTGTGCACCAACCCACAAAGATACTGCTCCTCTCACCTAAAAGATCCTGTCGGCAATTTTTTACCCAACATTATATTTCAAGATATATCTATGAATTATGTATAGACAGCGTCATGCCCAATTTATGACTACATCGTAGTAGTGCCTCTAATACCAACTCGTTTCAAAAATATATCTCACGTGCTTCAAAATCAACTTTTGCAAGCTCCCTTTGTTCAACAACGTGAAAAACAAATGTATCTCTCACGTACTCCAAAATCACATTTTGCAAGCTGCCTTCGGGCAACGTTCCAATATATTGTCCTTTGCGACGTCATATTCGAAACACGCATGTGCTCCTACCCTCCTGCGCTTTGAACATCCGTTCCTCGTCATCTACCGCCGCTTCACCCGAATTCCATCGAAATAGGAGTCTTTCGAGCTACCGAGGGGTTCACGCAATCCTTTCTGTCGTCTTTTGTACATACACTACATACGCCTCGCTGTGGACTATTGCAGTCAACAAAACAGTACTTTCCTCTAGAGCTCTGCAACAACACCCAATTTCCAAATCATCCTCCCTATCTCCTTCTACCGCAGCACACTGCTGTAAACACACAATCATGCACGCTTGACACGAGAAGGTGCCCTGGCAAAGCTTGTGTTGTCCCGCCGCGTTGTTGGTGGAGATCGTACTTTGCCGTTACATATCGAAAATCCGCCGCTATTTTTATTATTCACAGCTATAGTAAGCAACCGAACCCACCTCCCGTATAGAGAGGATGAGGAGCGACGCTCGCTACACCGCGTTGTTGGTGGCCCGTGGCGAAGATGATGAGTTTCGGCGCGAAGACCTTGCCCCGAGTAAAGACAACTCAACTGCATACAGCAGCGGAAGGAAGAAGCCTGCCTGAAGCACCTGTGGTGAGACAACACAAACCGCCTATCGCCGCAACGCGGAGACTCACGAACGAACTGGCCGGATGCGTTACACGTAAAACAAGTTGACCGAAGGCATACGACACCTGACTGTACCTCCAACAGGGCGCGAAGTCGGACAAAGGGTTGGCTGCGTCTGTCTGTCTGCCTTGCAACAATCAACCTGGCCGCGAGAGACGAGTTTACCAGTGTTCTTCGCACAGTTAGTTATGCGCCCCTTTATCTCTATTTCACAGTCACTCCGAGTAAGTTTCGTACTCCGAGTACTCCGAGTATTAGAGTACTGGTGGCCTACATACTCGGAGTACATTGAAGTATGAGCAGTACTGAAGGCCCAAATACTCCGAGTACTGGGAGTATGAACAGTAGTACTTAAAAGCCGGATACAAAGTGACTTAGGGTATGATCACTCTCAATACTGCTTGTACTCGGAGTATTTTGGGGTTGGATACCCTGAAATGCTGTGCTCCGGGTATTTTGTGGTTCATTACTCTGGAATACTCGTTGTACTTAAAGTATTTGGGGACCTTGTACTGCTCCTACTTTAAGTACTCGGAGTACTTGGGCATTTTGTACTGCGAATTCTTCAATACTCGGAGTATTTCAGGGTTTCATATTCCGAGGTATGAGTGATACTCGGAGTATTGCATGGTTTTATTATCCATTGTATTCCGGGTTAGAGTATTACTGGGAGTATTCTACTCGGATAATGAAGTATTCCTGGATTAAATACTCGCGTTAGTCGGAGTACTCCGAGTAATTTAGATCCGAGTACTGCTTGTGCTCGAGTATAAGTACGGGATGTGGGTGGCATGAAATCCGGGGGGTGCCGCAAGTTGAAAAGGGAGACGCATGTAAAACCCTTGCACCTCTTTTTTGAGTAAAAATGATCTCGGAGTGAACTGAGTCATGGGCTACTGTTTAATTGCTAAAAGCGAAGAATAGTAGTCTAGTCTTCGATGCTCTCGCCTGTCTTGGCTTATACCTGGTAGGAGGCATGGACTCCTGTATTGCTCAAAGGAAAGCGTAGCACCTAAAAGGAAATTGACGGGGTTTGTATCATCCAGGTATTTGTCGCCTGGGTGGGATCTGTATCATCGAGAGATGTGATCCTTG
This sequence comes from Nereocystis luetkeana, assembly GCA_031213475.1. Classification (NCBI taxonomy): domain Eukaryota; class Phaeophyceae; order Laminariales; family Laminariaceae; genus Nereocystis; species Nereocystis luetkeana. The sequence goes on from JARUPZ010000006.1 coordinate 6,708,996, forward strand.
ATGATCTTAACCCTTCTTGGGTGGGGTCTGCACGACCTGCATGGATTAGACTCACATGTTAATCGATCATACATGTGCCGTGATTAACTTATGAATAGCTTTGTGTGGGTGGGTCCGCCTGACCTGAAGGATCTGTACGATCTGCAGGGTCTGTCTGTATAATGTAGATGTATCACTCTCATTTTGGCGGTGAGATCTGCTTGGTCTTTATGATTGCATTTGCGTGCTGGGCGGGATGATCTGAACGCCATGTGTGCATGATGTGGAGGATAAGCATGAATGATCCGAAGGATCGATTATCTACACACTCCAACTAGTTTGCCTGGAGAGACAGGTATGTTCCGTATCATTTCCACGTGTGTGCCAGATGGGATCTGGTTGATTTAAATGACGTTTCAAATGTTTGGCCGGAAGGGGATCTGTCTAGTTACAATTTTCATAGATGTGTGTACCTGAGTAGAATCTCTGTGATCTGGACAATCAGTACAGTTTGACCGGGGTGGGATCTGCCCGATCTGCAAATCTGTACATCTTTAGCGAGATAAGGTCTGTACGACCTGCATGATCTGCATATTTTTATCGGTGGGTCTTGATGATCCGCAGGATCTGTATGATCTGCGGGATTTTTGTATGGTCTGGAGGATCTGTAAAATCTGGATACTTCACACTTGTTTGCATCATGTTTAGCCGGGATGGGTCTGTATGAGGCGGATATTTCACAGGCGTGTCCCTGAGTGGGATCTGTGTGATCTGTACATCTTTACCGGGTTGGATGTGTATGATCTGCAGGATCTGTATGATCTGCAGGATCTGTGTATGATATACCTGAGAGGAATCTGTGTGATCTGAATGATCTGTACATCTCAACCGGGATGCGGTCTGTACGGTATGCAGGATCTGTATGATCTGCAGGATTTCTGTATGATCTGGAGGATCTGTGAGCAGCAAGACAAGCAACCGCGTGGGACGGAGAAAAATGAAATAAGGGTAGCCGCAAGAAAAGCAACCTGTGCCAGCAACAGCAGTAGTAGCAGCTATACCACGATTGCGTGTAGTAGCAGTAGCGACAGCAACAACAGGAGCAGCAGAATGATAAGCAAACCGCGAGACACGGGCACATATTGTACAAAGTACAAAGGGCTTTAAACACTCGGCTACTACAGTATTACACGCAACGCTACGTGGTACGAAGATCCGACAAATAAATGATGAATCGCACCGAGATACTACTGTAAGAAAAATCTACTAGGTATATATATGTACGTGGTGGATACAACGTGTACGCATGTCTTGTGGCCAAGCAGTCACGAGCACACGAGCACTCATCAGCAGCAGCAGGAGCAGCAGCAGCAGCACTCGAGCAACACTCTATCCGAGCAGCACGCGTAAGTCTGTTGTTGGTGTTCTTGTACTGCTGCGTACTGCTCGAGCGGCGCTCGAGAGCACGAGCATGACTAGGTATCCAATCCAAGCCTATTTTATTGCACCGCAAAAAACGGACACGGGACCACGATCACTCGATTGCTCAAGCGCAACGAGCACGAGAGACAAACACGAACACGGCGTGGCCAAGCAGTCACGGGCACACGAGCACTCAGCAGCAGCGACAGCAGCACCCAGCGGCACTCGAGGAGCACTCGCGTCGAGAAGCACTCATACGCCTGTTGTTGCTGTTGTTTTACTACTGCGTACTGCTCGAGCATGAGCTCGACTAATATCACAGGCAACGCACAATACGTCGTATGAAGATCCGATATACAATAATGAATCGCACCAAGATACTAAAACAAAAATACCGGCAATTAAATATTTATGCACGTCGTGGATACAGCGTGTTCTCATGTCTTGTGGCCAAGCATTCACGAGCACACGAGCACTCAGCAGCAGCAGCAAAGCTCGAGCAACAACTCTCGATTCGAGCACCACTCGTACGCCTGTTGTGTTGCTGTTTTTGTACTGCTGCATACTGCTCGAGCAGCACTCGAGCGCACGTGCATCATGAGTAGGTTTCCAAGCATGGCCTATTGCACCGCAAAACAAAAGGACACGGGGCCACGATCACTCGATTGCTCAAGCGCAACGAGCTCAAGACAAACACGATCACGGCGTGGCCAAGAAGTCACGGGCACACGAGCACTCAGCAGCAGCAGCAGCAGCAGCAGCAGCAATAGCACCCAGCGGCACTCGAGCAACACTCCACTCGAGCAGCACTCGTACGCCTGCATCTGCTGTTGTCTTACTGCTGCGTACTGCTCGAGCTCACTCGAGAATGAGCTCGAGCAGCACCAACTCGAGCAGCTGTGTGTTGTTGTTGCAGTTGCAGCAAAAAGTGAGAAAAAGCGAAATCTTGGCAGCTAAAAATACGAAGACCCGGAAAGGTGTCCAAGCCCCTGGATGGCTTTCCGGAAGAAACTCCATCCCCTGAGTTGCTTGCTGGGTCACGTGACTTTTACCATGTAGAGCATGGGCCACGAAGCCCGGCCGGAGTCAACGCTTGCACCGTACTGTCAATGCCGCCCCCCTGCGGGTCCCGCAGCAGGAAGCACGAGAAAAGACCCGGGGCCAAACCAGAAAAGTGATCTATTCCGGAAAACAAAAACATTTGGTACAAAGCAATCTAGTACCCAACCCTGCAAATTCTTATCCTTATGCGATGAATTTTCTTTTTTATGGTGAGACATCAGCTTCAACTTTTTACGAGACCAATGACTTTGCAGAGTTTCGCAACAATAATTTCTTATTCGTGACACCAAACAAGCCTTACCAAAACTCGTACGAGTGAATTTCTTAACAGCCGGGGGGCTCTGTATCAAGTATACTTCTGATAGTGCCCGTGCTTTCATGCATTTCGGGGTTCAATACTCTAGATACTGCTTGGAATACAAGTAATTCAGGGGTGAATACTCTAGATACTGCTTTTACTTCAACTATTTCGGGGTCCAGTACTCTAGATACTGATCGTATTTGGAGTATTTTGGGTATGGATACTCTAAATACTGCTTGTACCCGGAGCATTTCCGGGTACGATACTCTGGAATATTACTGTACTCCGAATATTTTGGGGGTCACTTTCCGTACTTGACGTATTTAGGGATCCTGGACTGCTCGTACTTTGAGTATTCGGAGTATTTGGGCATTTCGTACTGCGAAGGCTTCAATACTCGGAATTTTTCAGGGTTTCATATTCCGAGGTACAAGTCATACTCAGAGTATTTCAGGGTTGGATAATCCAAGGTACTCCGGGTTAGAGTATAACTCGGAGTATTTTACGGATGATGAAGTATTCTTGGGTTCAATACTCGCGATGCTCGGAGTACTCCGAGTCATTTAGATTTTTGAAATCCGCTTACTACTTGTACTCGACTTTAAGTACTGCTCATACTCCCAGTACACGGAGTATTTGGGCCTTCAGTACTGCTCATACTCCAAGCACTCCCGAGTATTTAGGCCGCCAGTACTCTAAAACTCTGAGTACTCGGAATACGAAAATTACTCGATACTCCGAGCTCCAAGTACTCGGAGTATCGAGTATACTCTGAGCATCTGTGGAATGTTGGTTCGACGAAGTGTACGCGCGGATAATTGTTACGCTGCATTTTATGATACCGAGAAATCGAACGCTTTCGAGCCGCGAGTACCGTCGGCACAATCTCCGAAAGCCGTCAAATCAGCTCCTGCACAGGTGATTTAGGGCGATTTTTGACGTCGTGAAAAGCTGTTTTGGATCATTATGATTCATACTGATATTAAAGTAGGAGTGAAGCTTGAGCAAGGTGCCAACAACAGCATCATACGATAGCGAAACAATAAAAGGAGCAGCAGCAGCAGCAGCGTCAATCCGAGTGGCAAAAATCGACGGGGACCAAACGAAGCCAGCACGAGCAAGCGTGAACCGACGGAGGATGATGAACGAACCGCGCATACGCGTTATACATTCACTCCTGCTACGAGAGACAACGTCCTTCGCACCGTGAACAAGCGTCTCGCAACAGCGAAGAAAGTGGACCGGACACAAGCGATACACGCGCGAGAACCACGGCTGTGAAATAGAGATAAAGGGTACATAAACTAACTGTGTGAAGAACACGGGTAAACTCATCTCTCGCGGCCGGGTTGATAGTTGCGAGGCAGACAGGCAGACACAACCAACCCTTTGGCCGACTTTGCGCCCTGTTGGAGGTATAGTCAGGTGTCGTCTGCCTTCCGTCAACAGTTTTTACCGGCAACGCATCCGGCAAATTCGTTCGTGAGTCTCCGTGTTGCAGCGATAGGCGGTGTTTGTTGTTTAACCACAGGTGCTGCAGGCAGGCTTTTTCCTTCCGCTGCTGTACGCAGTTGAGTTGTCTTTGCTCGGGGCAAGATCTTCGCGCCGAAACTCATCATCGTCGCCACGGGCCACCAACAACGCGGTGTAGCGAGCGTTGCTCCTCATCCTCTCTATACGGGGGGTGAAGTCGATTGGTTAGCTGGGAGCTGCGAATAATAAATAATGCGGCAGGTGTTCGATATGTAACGGCAAAATTGAGCGGGACTGAAGTTTCACACGATCTCCACCAACAACGCGGCGGGACAAAAAAGCTTTTGTTAGGGGAAATATCTTCGCGTGTCAAGCGTGCATGATTGTGTGTGTACAGCATTGTGCTGCGGTAGAAGAAGATAGGGAGGATGATTGGGAAATTGGGTGTTGTTACAGAGCTATAGAGGAAGGTACTGCTTTTTCGTCTGCAGTAGTCCACAGCGCGACGTATGTAGAGTCCAAAAGATGCCAGAGAGATTGCGTGAACCCGTCGGTAGCTCGAAAGAACTTACTTCGATGGACGTCGGGTGAAGCGCCGATAGATGACGAGGACAGGATGTTCAAAGCGCAGGAGGGCAGGAATGCAGTAGTCCACAGCGCGACGTATGTAGAGTCCAAAAGATGCCAGAGAGATTGCGTGAACCCGTCGGTAGCTCGAAAGAACTTACTTCGATGGACGTCGGGTGAAGCGCCGATAGATGACGAGGACAGGATGTTCAAAGCGCAGGAGGGCAGGAACACATGCTCGAAGATCAGGTCGCAAAGGACAAGATCTTGGAACGTTGCACGAAGGCAGCTTGCAAAAGGTGATTTCGGAGTATGTGAGAGATACACGTTTTTTTATGTCCCGCGGAGGGAGCTTACAAAAGTTGATTGTGAAGTACGTGAGGTATATAATTTTAAACAAGTTGGTATTAGAAGCAATACCAAGATGAAGTTATAAATCGGGCATCACGCTGTATATATAAAACTAATGGATTATGGTACGCCTCGGATGACGAAGCTCAGCTCGAGGCCAGCATATGCTATAGCGAGCGGTGCCAGTATAAGAGGTTCATAGCGTTACGACCGTCGCGAGACAACTCTTCTGATCAGTGTCTCGTGTCGGGTCTATTCGATAGGCAGAGGATAAGTTTTGGTTAGCATCCTCTGGGCGGATCTTATAGCGGCAGGGAGGATCCCCGGTGTGGGTAACACCTTCGGTCTCGGGTACAGAGCCAGTAACGAGGCTCGGGGCTACCCGGTGTTTGCTAAACGCCACCAAGTGAAGAAAAAAAGTCAAAGCCAAGTGATCTGTGATACCTGTCCTATCGATCCCGAGCCCCTTGGGCCCTGCCTTGCCCGTCGTGCCCGTCATCGTGTCTGTGGTGCCTCGTTGATTACTCACTCTGTCGGCTTACAACTACCGCATTGCATTGAGTCACTTTCTGCGTGACCCGATCATTACTGCAGGAAGGCACTTGTCGAACTCTCAAAGCCAGCCTCAGAACTCTCACGAGCGTGGGTCCTTTTTAGCGTCTGAGAGCTGTACCTTACTAAAACTTGGTGAACCCAGGGAGATCTAAGCGCATTGCATATGATAGAGGTGTCCGCAAAACGTTTTCACGCGATGGGAATGTTTGCAAAACTGTGATATGATTTGATCGTATTCTTTGTATAATCCCACGTTCTATCTTGCATAATATTGTGTGGCAGACTCGGTTTTGGCATAAATCCACATGTTTTCGTTGTTGCCTGCATTGCGAATAATGATTCGTGCAATATGCTGTTATGTACTCACGCTGCCGATGGTTCTCTGCCTGTTTGTTCCGTAAGGCTTTGAAGATATTTGTCTAGTCAATGCATGCAGGCATACTCGCTTGCTCCTTTTGCCTGTTGCTCGTGCTCGTATGTTCGCTCGGTGTTCATGATCGCACACACATGCATGTACGTTAATAAATGGCTTCATGCTTCTTCTTTTTCCTTTTTTTTTTTTGCTCATCCCATTTATTTTCTTCGCACATCTTATTCTCTCTCTCCTTCCAACTCGTAACTCAGATCCGGAGTCACATAGCAGGCTCTTCTCCCCCCTTCCCGCTACGGTACGTGCCTTCATTTTTATCGCGAGAAGATTTCAGCCTTTTCTTCCCTCGTCGACTCGCATCGAATTGTGCCTACCCATGCTGCAAGGCGCTCTCAACAATTGAATCCTTTTTTATTTTCATTTTTGCAAATAAAGTCAAAGTCCGACCCACATGGGGCTCGAACCCAGGACTCAAACAAGTAGAATTCGAGGTGAACCACTTGAACCACCGGGGCGACCGTTATGCTATTGACAACATATTGTCTGCACACACATGCATGTTCGTCAATAAATGACTCCATGCTATTGACCACAGGTTGTCTTTAAAACCAAATGCAACCGACAGGTGTTGATGCAAGACAAAGGTACCGTACGTACTATTAATAATACACGCATGCTCTCGTGTACCGTTTGCTCGGTTAGGTGACACCGGAAACTAATAAGTTTGAGCCTTACGCCGTTTGGGCGTACATCATCCTATAGAACGATAAACCCCTCGACAACACTGTGCTCTATCGGCTGGCAAACGTTGAACTTTCAAGAAAACCACGCATATGTTGGTGACAGGTATAAAAATGATGTACTGGTACCCCGGGTATTGTGGCTCGATCGCACAGAACTTACAAAGTAGGAAGTTCCGGGTATTTATTGTGGAACGGGCGTACAGAACTCACAGAACTCCGATTGTGGCCCGGGCATACAGAACTCACAGTAGTTCCGATTGTGGACCGGGCGTACAGAACTCACAGAAGTTCCAAGTGTGGCACGGGCGTACAGAACTTGCAGAAGTTACGGGTAATACCCTGGTAAATACCCACCTCAAGGAGGCGAAAAAACAACTAATATACTGGTCAAACAAGGACATGCATTTCGAAAGACATGCGATTTGTGTACTGCAAACACGACACACTGCCTGGTACACCGGTAACAACGCGTATATACCATTCACGTACCACACTGTAGCTCATTTCTGTTGTAGCTGTCTTTCACGATTTCCAAGGTAAGGATCGTTCCAACCCCATGGGAACGACTTCCGCGGTCATAGATTTACCTCCCAAATCAAGGTAATTGTATGCCGTTCCACAAGAACAAAACCTTGTGATATTACTATTATTGGTGCTACTTCAAGTACTTACAGAATATAAATGGAATGTTCGAAAGTTTATCTAAAACCGCAAAAAAACAACTAACACAAATGAAGCCATGCCGATCACAACTCCAAATGTATAAAATTATCGATTCTCACACAGCGGTGTTGAGTCCCACCATCTAGGTTATCGATTAAAAAGAGGCTATTGATAATACTAATCTACAGTGCAGCTGCAGCAAGAACAGCAGCCTCCCCCCCACCCAGACTTCGTCAGCCCTCGTCCATGCCCATGTCTTGAGCAGTTGATGCCGCAGGATTATTCAGCAAGTCAAAGGCGGCTTGAGCCGCCACCAAGTCAGCGTCCTTCCCGGTGAACCGCGCCAGGAGACATCCCGAATATCCTTCGCAGCGATCATGGGGATGGCCCCGTAATCGGGGATGTGCTCGAAGTTGGCCTCGAGGAACATCACCATCTCCGACTCCGGTTTGGAACGAGGAGGTTACCGCAAGCACTGAAATCGCGCTCAACCGTCGGTGTATCAGCATGCGTTGCTTCAGATTTTTGTATAGACGAAAACAAATTAAAATTATAATCGGCTTTGAACCACCCCCCCGACTACGGCCATGCGTGAAAAGAGTACTGGTACGGTACATCCCACTACTATTCAAAATACAATATTAATATAACAGTGTACGAGTGAAAAAACGAAACCTCTACGTACGTGCGTATCATAAGTTGCGCTCGACGTGGTATTATTGTTTAATTTCTATACACATCAAACCAGGTATACAGTATACTACTAATCTATATACACACATACGACGTATACACGAACTGTAATTTCGTCATTTCGTTGTTGGTGTGTGTCACTGATGAGACATGACATCAGAATGCATAACATCATGTTACAGCTGCCTCCCTCTTGTGTACCGCTATCGGCTCGGTCTCACCTCGATAGCCAGCTGTTGTCGTTCGTTGAGAGAGTCCTTCTGGGGATTTCCTCCGTTCCTCGCTCCTGAATCCTCTCTGGCCACGGGGTGGCCAGACGCCACGCGAGTTGAGTGTTGGTATTGCTCAGCAGGTGCGACGTGTGATTAACAGACAGGCACGTGATAGGCGATAATCATGCACGGTGTGTGAACAGGATATGGTTTGACTTGTTTCTTTCGTTCTTTAGTGGGATTGACTAACCCCAGGTAGGGCCACAGAGCACCCGTATCGACCATTACAGCCGATACGGGGTTTCCATGACCCAGACATGGCCTCCCCCGCCGGGGACACTCCATTGTATACCTACATCGATATGACAGCGAGCCATCCTACGGCTTTATCGCTGCCTTACACGATGCACCCTCCGTGCGTCACTGGTCAGGTCAGTCGACGTACATCACAGAATACCCTGTCGCCCACCTGGGCGACTCCTGAAGCCCGTAGCTCTGCAACACCCCCCCTTCCCGACGCATAACTATCGTCGGTGCACAGCGGGTATCCTGGCCACTACCCGGTAACAGCGTGGGCAACTCCTCCTCCATATCCCCGATGAACCGGCTGCCGCGTCCTTCCTTATCCGTTCGACGATTAACGAGCTTCGGCCACGTACGGACATCCCCGATGCTCCGGCTCCTACGCCTTCCGCTTCTCCTTCTGACGGTCGCTGCTGCTGTTTCGTCTTCTGCGCCGGCTGCAGTTGCTGCTGTTGCTTCCGTTGCTGTTGCTGCTGCTGCTGATGACACAGTTGCTGCGCCTGATGCTGTTCCACCTCTTCCTCCTTCTTCTCCTGCTGGGCCGGCTGTTTGCGCTCCCTCCGCGGCGGCGGAGGTGGTGGACCTGATTGCCCCCCCGTCCTGCGGGTTCCCGTTGCCGTGCTCGGTTGCTGCTACTGCGGTTGCGCTCCTGCGTGGCACTCCTGCTACGGCGGTGGTGGCTGCTACGGCGGTCACGACTGTGACTGCGGCTCCGTGCATCTAACTTGAAAATGATATGATGCTTTAGCATCCCTTGCCGCTTATGTAACAGGGTACACAAAAACCTACCCGACCCCTGATCCGGCGTCCTCTCATAGACGCTTGATAGCTCAGACCGGGCTGCTCGACGGAAGTGATTCGCTACGCCCCGGTCCAATGCTCGTGCGCCCGATGTGCGTGGATGCCTGCCCTTCCGCGTTTGCTGGCCGCCTCCTTGATCAAAACCTTGTTACCCCCCAGCGTCTGCTCACCCGAGGAACTCCTCTGAGTTGCCGCGTCGTCCCGCACTCTTCTGGGGCTCTTTTCCCCCTGCTGTCTCTTGAGTATCCCTCTCAGCCTCCAAAACATCTGCTGCCTCTCCGCCACGAAATTGGACGAATTCGCGCCTCATGTGGTTCGGCCGCTCATAGAAGATCTTGAATTCACGCTTCATGTGCTCCAGCCGCTCATGGAAGATCTTGAGTTTGTCTGCCAATACCCCAACACCAGCCGTGCAATCGAGGATTTCGTCGAAACTCATCTTTGCAAGCTCTGTGTGAAACTTCGCTCAGGAACGTTTGGTGCACCCCTAGTGTGGTCGTTTGAAGATACTGACGTTTGACTCCAAGGAAGTAAGTCGTTTGAAGGTTCAGACGTTCACGCCACCCCCTCAAGTACTGACGTGACTCCGAGTAAGCAAGTCGTTGAAGACCCTGACATTCACGCCGCGTTTGAAGGTACTGACGTGACTCCGATTAAGTAAGTCGTTTGAAGGCACTGACGTTCACGCCACGTTTGAAGGTACTGACATGACTCCGAGTAAGTAGGTTGTCTCAAGGCACTGACGTTCACGCCACCTTCACTGACGTGCCTCCGAGTAGGTAAGTCGTTTGAAGGCACTGACGTTCACGCCACGTTTGAAGGTACTGACGTGACTCCGAGTAAGTAAGTCTTTTGAAGGTACTGACGTGCACGCCACGTTTGAAGGTACTGACATGACTCCGAGTAAGTAAGTCATTTGAAGGCACTGATGTTCACGCCACCTTCACGCCACCCTAACTGACGTGACTCCGCGTAAGTAAGCCGTTTGAAGGCACTGACGTTCACGCCACGTTTGAAGGTACTGACGTGACTCCGAGTAAGTAAGTCGTTTGAAGGCACTGACGTTCACGCCACGTTTGAAGGTACTGACATGAATCCGAGTAAGTAAGTCGTTTCAAGGCACTGACGTTCACGCCACCTTCACGCCACCCCCCCAGCCCGAACAGTGTCCACTGGTGAGACCATTTCGTGCCAAAACTAATTCATGAGTCCTCAAACGTCATTCATCCACCACCACTTCCAGATCGCACCCCTTGTATAACGGTTTTCGTGAAAGTAGTTGTAGAAAGGTGGTGACAAACACCCCCCCAGCACGGAAACTACCTACCGCCTATTGGCATCCCAATCCCACCTTTCTCTTCGTGTCTCCAACCCTGGGCCACTAATCTTGAAGAGTCAAATAGGAAGGTATCCTGCTCGGTTACCCCATGCCTACAGGATGTTTTCCAGCATTAGTCATGCAATCTAGAATTTCTACAACCGTTCTTCTTCGATCAGGCGGACCACCCGATGCTTGGAGACGGACGACACAACAGGTGCGTGGTAAGCTCAACCACTTCACGATCGCGTTCGCAAATGAAGGGAATCTTTAGTTTGGGCGTTGGGCATATGTGGCCTCGCCTTCATAGAAGTGCCTTCCCAATGCTGGGACGAAGCACTTGGAAATTAGGGTCAACCTTATGTACATGTACAGCAGTGCAGTACTCAAACGGTGAAGATGCCCAATCGTCATTGGGAACCATGTCAGATACTTGAACAAAGTCGAGCTCGGTTGATTCTCCGTTCACTGCGTCAGCGACTAAGACGGCGCCTGAGTATGTGCGCTGGGGAGGGGCTTTGTTTTCCTATCGGAAACTACCAGGTTTTCTCTCCTCAGTTTGATTTGCATTGTGTATCCCGTATCCACCGCTTAGGATGCATGTATTTGCTCTGGAATAGGGGCCAGCGCTCCGAGGTCCTTTCGGCACGAATGTAAAAAAAACGCCTGTTTTCATGGTTTTCCAATATTCGTGCATGATACTATCAAGTAACTGTTGACGCATCCCCCAGTATTCGGGCGCTGTGATCACGGGATTGCAACTATTTACATGTGTGACCCCCGATTCTGTGATACAAACTGCTGTGTTGACATCCTGGTAGTCGATAATCTAGTGCCGGGTGGTTTGTAACTACCAGTACTAATATGCCCGGTGCCACTAGGTTGATAGGTTTTATTTATTGGTTGGTGTCGCATAACTATCTCTCTCTGCTCTTGGACGGAATGCGTGCGTCGTGCCTGCCGTATCCAGTGTGATGTGATACCAGCTCGGTATGCTGAAGATACTATACATACTTTACAGCAGTCGGGATGAATAAGGTAATGCGGCCGTATGTGTTCCATTCGTACTCTGCACGTATTGTGTATGTGTTCTTCACCTTAAACCATTCTTTCTACCCGTCGACATCCAGCGCTACCAGTGTCCGTGCCCTTTATTTGACCCTAGAGAGATATTTTTCCTGCGGTCACAAACTACACCACAGTCATCACAATATACGTGGATTTTTTTCAAGTTCTATTTTTGCCAGCCGATAATGCACGTTGTTGTCCAGGGGTTCATTGTTCTATAGGGTGGTTATGTACGCCCAAACGGCGTAAGGCTCGACATTGTTAGTTTCCGTTATCACCTAAATGAGCAAACGGTCCACGAGAGCGTGCGTGTATTAGTACGGACGGCACCTTTGGCTTGTATCGACACTTGTCGGTTGCATTTGGTTTTGAAGACATTATGTGGTCAATCGCATGCAGACATTTATTAACGAACATGCATGTGTGTGCGATCATGAAAAACGAGCGAACATATGAGCACGAGCAACAGGCAAACAGAGCACGAGCAACGAGTATGCCTGCATGCATTCACCAGACAAGTATCTTCAAAGCCTTACGAAACAAACAGGCAGAGCACCATCGGCAGCGTGAATACCTAACAGCATATCACACGAATCACCCTCCTACAAGGCAGGCAACACCGAAAGTATGTGGATGTATGCATATAACGAGTATCCCATAACATAGTATGCGAAATAAAACTTGGGATTATACGAAGAGCACGATCACCTCATATCACAGTTTTGCAAACATTCCCATCGCCTGGGTTGTCCGTTCTTATTTCTTATAATTGACGGACTAATTATGTGCGCGGAAGCTAATGAGTATGGTTGTTTCCTATGGCCACGTACCGGGTCAAAAGACCAGGGAAAGCCAGTGAAATGCCAACGTACCGGGTGAGAAGACCCGAACGGGTGAAACAAGTGGAATTCCAACGTATCGGGTACTTGGAGACCATAACAACCCGCTATGACTCTCGTTGTGTACGCTCTCAGTTGTTTCAACGTAGCTTTCATCTACCCCCGAATAGTAACCTGCCGTGCACTGCACAGCAGAACGGCTTCCCAACAGCATTACTTTTGCTCCGATAGTAGGGGACACTCATCCCGTACGTGTGTAGGGGTGTGTGGGGCCAAAGTTAAAACGTCTTCACGCTTGTGAAAGCTAGAGGAGCGATGGACCCAAGGATCTAGAGAGCTTTTGCCCTGCGACCTTCAGTCCCATGAACGGTTATGTTGATAGTGGTATGAATACTGTATATACTGTGAATAAATCCTCCACGTATTATATGTGGCCTTCGACTAAAACTCGTCATTTCTACCCAGCTTCATCACCGTAGTATGCCCCGTATGAAGACCAGATACCTGGTACTCGTGTACATACAGTGTGTGTGGTACATCCTGATATGTCGCTTTTCAACGCGTTATCATGAGTCGAAAAGATGGGAAGAGAGATGTACGAAATGGCCCCTAAGGATTTTGCCAAACGGCCTACCAGGTACCTGGTGCAGTTTTACGGGAGTGTATAGTGTAAAATATAGCCTATAAACGCCCTTTATTGATGTTGTCAAAAGCATACCTACTGCGAGCCACCCCCCCTGTATGCTTAATTAACCGTGTATCAAGAGCTCACCCTCGGGAAGATGAAAATAAAAACTGCAGGTACAGAGTACAGCAGTAGTAGTAGCAGTATGGTTCCCTGTCTTCTTTCCACATTACATGTACTATCGTTAATATTCATATTCTTAGTCGTGTACGTAAGGTAATGCAAGTCGTCGTATAATATACCCTGGTATACCATCCTCTCATATTTTTGAGCATCGTGTGAAACTGCGATGTGCGGGGCCGCAAACAAAAAAAATCGAGAGTCACGCCTGAGGCGAAGAACGGCCGCAAACAAACGAGGGTTACACCTGAGGCGAAGGCCGGCCGCAAACAATCGTCAAGGCGTGCGCGGGAACGAAAAACAAATCGAGGGTCAGGACGGAGAGATTCGTGGCCTTCTTTTCTTTTCTGGTGCTGCCTTATCGCGAGTCTGTGATGGTGGCTACCTGCAGTGACTACTGTTTCCTGATACGTCATGCATGGTCACTGCTATAAACAGCAGTAGTGCTACCCGAGTATATGTGCTCTATCGTAGTTTCTACGTGTATCCCTCGCCGCTGGTACCCATCAGACTCCATCATCCCGGACAGAACTCGGGGCTCGATACTTGGCCACCCATCAGATTCCGTCCAGGAGAAGCTCGGGCAGAGATAATGACCCCACCCAGGAAAAAACTCGGGCCCCGATGCTTGGGCCTCATTCCGCCCAGGAGGAATCTCGGGCCCAGTTATTCGGGCCCTCGTTCCGCCCGGGAGAAAACTCGGGCCCAGGTGCTCGGGGCCAACCAAATTCCCTTAGGTACCGATCTCTCGTGTCCCCGCCAGAGCTCATGACCTTGTGTTCCAATCTCCCCCTCTCTCTGTCATCTGTCTGGGTTCATCATGTTACAGCTGCCTCCTCTTGTGTACCGCTATCGGCTCGGTCTCACCTCGATAGCCAGCTGTTGTCGTTCGTTGAGAGAGTCCTTCTGAATCCGGACTTCCTCCGTTCCTCGCTCCTGAATCCTCTCTGGCCACGGGGTGGCCAGACACCACGCGAGTTGAGTGTTGGTATTGCTCAGCAGGTGCGACGTGTGATTAACAGACAGGCACGTGATAGGCGATAATCATGCACGGTGTGTGAACAGGATATGGTTTGACTTGTTTCTTTCGTTCTTTAGTGGGATTGACTAACACCAGGTAGGGCCACAGAGCACCCGTATCGACCATTACAGCCGATACGGGGTTTCCATGACCCAGACAATGGCCTCCCCCGCCGGGGACACTCCATTGTATACCTACATCGATATGACAGCGAGCCATCATACGGCTTTATCGCTGCCTTAGACGATGCACCCTCCGTGCGTCACTGGTCAGGTCAGTCGACGTACATCACAGAATACCCTGTCGCCCACCTGGGCGACTCCTGAAGCCCGTAGCGCTGCAAGAATCACTCCTCAACAAAGATATCGGGAGATATGTCAAGCGAGGGAAAACATGCGCTGTCAAGGGTGTAAGGCCGAAGTACTTCACTCTAAAACCTAATAGTTTGGTGTCAGTCACGGCATGCCCTTGCAAAACTGCTGTCTGTCAAGGGTTGAAAGTCCTGTCTCCCGATTTCGTTGCTCCTCAACGCCATCCTAATCTGTACCGGCATCCCGGGTATTGTGCCGAGGGTATACCCTTACCCCGGGTATTGTGCCGAAAGTCTTACAGAACCTACAGAAGCTCCGGGTACGAGTATGGATGTCTTCCAGAACTTACAGAAGTTCCGGGAACGGGTATAAAACCCTTACAGAACTCACAGAAGTTCTGGATATGTGGTG
Organism: Nereocystis luetkeana; assembly: GCA_031213475.1. Classification (NCBI taxonomy): domain Eukaryota; class Phaeophyceae; order Laminariales; family Laminariaceae; genus Nereocystis; species Nereocystis luetkeana. The sequence goes on from JARUPZ010000006.1 coordinate 6,724,264, forward strand.
CGGGCCTACAGAACTCACAGAAGTTCCGGACAGGTAGAAAAACGTTGTACCGGTACCCCGAGTATCGTGAAATGGTGCGTACAGAACTCACAGAACTTTCGGCTACGGGTATGAAGGTCGTACAGAACTTACAAAAGTTTCGGGTACGGGTATAAATGTCTTACAGAACGTAAAGAAGTTCTCTGTAGGGTATTTCCCGGGTAAATACCCCGGGTATGGTTCTGTACGGTACCTACAGAACCTTCTATAGGTACCCTACAGAACCTTGCAATTTTCAGCCTGCTCGATCGGCCAACAATCACGAAAACCTAGCGAACGAGCAAGTAAACGGAGGACACGCTAGAGACCTCGATAGCTGCATCACCGCTGCTGTTCCGCATGTGGCGCTTGAGGGCTATGGTACTCCGCCTACCCAAGACACCCTGAGAGTGATAGCTTCCTATCCTGCGTGACCAAAAAGAAAAAGAGGGTGGCGGCGGCGTGCACGCGACAACGCAAACCTTCACTATGTCCTAGGTTCGTCGCTGTTTGTCGGCTGGGCGTTGTGTAGCGCGATGCGTTTAATGCGAACTTTTTTTTTGTTGACTACTAGACGCCGTTCCCCGATAGAACACAGACACGTATTTGTTTCGAAATCAATCAAAGTTCACTCAAATAAAATTATTTTTCCGAATGCGTTCGCCGTTGAGATGAGGCCTCAATATGCGCTAAAATTATGAATTGTGCAATATTTATTTGGTGTGCTTGCTCCCTCTCTGAAATTCCACACTGCAACTTTGTTCGTCGTTGTCGACGTTGTCGTTGGGAACTCTACAACAGCACGTATATGTACAGCAGCTGCTATAACGGAGCCATAGCTGCAGCAGCACGAAGCTACAATGGTATGCATAGACTGTCAATGATGCTGCGGGACGCCTACAGTATGTACAGCAGCAGCTGTGGTCGGACCTTTTTCCACAAGGATGCGCTGTTCATCGCATCATTGCATGCTGTTGAGGATTTCCACAAAAAAAAAGACATTTGCAAACGCGGGGATAGAAACAAGATTTTGTCGTATTACGTACGAATCGTTATTTCTTTTTTGTTTTCTGGCGGAGGAGGCGCGTAGATGACATCGGTCGACAACCCAACGACCCCGCCATGAGCTCTGAACGGATAACGCTGGTTAAGGGTCCGACTCATAATAGTGTCACAGTGCCCACGCCTTATCCGATGATATCGGGGTGTCCGTGCGCGGAGGCAGGCACCACCACAGGCCCCACTATGGCACAGTCTATTGCGCCGGTAGGAGGCTGGATTCGACGACGAGCGAGGAGGGGGACTGAGCATCGGCCTGCGGGGAAGAGACGGATTGACCTCCCCCTGCCCGAATTTTTTTATTTTTCAGATCAGAACTGCAAGTGCGAGGAGCGTTTTGTTTTTCAGGATGACGGAGAAAGGGAATCGACTGGAAGGGAATGGCAAAGAGTGCACGTGCAAAGGAGCGGGTGGATTGGGCCAAGGCGATGAGGCGGCCATGAAGAGCGGCAGGAAGACGGTGCACGGAGACCCATGATCTGCGCGCACACTATCACTACGAGAGAAGCAGTCATAGTTTGTTTTTTCCTGGTATTGTTTTTCACGAGGCAGAATAGTATCTACCGGTTCTTGTTATAAAGTTCGTCACTGGTCTTTGTAGTTTCACGAGTTGTATACCCTTTATGGGGAATAACCTACGCAATTATCAGGGGCGTGGTATCATAACTGTGCTGCACCTTTTTGTGTCAGACAGTCCAGGAAGAGATGGCGATCGTTGATATTCGTGTAGTAGAAAGGTTCGATTGCTCCTTTTTTCACTGCATATCCGCGAGTCTTCACTCTGACAGCACTCCAGATAGCAGGCAGGTGTGTTCTTCTTTCGTTTTCACGACTACCGTGTGTGTGTTTCGTACGGTGCAGGCAACACTTCAGACAGCATCCGCAGTAGTCAGCAGCCACGAGTTGGTTAGTGGTGGGAACCGGGGTACTCTATGTTATAGTTGAGAGGATATATATATCCGCGGGCATGTTAGTTCAGTTTGCACATTGGTTTTAGCTCGTGTGCGCTTTCTTCGTCTCGTGTATTTTGAGGCGGCCGAATTTTCGTTTTTTTTGTTTTTCGGATCTTCCTAGGGCTCCAGCACCTTTGTGTGACCACGGACTCCTTCGTCAGAGAGTTAATGTGAGAACAACAACAACAACAACAACAACAATATGTCGTGGGCCGGACGGGCGTCTTGAGCAGGAGAAACCTATAAAGAAAGAAAGGGATAAGATGATTACGGTTTCAGGCATTAGCAAATGGGTTTTTGCCAGAATCAGGTATATCTGGCCACTCTTCGGCCAAAATCAGTCACACTGCAAAAACAAGTACAAAGCATACCCCAGGCGGCCTGCTATTGGCCAGGCTGGCATCGTAACTGATTTTAGCTCGAAAAGGCCAAGGTATACCTGTTTTTTCTACTCAGTCTAGCTTTGAACTGATTTTGGCCAACTTTAAACCAATCAGAGAGGCCACACGTACACTATTTTTTCTCTCCGTATGCGTCTTCCCTCCCTCGATTCAAATTCTTCTACATTAAGGTATAAAGTCTGTACTCGTCCGTCGTATTTGTAGATGCATACATGCATGGGTACTGTATACGTTGGTTTCACTTTTTTTTCTTCGGGGTGTGCACCGTGCTCTGTTGTTTTCTACAATATTTTCCATGGTCACAGCAGTCGATACAGATCCATGTTCTTTGTTTGCACCACCCCGCGTTAAGGTGGTCTCAGGTTTGGTACGCCGAGAAAATTTCGTGCCGAGCAGGCGGTTACGCGAGAACGGTCTAGTAGAAGAATTAAAGCAGTCAATGGGTGGGGGGCGACAAGGTAAATACTCTTGGCGCCCCCGCCGTGACGAAACAAACGAAGCCTATTAATAGTGACTCTCTCCAGGTCCAAGTGGAGCCCGTGGAATCTACACCCTAAAGAAAACAATTCAGATTTAGGAGGACATGTGGTACGCTTAACGCTTTAGGCGCATTCTTTTTTACCGGACTTCATGGACAGAACACCGCTCGAGGCGCGCGTTTTTTACTTGGTTTGAGTATGTACCTGATTTTAGCTCAAACGAATCAAATATACCTGATTTTGGCATTTTCCCTAAACAAATTGTGTCGTACCAGGTATGAGACAGACATCGGTATATCCATTTTTGTAGCAGATGAAATGTCATATCGATTGAGTGCCAGAACGATTATTTTTACTGCGTGTTGTGGCATGAAATGAAAAGGATTCACGGCAATAGTGATAACGCAGAACATAAATGTGTTCGCGACGTATCCGAATGAACGGTCGTCAATATTATCACTTTTGTCGAGAGGATAAGGTGTGTTAGACCGGGGTGTCAGAGCAGAGGTCAGACGACCGTGCTCGTAGGATAATGCAATGAAAACGGTATCGAACGTACTTCATCACAAAGACGAGGATGATGGCGACGGCAGCAGCAGTTTGGGGTGATATTTTGTGCTTATCGACCACAAAAAAAAGCGACATCGACCAGCAAAAAACTAAACATCCCCGCCAAAAAGCCGACGCCTCCACCCAGAGTAGAATTACTTGATTCCGGTATACAAAATTCCGTAACATTCAGAAGCATAGTGCATCAGATCGCGCATGAATATTGAACTGAACGTTCGTGTACGTCTTCAGATCTAATACACCCACATGGTGCGAAGGTGTAATTTGACATTGGAGAAAAAACAAAGGTGAAATCGCCGAAACACTGGCTGTTTTGGGGATATTTCGAAGTAATGTAGACATATCGTCATCATGAGTTACAATTCGTAAAATAACCTGGCCACCATGATGATTGGGTTATGTACCATCTAGTTAAACAAACCCCGCTTATTTTTACTATTAATAGGTTGGAGCGGAGGCCTACGTCTTCAAAAATAAGGTAATATGGGCAATAAACGCAAGGAAAAAGCTTCGCATGGGCCACGGACTTTGCAACATTTAGCTCCTTATCGCATGAAATATATTATACGTGCATTAAAATAATAGGTATTGTTGTTCTCCCATTAATGAATATATAGCTGACCGCTTCGAGCAAACAGGGGATAACATGCACCAGGTACCAGGTATATTGTTTCGTATACGCGAAACTTGTGTCACTCATCGAGGAATAGACTGCAGGTGGTTTGCAAACAATTTGTGAAGGGTGAAGTGTTCCACCTCCTGCGCTGCCTGCCGCTGCTGCTGCTGCGGTCGCTGCTGCTGCTGCTGCGGCGGCTGTGGCCTACTGATGCGGCGGCTCCAATAATGAATGAACGTTTGTTGTGAACGGAATTATGCAATGAATGGAGCAGGGCGATTTGCTCTTCTTGTACGAGTACGTATGTGGAACTCGCTCGCAACAAAAATTTGAGTTTAATATACCGAGGTATAATGTATTGTGGTTTCTTCTTGTTTTATTCACTGTTATCATTGCTTTCCGACGGCGAACACGTGTCGTCCGAGCCTGATGAGCCTGAGCCCGACCTAGACCCGAATCGCTCCGACCTAGACTCCGACCCCGAACCCGACCTTGACCTCTTTGACCCCTCTACACTAGATTCGGAGGTGGAGGGTTCGCTTTCATCCCCCGACCTTCCTTGCGATCCCGAGCACCCGCCTGCGTCGCTACCTGAATTACCGCAATGTGGAGGGCAGCACACAGCCTAGGCGGAGGCAATTATTGCGCTCCTCATCTGGAGGAGGAGGGGTCTCTTCGTTGCTTGCCGAGGAGAACGGTTGTTGAGGGCTCGGCGCTGATGGCATCTCGTTCGCAGGCTCCGTGATCGATATGTTGAGGCCGCGTGTACAGCGCGCTTGCTGCTGCCGCTTCAGGCAGCAGTAGTATTAATAGCAGCAGCAGAAGATAGCAGCAGCAGTGCGACTCCCGTCGAACCATTCAGCCTATTTTGGTGATGTGTGTGACATTCCGCTACGTTTTGATTGGTTTATCGATGATGAATTATTTCAAACTAAGAACGGCCGAAAAACATATGTTTCGCCCCGAAAAATACAAAATAGCACCCCTAGCAGGGGTAACGGAAATATTAAATGCCATACCAGACGTATCCGCACGAAGAACGACTGTAATTATGGTGGTCATCGACAGAAAAGTGTGCCGGATTGGGTCGTCCTGCGCAAAGGCCAGACAATGCTCGTAGGATATCAATACGGGTGTGTTTTATTCGAACGGACGATGATCGCTATTTCGGTGAGATACACGATTCCCTATGATTTTGAGAAGAACGCGGTACGGTACGAACGAAAATCAGGGCCACGCCAGTATTACAGTAAACTCTGACGTGACGTTCACCTTCGCTTTAGAATATCCTCTTGCCGTCAACGGCATACTTGCTTGGTTAAAAGTTGACGTACATCAGGCGACAGAAGAATGATGAAAGTGGGAGGTTAGCTGCGAATAATAAATAATGCGGCGGGTTTTCGACATGTAACAGACAAGTGCGGCGGAACTGAAGCTTCATACGATCTCCACCAACAACGCGGCGGGACAAACAAGCTTTGTTAGAGAAAGATACCGGCTCGTGTCAAGCGTGCATGATTGTGTGTGTACAGCAGTGGTTGGTTTGGAAATTGGGTGTTGCAGAGTTATAGAGGGAAGTATTGCTTTGTTATCTGCAGTATTAGTCCACAGCGCGGCGTATGTAGTGTTAACCTCAGTAGCTCGAAAGATTCTCATTGCGATGGAATCCGGGGGAAGGCGGAAGATAACGAGGACCGGGTGTTCAAAGGGCAGGAGGGCAGGAACACATGCGTGTTTCGAAGATTACGTCGCAAAGGAAAATATCTTGGAACGTTGCACGAAGGCAGCTTACAAAAGGTGGCTTTGGAGTATGTGAAGGATATACATTTTTTTTACCTTGCCTGAAGGGAGCTCACAAAAGTTGATTTTGGAGTATGTGAGGTATATATTTTTTAACAAGTTGGTATTAGAAGCAATACTCTAAATGAATTTCAAAATTGGGCATCACGCTTTCTATACAGAATTAACTAGAGTATAAAAGGCCCTGCCGCCCCCACGGCGGTCAGGCCAGATGTGTGTAGATAATATAGGAGCGATAATAGGGGAGCCAATACGTACATAGGATGGACATGAATTTTGGCCCCGTGCTTTAACTTAATGAAACCACTTTGTAAGTCACTTCATGTAGGACCTCAATAAGCGTTTAAATTTTGAATTGTGCAATATTTATTTGATGTGCCTGCTTCCTCTCTGAAATATCACATCGCAACTGTATCAGTCGTTGGTTGCAGCAGTATAATGCAATACATTCTGCGGGTAATACGATAAACGCACGGCAGAGAGACCACACTCGGAGCATCGACTGTTTCCGTATCGAGCAATTTCGTACTTTCAATGCTGAGACTATTAGGGTGCTTGCGGCCTCAATATTGCAAGTGACTGGGAGTGCAAGCAGTACTCAACTTCAAAACCTCAAAATATTCCCTGAATGTTGCGAGTAAGTGCGAGTGTGAGTAGTAATAAAGATCCAAATGCTACGGGTGCAAGGAGTGCCCGCAGGATCGAACGCCGAAATATCTGAAATAACGGTCGTCAATATTATCACTTCAATTGAGAGGATGAGGAGTGTAAGATCGAGGTGCCAGAGCAGAGGTCAGACGACCGCGCTGGTAGGATAATGAATGAAAACGATGTCGAACTTCATCACAAGAACGAGGATGATGGAGACGGCAGCAGCAGTGGTAACCCAAAATGTGAATGCCATACGAGACGTATCCGAACGAAGAACTACTGTAATTATATTGCTCATCGACAGAAGAGTGAGCCGGTTTGGGTCATCCTGAGCAAAGGCCAAACGGTGCTCGTAAGATATCAATATGGGAAGGTGCAGATAGATGCTCCGAGTACCTTGGAGTAAAGTAACGAGTATCGGAGATAAATTACTTCAGGTACTTCGTGTGCTCGGCGTATTTCAGTGCTCGATACTCCGGGATACTGCTCGCGTACTCGGAGTATTTCGGGTATGATCACTCTCAATACTGCTTGTACTCGGAGTATTTTGGGGTTCGATACTCTGAAATATTGCTGTACTCCGAGTATTTTGGCGTTCATTACTCTGGAATACTCGTTGTACTTGAAGCATTTGGGGATCTTGTACTGCCCCTACTCGAAGTACTCGGAGTACTTGGGCATTTCGTACTGCAAAAAAAACAATACTCCCGAGTATTTCAGGGTTTCATATTGCGAGGTACGAGTAATACTCGGAGTATTTCTGGTTTTTATACTCTAATGTACTCCGGGTTAGAGTATTGCTCGGAGTATTCCACTCGGATGATGAAGTATTCCTTGGTTCAATACTCGCGATACGCGGAGTACTCCGAGTAATTTAGATGTTTGTACTCCGGGTACTGCTTGTACTCGAGCATAATAAGTACTGCTCAAACTCCCAGTACTCGGAGTATTTGTCCCTTGAGTACTGGTCGTACTCCAAGTACTCCGAGTATTTTATCACCACCACTCCAATACTCGGAGTAGGAAAATTACTCGATACTCCGAGTTACTCGGAATATCGAGTATTATACCGAGATATCGAACGCTTTCGAGCCCCGAGCAATGTCGGTACAACCCCCAAAAACCGTCAAATCGGGTGCTGCGCAGGTTATTTAGGGCGAGTTTTGACTTCGTGAAAAGCTGTTTTGGATCATCGTGATTCTTACTGATATTTGAGGAGTAGTGGAGCTCGAGCAGGGTGCTAACAACAGCATCATACGATGGCGAAACAACCGAAGGAAGAGCAGCAGCAGCAGCAGCAGCAGCGTCAAGCCGAGTGGTAAAAATCGACGGGGATCAAACGAAGCCAGCATAAGCAAACGTGAACTGACGGCGGATGATAATCGAACCGCGCATACGCGTCATACACATCTGCTCCTGCTAGGAGAGCCAACGTCTTTCGCACCGTTTAGGCTGTTTGTGTTGTCTCACCACAAACGCTGCAGGCAGCCTTCTTCCTTCCGCTGCAGTATGCAGTTGAGTTGTCTTTGCTCGGGGCAAAGTCTTCGCGCCGAAACGAAACTCAACATCATCACCACGGTCCACCAACAACGCAGGGTAGCGAGCGTCGCTCCTCATCATCTTTATACGGGAGGTGAAGTCGGTTGGTTAAAAATTAAAAAGTACGGCGGGTTTTCGATACGTAACGGCAAATTACGATCTCGAACAACAACGCGGCGGGACGAACAGATACTTTTTCGTGTCAAGCATGCATGATTGTGTGTGTGTACAGCTGTGTGCTGCGGTAGAAGGAGATAGGGAGGATGATTGACCCGTTCTACAATAGAGGTGGCACTTTCCGCTATTTTGTTTCTGAAAGACGGGGTTCCTTGACCCCAAATCGTCGCAATGCCAATCTTGATGTCGAAAAAAACATTTTGTAGACTCGGACCACGGAATTATTCGCCGCGATGCAATTTGATTTTTGCTGAAGTCAGCCTTCGGGTGAGGTGTGGAGCTCCTTAAGTGAGGAGCCTCAGAAAAATTGGATGAACCTCTATCGTAGACGCGTCCGATTAGGAAATTGGGTGTTGTTGCAGAGCTTATAGAGGAAGGTATTACTGCTTTGTTGTCTGCAGGAGTAGCCCACAGCGCGGCGTCTGTAGTGTGCAAAAGACGACAGAGAGGAAGGATTGCGTGAACCCGTCGGTAGCTCGAAAGACTTTCATTTCGATATACTTTTGATGAAGCGGCGGTAGATGACGAGGACCGGATGTTCAAAGCCGCAAAGGACAAGATCTTGGAACGTTGCACGAAGGCAGCTTGTAGAAATTGATTTCGGAGTATGGGAGAGATGCATTTTTTTTCACGTTGTTGCACGAAGGGAGCTTTTACAAAAGTTGATTTTGAAGTACGTGAGGTATATATTTTTCAAACAAGTTGGTATTAGAGCCAATACTATGATGATGATGTTATAAATTGGGCATCACGCTGTCTATATATGATTAACTCGGGAATAAAAGGCCCTCCCGCCCCCACGGCGGTCGGGCCAGATTTGTGTAGATATTATAGGAGCTGCAATAGGTAAGCCAATACATATGAGGGGCATTAATCGTGGCTTTATGCTCTAATTTCATGAAAACGACTTTGTAAGTCACTTTATGCAGGACGTCAGTAAGCGCTCAAATTGTGAATTGTGTAATATTTATTTGGTGTGCTTGCCTCATCTCTGAAATTTCACACTGCAACTTTGCTAGTCGTTGCCGACGATTTCGTCATTATCATTGTCAAGGCAATCGACATTGCTCCGTGTGTAGTCGTGCTTCAACTAACCGATGCACCCCTACTCGTCGCTCCCCTAGTTGTCCTTGACCTCCTCTCTTCTTCGTTCTCCACATCCTCTTCCTCTTGACCGTCATCCTCTTCCTCCTCCGTATCGCTTAGTTTATGCTGCTCTGCTACATCCTGTGTGTGCACTTGCGGAGTCGTTGGTATAACCGCCGATACCGCTGCTGTTTCCCCGTTAATAGAGTGTTTGCGACAGAGGTAAAAAATAAAACTTTACTTGCGCTAAAAAAAGTAAATTTCCTTCCCTTCCTGATTTCGGTGTGTTTGCGAGTGAGGCAAATCAAATCCTGCAGGCGACGCCTCCGAAAATAAGAAGTGAAGGGGGGAGGTGAGGCAAACGCGCCAAACAAATTAACGAAAAACTAAAAAACAGCCTGGGAGTAGCAACGGCAGCCCAGCAACGTTTCGTCGGCAGGGTTGACAGCGGTGCCACCACTGTCAGCCCACGACTGCAAGCAGCAGCACAGCAAGCGGCAGCTAGCAAGCGCTAGCCGCAGCTAGAGGCAGTCTGAGCAACAAAACCAAACAGCGCCAGCACCAGCACCAGCAAGCACCAGCACCAACAGCACCAGCCAGCTTCCCTTTTTGGATTGCCTGTTGTTGCTGCTGCTGCTGCTGCTGCTCCTGCTGCGCTCAGCCTACGCACGCCATAGCGCCGGCGGGCTCCGCTCCGCCGCCACTGTCGCGGCCACTGCTGCCGCCGCCGCTGCTGCTGCTGCTGCTGCAGTGTGGTGGAATCAAAATGATACACGAGCTGTCGCGCTCTGTGCGAGCACGAGTACGAGTACTAGTGTTATGCGAGTCCTTTTTTGGAACGAAGCATCCTCCACGTCGTCACCAAGTAGGCGAACGCGTGTACCCTCCGTAGCAGCGGCGGCGGCCCGCTGACTCAATCCAACGCCGCTCGTGCGCGCTATACTCAAGCCACACTTCTCGAGCCTCTGTGCTCCCAGCGGTTGTCGTGATGCGTACAGCAAGCATCATGGTGGCATGGAATATGCACGGTGTTTTGATCCTTCGAGATTCGAGATGATGCGTTCTGCGCCGGACAAATGCTCGGTGCGTGTAGGCCAATGAGACAGAGCTAAAAGTTACCGCAACTTTTGATCAAATTCTGACTTCGCTGAAGTACTTTTTCGTGTTTTTTTCAGGAATTTACCTCAAAAAGTTACCTCGGGAGAATTTTTGGAGAAGTAAAAGTTGAAGAAAAAAATCGCAAACACTCTAATAAGTCCTTCTTGCACCCTCAATTATAGAGTCGAGACGAAGTAACCGCTACTATAACACCTCGGGAATTAAACAAGAGTAAACGACATTGACAGCTCTTGCACATAATTTGTGAGGGCATATCCTTATCCCCAGTACCGGTACTCCAAATCCTGATATCGGCGGAATTCCGAACTCCAGATAGGCCGACATACAGGTGTGCATGAATTCATCCCTTCGTAAATAAAAAACGAGTCGTTCGAACGTTTGGCCTTGGCTACGGTGAACAGTCACCGCGAAACATAGGCGAACGGGAAATTGAACGCACTTGACGTCGATACCCTGCCATGATAATAAGGAAAAGGTAATTCGGGGATTCCAATGAACGATTCCATCCTTCAAGGTGGAAACTTGCAAGGTGTAAGGCAAGATGCGTTTTATGACCACCTTGGCGCCATTCGTTGAACCAGCTGAAACATCTAAGTTCCTAAGTCAGTATTTCTTGGTTTGAAGTTGAGTACTGCTCCTATTCCCAGTCACTCGCAATGTCCAGGCAGCAAGCACCCTAACACTTTCAGCATTCAGAGTACGAAATTTGCTCGATACTTCTGAAACAGTCGATACTTCGAGTATAGTCCCTCTGCGCTGCGTTTGTCGTAATGCCCCCAGATTGTGTTGCTTTGTACTGCTGCAACCGGTCGTAGTAATTCGCATAACGATGTGGTTGTTGCTAAATTAAGTTCATCAGACAAACTGGTAAGATGTCATGTGTAAGACATACCTTGGTGCATGTGGGAGGTAGAAGAGGGGGTGAACAGTCTGTTGTTGGGGTTTGTTGAGTTGACAACTTCATGGCTTCCTGGATTAAAAACATCTAACTAAAGCCAAGCGATACGACGAGATGACTGCTTACAGCAGCAGTACATTGTGTGGTTTAGAGAGGCGGCGTTGGGTATGTACAATTGTTTTGGTAGCAGACGAAATGCTTTATCGGCTGGATGCCACAACGAACATGAAATATGTGGTTTTAAAGGAACGAAAAGAATGTCGAACTTGATTAATACTCACAGGGGACGAGGATGATTGAGACGTCAGCAATCACGCAAAATACAATGCTGTACGCGATGTATCCGAATGAACGGTCGTCAATATTATAACGGTGATCGAGAGTATGAGGTTGTGGTAAATCGGTGTTGCCTAACGATTATTTTCGCTGAGGCGTGCCCCCGCCTCGCCTGCAACGGCTGGCGTCGTGGATCTGCCCGCTTTGTGCCGTAGCGTCCGCACGAGGCCTTGACGTCGAAATCTACAACGAGGTCTCCGGAGAATCGTACCTTGTGATCGTTTAGGTGCGTAGCCTGCAGACAGGGCTCATGTTATGGAACGTTTTATTCGGTACCTGGTCATGTTAACCGACCCATGTGGGGAGTCTAGTCTACAGTAGCACGTATATGTACAGCAGCTGCTATATAATGGAGTCATGGCTGCAGCAGCACGAAGCTATGAATGGTATGCACAGCAGCAGCAGCGGTGGTCCCTATAGTGTGTACAGCAGCAGCAGCGGTGGTCGGACCTTTCTAAGGGGCTACGCTGTCCATCGCATCATTACATACAGGCTGTTGAAGGTTTTATATAATAAAAATGGCAATTGCAAACGTGGGGAAGGAAACAAGATTTTGTCGTATTACGAATCCATCTGTGTTGCGCTGTCCACAAAACCCCAAAAAAAGTCCCGACAACAAAGCCAATGGAAGCACGTCGTCTGCCGCCTTTTATCTCCAGAGGACATTTCGTTTTTCTGTCTAGCTCTCGAAATTTGGCAGACCGGATATGAGCTCCTTGGTGCACTCCCGTGAGTGTGCGATAGCGACAGCACTTTTCGTGTCCTCTTTCGGGGCGGAACTTGTCGCTGAAGGTTGAAAATGTGGTGCTTGAATTTTCGGTTTGTTGCACTGCTGTAGCCAAGTATTTTTTCCTGCTGTAGAACGAGAGCTGGAGGAATCCAGAAGTCGTCACGAGTACGTTCCTCCTTCTCCTTCTACAGCAGAAATAAATACTTGGCTACAGTACAAGAAACCGAAAATGCTAACGCCTGGAACCACATTTTCAACCTTCAGCAACAAGGTCCGCCCCGAAGGAGGACACCAAAAGTGCTGTCGATTTGACACACTGACGGGAGTGCACGAAGGAGCTCATATCCGGTCTGCCAAATTTTTGCCCGATGGAAACATTTGGAGCTATATAGACAGCAAAACGAAATGTCCTCAGGAAAAAAAGGCGGCAGACGACGTGTTTCCATTGGGTTTGTTGTCGGGACTTTTTTGTCAGTATCAGCTTTTTTTTGTGGGCAGCGATATGATGATTAAGGTTTCAGGCATAAAAAATACCGGTATGTGTCGTATGAGATAGACCTCGGTACAGGCATGAAAAATATCTGTCGTATGAGGTAGACCTCGGTATATACCATATTATTAGGAGAGGAAATGTTTTATCGGTTGAGGGCCATAAGGAATATGTTTGCTGTGTGTTGTCATGAAATGAAAAGGATGCACGGCAACAGTGACGACGTAAAACAAAAATGTCCACGCGACGTATCCGAAGGAACGGTCGTCGATATTATCACTCTATTTGAGAGTACGTACGAGGTGTGTTAAATCGGGGTGTCAGAGCAGAGGTTAGACGGCCGTGCTGGTACGACGATGAAGTGAAAACGATGTCGAATTTACTTCATCACAACAAAGACGGGAATGATGAAGACGGCAGCAGCACGAGTAACCGAAAAAGTAAATGCCGTACGAGACGTATCCGCACGAAGAACGGTGTTGTTATGGTGGTCATCGACAGAAGAGTGCGCCAGATATTGGGTCGTCCTGAGCAAAGGCCAGACGATGCTCGTAGGATATCAATATGGGAAGGCGCAGGTTAATATTGACTCGACGAAGTGCACGCACGGATGATGATTGCCACGTACGGTAATAGATACGGGCGCGTTTTATACGAACGGACGATGATCGCTACTTCGGTGATAACCTATGAAGTTGGGAAGAACACGGGGTTTGATACAGCCGGCGTCCCCGGTGGCTTGGTGGGTGGTCCGTGTGCCTATCAAGATCAATTTCGTGGGTTCAAGTCTCACCGAGTGCATGATCGTGGCTTTTTCTTGTAAAAAAAAAAAAAAAGAATTGCGGAAAGCGCGGGAGCGTAAGTTAGCTACAATCCTCGATGAAAATCGACGAGCAGTGGGAATGCTGAACCCTATGCGCGACAATGAATAAATGCACGTACCGGGGGGGAGAAGGGTGGACACCTGTGACCACGGCTTGACAAGAAGCTCGTTGAGGGTAAAACCTCCCGCGAGTAAGGCTGGAAAGTACAAGTGACGTTGAAAAGAAAAAGTCAGGGAAACGCCAGTAATACAGTAAACTCTGACGTGACATTCACCTTCGCTTTATTTGAAGAATGCCTGGTCATCAACGGATGTATGTGCAGATCCGGCGACAGGAGAATGATGAGAGTGGGCGGTCGCCAGCTCTGAAAAGTATATAATGCAGCGGGTTTTCGATATGTGACGGCAAAAGGTGGTGGAATTTACACCTCATACGATCTCGACCAACAACGCCGACCAAACGCGACAGGACAAACAAGCTTTGTTCGTGAAAGATACCTTCTCGTGTCAAGCGTGGATAATTGTGTGTGTACAGCAGCGGGATGCGGTAGAAGGAGGGAAAGATGGTTTGAAAATTGAGTGCTGTTGCAGAGTTATAGAGGGAGGTACTGCTTTGTTGTCGTCAATAGTCCGCAGCGCTGCATGTGTAGTGTACAAAAGGCGACAGAGAGGATTGCGTGAACCCCTCGGTAGCTCCAAACATTCCAGTCGGGGGAAGCGATTGGGGGAAGCGGCTGAAGATGACGAGGACCGGATGTTCAAAGCACAGGAAGGCAGGCACACCTGGGTGTTTCGAAGATTACGTCGCAAAGGAAAAGATCTTGGAACGTTGGACGAAGGCCGCTTATAAAAGGTGAGGCATATATTTTTTTAACAACTTGGTATTAGAGGAAGTACTATATAATGAAGTTAAAAAGTGGGCATCAGGCTGCCTATATATAATTAATAGATACAGAGATCCATTTTCGTTCGTGCCCGAGTGCTCTGCGCGGGGCATGCTCTTCTTATGCCCTCGTATGGCTCTGCGGACAGAGAGCTGACGAGGCTCTGCCATCGCTCGTCGCGCGCTTGCTCCTCCTGCTCTGTCGTCGCCCTCAAGGCATGCTCTTCTTGTGTTCTTGAGGTGTTGGTACAGCAGTACGCGGTCAGAGGGCTGACGCTCTACTATCGCATGTCGCGCGCTCGCATTCTCTTGCGTACTTATTGTGGTGATAGAACAGCAGTATGGTATCTATACGTACCCGCTCCTGCTTTGTCGCCCTGAAGGCATATGCTCTTGTGCACGTAACGCTCTGCCATCGCTCGTCGCGCGCTCGCATGCTAATGTGTACCTACACTTATGGTGTCGGTACACCAGTATGGTATATATACTCGCTCCTGCTCGCATGCTCTTGTGTACTTGTGGTGTTGGTATAGCAGTATGATATATATACTCGCTCCGGCTCTGTCGCCCTGAAGGCATGCTCGTATGCACTTACTTACGTGTGGCGTTCGTTGGTATATATACTCGTTCAGTCCTTGGATGGTTGAGCCTCTCGGGTGGTGTTTGTTGGTACAATGTGGGTATGGTATGGTACATGGTTAGGGTGTGGCATGGTATGTGTTGTGGCACGGTATGTGAAATCGTATGTTGATACAAGGCGCTTCGCTCCGCGGGCGGCCTACGCTGCCCGCTACGCTCGCTAAAGAAGGACAAAAAAAACATCAAATTACTATGCGAAGCGGACAGAGGTCCATGATTGAATATACTTTTTTTACTATGATGGTACTTTGTGGTCGTCAGGGGGCATCCGGGGGACATCCCCGGGTTTCTTATGGAGATATGGATATTGAGGTATAACGGATATTGCGTCCTTGGTGCTGGGAAACTTTGCCCAGCAGCGGTCTCTCTTGCAGGGTTGTCTTTGTTTGATCTTCTGATAAACTGATGCATCTCTTACTTCGCACCGACTAGGGTGGCTGACTCGTTCGAGTGGTACAGCTATATGCTGGCCCCGAGCTGAGCTTGGTCATCCGAGGCGTGCCAAAATACTGCAGTATTCGAGGGTATAGGCCGGTTGTCGCACGGGAAAGCTTGAGTTTGAAGGGTGGGTGTAGGTATGCTTCGGTCAGGTATCGATCGTGACGGCATATTGACGTCTTGGGTATTTGGTCTTCGGATATATTATTCGGGTCTTGTTCGTGTTTCGGGGTCTATCATCGGCTTAGGAATCTTCTACTTCGGTCAGGTGGTGTTCAAGGTTTCCGGATGGAATTCACGTAGAACTTTACGCTTCCGGGGGAGCTAGCTTTGCTTGCTGCTACAAATTACTTAATATACGTATATCTAGAATAAAGGTTGAGCCAATATCGCCTCCTTCGGGATCTTGGCTACATTCATTCGGGTGTGAGGTGTCTGTCATCGGGACGAGCGGTGGACAGTCAGGGCGATCCACCGTTTGAGTGGAGCACCAGCCGATTGGAGTAACAGCTTGGCTGGAGCATATTTTTGGGTACGAGTCGAGTACACCAATCACCAAATTTTGTCTACGAGTACGAGCTACAAATACAACAATATTTGTCAACAAAGTACATCTTGAAAGATACCGGTGGGTGAAAAATTGTCGACACTTTTGGGTGAGAGGTGAAAGGCGAGGCCAACTATAGGTACCTTAGCCTTGATACTCTTTAATTCGGATTCCTAGCTTGGCGGACGAGGATTTGGAATGCTGGCAATGTTTGGTCGGTCGGTCGTTTGTTCGGTCCAGACCAAGGTCGAGGGGCTGGTGGTGCGTCACGAGGTGCCCATATGTACGAGTACGAGTCTGGAGCTTCATCCATTCCTCGTATAGATTCAGAGGGTCGTCGTGTTTTCGGCGTAAGCAATGCCGTTTCAAAATATATCCGCGAAACAAATAATTTAGACTACGAGTACGACGCGATTAGGACAGCCGTGGTACGTGGCCTTTCTTCCCGAAGCAGAAAACTACCCAAACTTATTGGTGGTCAGGTGGACGATATCCGTTTGTTCCTCGATTCCCTTGCGAAGCTGGATGACTTGAGAGATTGTTGCATTCGAGATATGATTCCGGTATTTCTGCTCCAACGGCTATGCATTGCGGCAGACTAAATTGGTGATACTTCTCGTACTTCCAATGACGACCTGCTGGACGGTCTGCATGTTAAGGCATATCATAAGCACAAGCTAGATGCTATCTCTGCGGAATAATCGCTTTGCTCAATTGCTCGATCGGTTGATCCTGCGACTAACGCTGCAGACATGGCACGATTTGTTGAGACGCTATTCGACGATATGTGCAAGTTCGTTGCCGAGGTTGGAATAAGTGATCTTTTCATGGTTGGAGGAGATTTTCGAGGCGCCTGGAAATCAGCACCAGCACAACTTTTCACGAGGATATTCTTGGATGCGATATCACCTGAAGTCTTCAGGCAAGCATGCACTTCACAGTTGCTTGTTAACGACGAGCTATATTCTCAACCAAGGAATTTATATTTTATGGTGGAAAAAGAAGCAAAGGGGTGGCCGAGAACACACCTGTTGCTGGTGCATGCATGCGTCTATGTCTACGAATAACCATGATTATCATTATTCTGGGAGTCGAGGCTACCAGCAAAGGTCTTCTGTGAGTACTAGGTAGGTGTCATTTATTTCCATCAAGTGGGGGTGGAGCCAAGCAGGACCGTGCTGGATATACAGGTCGACTTTTTAAGCGTCAGGCCAGCCAAGAAGAGCAGGGAGTTGGAGGCGAACGTTTTTATTCCAGGCGCTATGTCTACCCCGCTTCCACACGCGATGATTGTTCCGGATCGGTGGGTCCTCCTGTGGGACGTTTCAAATCTCAGTGTTTCCGCCAACACCGAAATCCTAGTCCTTTGTGTGCTACCAGCGACAGTTTGGCTAGATCTGAGTACTTTCATAGTTCAGGTGACACTCCAAGCGGTGCTGCTGTGTTGCATCCTGTCAGCAGAGATACGGGGCTGTGTTCGGCTGTTCCTTCAAATATCAACGTATCACCTGCTACAACACTCAACTCTACAATAATAGTTAAGGAGCGAGGGGCTTCAACAGCGACGACTAATAGTACTGCCATTCCCGATATATCTACTGGCGGTGGGGGAGCGTCTTTGTCTGGACTTCGGAGCCATCGGCATCGATCTTGTGGGGCCGGTTCTACCCGGGGTTCAATTAATGCCGTGCGCTGCATTACGAATCCATCTGATGTTATTCCTTCCGCTGCACTGATATCTGTTTATGAGGAGACCGCAACTGCGGGCGGGTGTTTGTGAGGATTCCGAAAACGATGTGAATGAACCTGTGGTCGTTCCTTCTGCTAAACCGGTGTACGCTTCTAAGGAGCTGTCAGGGGGGGGCTGCGGTCGTCAGTGGACATCCGGGGGGCATTTCCCGGTTTCCTATAGAGATATGGATCTTGCTGTATATCGGATATTGCGTCCTTGGTGCTGGGAAACTTTGCCCAGCAGCGGTCTCCCTTGCAGGGTTGTTTGTCTCTGTTTGATCTTCTGATAAACTGATGCATCTCTTACTTCGCGTCGACTAGGGTGGCTGATTCACTAAAGTGATACAGCTATATGCTGGCCTCGAGCTGAGCTTGGTCATCCGCGGCGTACCATAAGTTGCAAACTGGCGACTTGATACTCGTAATGCTAAGAGTCTCGCCGTCATGCTTCAGGAGAAAACAGCTCGGACGCCACATACGTTTCGCATCGCGGGCGGTTGCCGCACGTACGTGAATACCCCAGTTAGGGTACCTAATTTATTCTTCTGATACGTTATATGCTGTATGCACGAAAAAAGAGAAGCACAGCACGGCACAGAGCGGCACAGCAGCACCGCGAAAACAATGTAAAATGAAATCGAAAAATCTGGAAGAAAAAAAAAACCCCGTCCCTCTACTCAAATAATTTTCTGTCTGATTGGAACACCTTGCACCGGTCACAAAAGAAATAAAATGAACGGCAGAGCTGTTCTCTCAGCCTCGTACGCCACCCGCCCCTCTCGGGACCACCTCGCCACCGATTCGGTCCGGGTAAAGCTTTCCTCATTCTCTGCGACAGTCAGCCCCGTCGCCCGCTTCCCGTGAAGTCCGGTGCTCACCGTGGCCGTCGTTCGCCAGCTCGACAGTATTGATACTCAGACTGGGAGCTCCCTCTTTCAACTTCAGCGTGGTTTCTAAAATATGCGCCGCTTAAATATTATCTTGCAATTTCGAATGACCTTTATATCTCGTACATACTCTATCCAAAACCACAAATTGAGGCCGGACAGAGCGTGAGTTAGCTACATTCGATGAAAATCGACGAGCAGTGGGAATGCTGAACCCTATGCGCGACAGAAAATAAATGCACGTACCGGGGGGAGAAGGGACGACACCTGTGGCCACGGCTTGTCCAGAAGATCGCTGAGGGTAAAACCACCTACGAGTTAGGCTGGACAGAAAGAGTGACAAAAATAAATAAATAACAAAAAAAGAGCCCGTTCATGCATAACTCGTGTCTCGAGGCACACGCGACGCCTAGGTACGAAAGCATCGACCGCGCTCCTTGCAACCCCTCCTCTACTTGTCAGCACGCCGCTGACACCCGCGACGGCGTCGGGCCCTCCCGCCGTGCCGTGCTCGGAGTACACGCACGCACATGAAACGAAAAAAGAAAAAAGGAAGAAAGAAAGGATCGAGAGTGATAAGAGAAATGGAGAAAGCAAAGAACCGCTGGAAAGGTCCGGCAAGTGATAAAAGGAGGCGGTTTCGACGTGGGAGCTCTGAGAGGTATGGTACGCCTCGAATGAGGCCAGGGATGTACTAACCGAGCACGCTTAGGGATTTAGATCTAAGTAAGTGGTTCTATGGTATGACGGTGCGGTTTGGTTACTCTATGGTAAAACCACCGTATGTGACATGGTATGTTGGTGGTGTGGTATGTTTCAGTATATAAGGTCCGTAAGAATCGAAAACGTTGTACGAATATCATCTGTAACGACCTTGTATATCGATCATTGGAACGTGTTCGAATATATAATGCATGCGGACAGACAGGCAGACAGACAGGTTTGCAATTACCAAATAGAGGGAGTTTTACAAACTGAGAAATTTCCTATCCGAAGCATGGGTGGGTGCCCTTTTATGCTTTGTCCTTCCGATCGGTCTCAGGAAGCAGGTGTACGTATTTTGTTTCGAACCACAGTTGCACCAGCCAGTTCGCTCCGTAACTCAGCAGCGTGTCTCACGAAGGCCACTTTGTGATGCTTCGCAAGCGACTTTGCAAGCTCCTCCCGTGATAACCGCGTGCTGGAGCGACGCGAAGCAACCACTGCAGCTCAGCTTGCGACTAAGCAAGCCTTGGCGGCTAAGACATGTCTTGGGGAATGTTTTATAGCCCTTTCTCAGCAAAAGCTTGTCTTAGGCGCTGTGGTGTCCCTTACATATATTATTTGTGTAAGGCAACGTCCTGCGCTCGAAATGGGGCAACAAGACATTTTTGGCGCTCCAACATAACGCCGTTAGATGCGAACTCCCTTAAAACGGGGCCCGGGGCGGCTAAGCATGAACAAGTATTGCCCACATTTCGTTCTCCACTTATCTATGCAGTAAACGCATGATAGGGCGAGTAAAGTCAATGAGACACGTCTAAGATATTCTTTAAGCGAAGTGCCTTATCAAAGTAAGATATTTGAGACACAAAAAGACACTCGAGGAAGATATCTTGATGGGTTTTTGCCAAAATCAGGTGTTCCTGGCCACTTTTGGGCCAAAATCAGTGTAATTCTAAAAACAAGTACAAAACACACCCCAGGGGCCCTGCTATTGGCCAGGCTGGCATCGTAACTGATTTTGGCTCGAAAAGGCCAAGGTACACCTGTTTTGTTTTACTCTGTCTAGCTTTCAACTGATTTTGGCCAACTTTGAACCAATCAGGGAGGCCATGTATACGTGCACTAATGTCTATGCACTTTGAGCAGGCTAGCAAATGTGAGGCAGTCAATTTCGTCGTTGCGTATGCTCCAACTGATTGTACCAAGGACGCCGAACTGAAACATATTTTCTGGCAGAAGCTGGAGGACTTGGTGGAAAAAAACTCGACGAAAGAGTGTCTGTTTGTACTGATTGATGGATGCCGACGCGCGAACTAGACAGAGGAAGGAAGGGTGAGGTAATGATGAAAGTAGAGCGCTGGGATCGTATGGACGTGATGATCGTAACGATAATGGCAGACGGCTCCTGTCGTTCGCCACCAATTGCAAGTTAGCTCTCACCAACACGTTTTTCAGCGCGCGGAAGGGTGGGATATCGCATACACACAACGGCACCAGCCCGAATGATCGTATGCGGATCGACTACATCCTAACCCGTCAAATCCATCGACCTAGAGTGCAAGATGCTAAAGACGTCCCACAGCCTCCTGCCCCAGCTAACTTAGGCTGACTCAGACCACAACATCTTTTATATCAAGGTCCGACTCAGTGGTCACTTTGCGCCCAACAGACAAATACGTAGACCGACAAAACGCCGAGAGTTCGACAGGCAGCTTTTTATGGCCGGTGGAATGTGTCGTGAACGAGTAGTCGCCAGGGTCATTTCCACTCTCAACCAGCCTATCTACGTCTGGTATGGTTGAGTTTTTCACTACAGCTATTATTGATACGGTCTAACAAGAGGTACCACCCCTTCACGTCGCCACCACAGAGACATGGATGGTGTGAGTCTGCCGAAACCTTGGCCGCATTCATACCAGCAGGGACAGCGAGGGAGGATGCACGACAATTATTGCATGCCCACCCTCGGGATAGAACCGCGTGGAAGACACTGAGATCTGCGTGTGCGAACCTGTAGAAGGTGATTGCCGCGAGACTGCATGCGTACTTCGAAGCGTACCTTGCCGAAACCGAACGACTCCTAGTGAACAACGACCAGAGAGGCTTTTATAAGCACCTTAAGAGTACGGTAGGATTGGAAGGGACAAAAGCAAGGAGCGAACAGTTCATTGAGGACGAGGATGGCACGCTCTTACGGGAAAATGTGCGAATTCGTGAACGATGGGCGGGGTTTTGCCACGAACTCTTGAACACGAAGTCGCTGAAACTCGATCCCACGATCATCGACCTCTTGGCACCGCGACCGCCTAAACTGTCGCTTGAAGATGAACCATCCATGGAAGAGATGACAGAAGCACTTAAGGGGATGTCAACTTGGAAAGCTGTCGGGCCAGATGGCCTCCCGGCCGAACTCCTAAAAATCGACCACCCGGCATTCGCTCAGTGCTTTCACAACATCCTTGTCAATGTTTGGTTAATAGGAGAAGTCCCCCGGCAATGGAAAGATGCGATCATCAAGGCCCTTCACAAAAAGAAGGACCGAACTGACTGCAACAACTACAGAGGGATTTCGCTTGTTGCGCACGCAGGCAAAGTATTGTTGAAAACCGTCGCGTCCCACCTCAGCAACTACTACTGCGAGACCGAAGAATTACTCCCTGAGGAACAGTGCGGCTTCCGCCCCGCACGATCAACGATTGATATGTTGTTCGTCGTGCGCCGGTCGCAAGAGCTCGGACGACAGAGGAAAATCCCCTTGTACGTGTGCTTCATCGATCTGCAGAAAGCGTACGACTCTGTCGACCGAGAGCTGTTATAGGTATGGAACGTACTCACACGCTTTGGCGTACCAACCAAGATGCTGAGAATTATCAGTAATTTCCACGATGGCATGCGGGCTCGCGTGCGTACTGATGACGGCGAGCACTCGGAATGGTGTGATGTCACGCAGGGGCTGCGGCAAGGCTGTGTACTATCACCGTTACTGTTCAACGTGTTCTTCGCCTCTGCGTTACACGTCGTACTAGTACGCTTCAGCCAAGACGAAGCCATCGTAAGGGATTTGGTCCAACTCTGGGAAGCTGGAGTAGTTCGAACAGAGAAGCAGGAGCCATTGGCATGCGTGCGAAGGGCTGTATGGGGCATGTTGTACGCCGATGATGCAGGAATTGTCTCGAAGTCGGCTGAAGGGCTCGCGAAAATGATGACAGTCATCGTGACTGTCTTCGAAGCAGCAGGCCTCACGTTGTCGGAAAAGAAGACAGAGACAATGCTTCTACAAACTCCAGACCACACAACCCTCGCACCACCGCTCGTCATCGAAGCGGTAGGCCAGAGGTATAAGCAGATAATCCAGTTGTTATACCTAGGCGGCATTAACCACGAAAACGCTGACCTTTCGCTCGAAATCGACCGACGGATCCGCCTCATGCGAGCATGCCTCAAACGGTTCGGCCCGGAGTTGTATGATAGGACGACCGCCCCCCTTAGCCTTAAAGTCCGAATGCTGAAGACCAAGGTGATTGAGACCCTGCTGTACGAGTGTGTGACGTGGACCCTCAGAGTGCAACACTTTGCCAAGCTTCGAACGGCTCACCACCAAGTCTTGTTGCGAGTCATTGGCTTCCAGCGCCGACTTCGTACTGACCATGCCACCCTCTCGTACGTGAAACCCCTCAAGATGACGCGTTGCGAGAGCATCGAAACGACCATTCGTAAACGGCGGCGCTTCTTTGCGGGGGGCGTGACACGGCAGAGCAAGGAGCGAATACCCAGTCGGGTAATGTTCGGGACGATAGCTGGTGCGGAGAACCCGAGACCAGGCGGACAGTGTAAGACTTGGCATAGATGCATAGTCGAAGACCTTAGGGAGTTCCGAGCCACCGAAGGGTCAACGAAAGTTGCCCCCTTGATGTTTGGAGTTGAGACCGCGTTGTGGCCCACTGCAGCCAAAAAGACGGGGAAGTGGTACCGGGGGATCCTTGAAGCAGCCGAACCGTTCATGGTGAGGTGGCACGAGGCTGAGGCTGAGATGAGTAGGCAGCGCCGCGCATCCGCCGTGGATAGTGTCCAAGGGAATGAGGGGGGAGGGGGCAACAGGAGAAGTGACAGAAAACCCGACCAAGGGAATGCGGAGAGGGGGGGGAACAGGAGGAGTAGAAGGGGAACTGCGGTAGACGGACGTAGGAAGGAGATGGCAGACAGGGTAGCAAGGCACCAGGCCGACTAGGAAGTAGAACGTGACCATACTGCTAGTGCCACCAACTGGTGCGGCTGGTTCGAACGTGGTCTTCCCTTGTCTTCCCTTTTTGTTTTGTTTTTTTTTTTCTTACGCTGATTCTCCGTGATTTTCGTTTTATTTATTTCTCTTCCTTCTCTGATTGATAAGCCGTGCTGAAGGAGTCGTGTGGCGTGGTTGGATGACGAACCTGCTCTGCTCGTTTCGTATTGTCGGACGCCAAGGGGCTGGGCATAGTTGACGAACGCAGGGCGGAGACGGCAGTCTGGGTAGCAAGGTACCAGGCGGATTGGCAGGGAGAACCTGGCTATGCTACTCGTACCATAAACTGCTGCCGCCACCTGCAGGGTGCTTTGGGCTTTGGTTTGCCTGTTATTTTCCCTTTGTTATTTTTTCCTTGGTTCTTTGTCTTACTCAGTTTGCAAGCAGTGGTGTTTTTGTTATTTTTTTCTTATTTTTCCAGCTCGTTATTTTTCAAGTGTTGGCGACCTCGCCTGCGGGGGGGGGGGGGGGCACAACAGATTGTTTCTTCTAGGTTTTGCTTTCATTTTTTTTCTTCTCTTTTGATTTGTCTTTGTTTTTGTTTTCTCTTTGATTGTTTTCTTTCGTTTCTCTATTTCATTGAATGTGTATGTCGTGCCTGTCGTATCTAGTATGATGACATGGCATCGCATTGCCCGCTGCTGTGCTTACTGCATACGTGGCAACGTAGTATCTCTGTGGCGTAGCTTTGTGACCACAGAACTTGTATATTCTTCTATGATTGAAGAATCGGCACGGACACTGGTTGTGCTGGATGTCGACGGGTAGAAAGAACGGTTTAATGTGAAGAACACACACACTGTTTTCTCTCTCCGTATACGTCTGCCCTCCCACGGCTAAAATCATTCTGTACTAAACCTATAAACTCTGTACTCGTACAAGATACGTGAAAATACGTATTTACATATGCATAGACGCGTACGCTAATGGTTTCACTTTTCTTCGTTGGGGTGTGCGACGTGCTTCAGTTAGTTGTTGTGATGTGTACTGTTGTGTTGTTTTCTATGGTCACAGCGGTCTATACGGCACCATGGTCTTTATCTGCACCACCCCGCGTCGAGGTGGTCTCAGGTTTGGTACGGCAAGATTAATTCGTGCCGAGCAGGCGGTTCCGCGAGGACGGTCTTAAAGATTTCAATCTGTTGAGGGGGGGGGGCGCCAGAATAAACACTGTTGGCGCCCCCGCCGCGGTAAAACAAACGAAGCCTATTAATAGTGACTCTCTGCAGGTCCAAGTGAAGCCCGTGGTATGCCCTAAAGGAGACAAAACGATTTAGATTTTGGAGGCCATGTGGCACGCTTCTTTTTTACCGGACTTTCATGAACAGAACACCGCTCGTGTCGCGCGTTTTTTACTCGGTTTTAGTATGTACCTGATTTTGTCTCAAACAGATCAGGTATAAGTGATTTTGGCATTTGCCCTATCTTAGAGCGTGTCTTACCCGAAATAAATGGCCTGCGGCGTTCTACTGCTGTGCATCCGTGCCTGGCGTGTCTTGGCCGCTAGAGCTCACTCCCTTGCGACGCACTCCAGCGCGGGGTTAAACTGCAATAATAGTTGCGTATGATAAAAAGCTTCTGTACGCGCTGGATTTCGGGCGTAGGTCGTATTGCGAAAACAACGATATCGGTGTCGGTCTCGCGTGATGAGAAAGACGGTGTTACACGACTCACTTGACTGAAAATCGACGTCTTCGAAGAACTGGGGTGTTTTGGTTGGTTAGGTGGCTCCACGCATAGGGTGAGGGCGAGGGCGCACCCAAGAAGCTGAGAGTTGGCATTGACCGATGGTGGGTTTGGTATACAGTAGCTCTCGACGAATCGATTGGCCATACGGGCGTCAAGCCTGGCACGTGCCCCCGTCACAATGCAATGAATCACGCCGATGATATTTTGAGGGACGAGTCTGCGAGATCCTGTCTTGAAAGGTGGCCACAATTCATCTTCGGTAAAGATGGTTTTGCAGCGCATCTAGAGCGGGTTATGTGGAGATCAGGGTTCATAGTTGCTGTCACCCACGCCAATGCGTGTGCACGTACCATCACGAAAAAAAACGTGGCCTGTAGATATTTCCCCCTCGACGCATGACATCTCAGGCAAGGTGAAACCAGCTCACCAAGAGGTCGTTCTGCGACTCCGCATCTGATTGAGTTGAGCATACTCGCTTTCCACGAAAAAACCAAGACACCTATTCTCCTTACCGGCCCAAGCTACGAGTAGAAGCGTTTGAGATCTGCTAAGGGACCACAACAACAGTATTTAATAGGAAGGTTCCAAATAACGGCCTGAAAACAGCGCACTTCCAGCTATCGCAGTAGCGTATGCGACGAGGAAATGGCCCGAAACCCGTTCGTAAGGCTCATTCCAGCCCTGTACCTGTACAACAAAGCAACGAGACGGGCATGTGGGCATTATTAATAGCATGTGGGCATTATTAATAGTATAGTACAAGTAGTATACATAGTATTACTTCCAGATTTGACGCTCGATGCATGCCATATGGCCCCTCGTCACGACAAAACGAAAAAGACGTGACAACACAACAGTGAGCTCCGCCAGCAGGAGGCGTCCGTGAAAAAACCCAACTTCACATCGACATAATATTTGATTGCTGTCGACATAGCGTCAACTCAAGATGATTCTCACGAAAATCTACGGATGTGAGGTAAAGGTGGTTCGAGGTTTGCACCACATTCAGTATTTCCTTGCCAGTCACGTTCTGGTCACAAGCTAAAAAAAACAGTAACTTCGGTGGTCCTTGCCCGCGACAGAGGCCGCACCACTTTGCGAGACAGCCCAAAAAATACGAAGTACATACGCAACCAATTGGACGACAAATAAACGAAGATAGATATCGGTTGTTCGGGCGGAGCTCCACATTCCCAATGGTCATTCAGTGCAACCTCCTCCACGCGGCAACACCCATTGCGATCTAGGGAACGAAGGTCTACTACTAGTGTACCCGGCATACGCAAAAACCAACACTCGTAGCCCGCCCGCATTCCGGTATCACTTCGATAATATTGACTTCACTCGAAAGCGATCACGCCTGTCATACCTGGCGTGGTAATATCTACTGTTGAGCATTACGTCCACCATGGACACGGCATGAAGGGACGCCAAAGATACGAGCAGCTGGCCGTACTGAAGCGAAGGGGAAGGACCGCACGTCGCGATTGCGAATACCTGGGTAATCCCGCACAAACACGAAACATAAAGTCGTCGGAACAATATCCCGAGATACGACAGGGCAGGCCGCCCTCGTGGCATGTAGTGTAGTGACATGCATTGTATATATTTACAGTAGTCACATATCTAGGCCTGTGAGTTGGCTATTTGACGGATACTGTACAGTACTGTATCATACCAGGTACCTGGTAGATAATACTTAGCTGGCGAAGTAAGCCAACTATTATAACTGACTTACGTATCACTGAAAAAACAATTTCACGTCGAGCCACAAACACATCAGTCAAGATATCAAGACGCAGAATTCTTCCAATTTCAACACGGAACTATTAACAACTTCACTACGCACTGTATGGTATGATAACCAACACAACTACCGGTCGGCGACATACGGTTAGCCAACTCACAGCCGTACCGATACAAAGATGTACCTGGTATGAAGCATCCTGTATCCGTTTACTCAACCTGAACATAGCAAGGATCACGATGATGATACTCAAAATTCACTCGCCTGCGAAGACCACGACAGGAGAAATATCGGGCTAAAAAGGCAGCGCAGCCTCACTGCCGCCAGTGTGAAAGACAGCAGCAGCACTTCAGATCCACTGAGAGCCAAGAGGTAGCTGCGTCCAGATGGCACCTGATTCGGGGAATTGCGCATGTGAGTGAGTTGTGGGAACGCGTAGGAGGTACAAGGCAAATGTGTTCCTTCTCTTTGCGACGCCAAACAAGCCACAAGTTCCGAAAGTTAGAGGAACTATTATTAATAATACTACTAAAGACGTATCCATCCGTGGATGCTCCGACCCACAACAACGAAAGGGCACGTCACATAAACGAAAACAGAATCTGGTGCGACCAACATGAGGGGAAACTGGATAAACGGGTCGCTACACGCACCTCACAGAGAAAAGCCACTGGCAGTAGTGCTCGAAGAGCGGGTACCAGATGGGAAGACATGGTGTGCTGGTGTGCAAGAGTCGACAACGAAGCGTAGACGAGAGTAGGTGAGTCACTTCCGTCGTCTACCGGTGCATGCAGTAGGCAGTATCAAGGCAAGACTCAAAGGAAAAGCTGTATGTAAAGAGCACACCCTCCACGAATGAAAACATGGCAGTGTTCACCTTATATTGGTGGTTGGAGGTGCAGAACATTTGCATCAGAAAGCTGTACCACAGGCAAGCGGGGAGCCAGTGGGGCGCCCATTCGCCGATCAACGACACCAAGTACCTACAAGCAAACAGCACAGGGTGAATATCAGTGCACGAGTACAGACGGAGCACATTTGGTTGGCGAACGGTCTCATCGCCCAGGAAAATTACTAGCGTTCCTGCCTGCGAAGCGTCTTGACCTTCGACATATCAATAGATGCAACATGGTCAAATACTATCAATCGCTGCATTCATTCTGCACTTACTGGAAGCAGTAAGGGAAGAGGAAGCAGACCACGACGTGAATGCTGCCCGTCGCTTCCTTTAGCGCAAGAGAATGAACCCGAAGCCCAAGCAAAAACAGCCAAGACATGCTCATGACGAGCACACTCAAGAGGGACACCCCAGAAGCTGCTAGAAACGAAAGCACGGCCAGAAAGCGCCCAACCAGGTGCAACCTGTTTGACACGACGTAGTCGCAGCGGAGTTTGCATCGACGCAGCATACAAAACGATATGTTCGGGTCATGCTGGGGGTCAGAAACGGCACCAACAGTGTAACACGAAGAGACGGATATAACAGCAGCAGGTTCAGAATGCGGTGTGCGACTGGGCTCGAGTGCACGTAGCTCTAAAGACCTTCAAAACGCGCACGTGGAGTGATCGGCCGCCGTCGACCCTCGTGGCAACTAAATTGATACCTGATGTCACACAGGGAAGCTCGGGCGTTGTTGGGCCCTGGCCCCTGCAGTCGATAGGGATTGTATCTTGTCGGTTCGCCACCGCGTCCCAAAACAGGTGCACACGCTTTGTGGCCCTAATACTTCTAGGCGTGAGGACTCGTGAGGACTACGGTACACTGTAACAGATTCGTCACATGTTTGCAGCAATCTCAGGCATACGGCGCCCATGGTATCCAGTTTGCAAGGAGCGAAAGTTTTGAAGCACAACCCACCTGTCGAGCTGCCAGCTGATCGTTCGAAGTATCGCCACAATGAGACCGGAAAAAAAACTGCGCATGTCACCGCTCAACACCCTCAGACGCTGTGCAACGCTTGGGCGAGAACCACCTCTCGATCTGCTGGGTTCCTTGGCAGTGGCCCCTGGCACAAATATATTGGAAACCAACCAGTTGCGGAGAGAAAATCAGCACGAATACGCCAAGAGACTACGTACGCCCGGCGCCTAGACGCGTGGCGACAAAAGTAGCATGCCTAACCGATTATGATAACGTGAAGTTGCTATGTTGTGAAAATCAACACAATCCTGGTCAGGTGCATCCATTTTGGGTATGTGAAGAACGGATCGTAAAATGATACCAGGTATGACGAAGGACTCTGGCACGCCGACGGTTGCATGGTTCCTCGGGCTGCAAAGTATGTACTGTACTGTGCTGTATTTGTGCTTCTCTCTGCACTTGACACCACTTGGCCAGTTACGGACTTTGACGACACGATTGAAACCGGATACAACCGAATTTCGAAGCAAAGTTACACTTTCAACGCAACAGTAGCGACCGAAGGCATCTGGGATCATGGTATTCAATACCATTTCGCCAAGGAATACCACCTGGGCCAGTCACGTCTCTGCCGGAACGGTTGACTGGCCGTGCTGAGCTCAATTTTACGCACTTGGACGTGACCTTTTGACAAGGTATTCCATTGTTCATAAAACAATCAAAACATTCAGTACCGCAATTTTTTTTTAAAACATTACGGTCCGAGAAATATGACCGATTTAACGATCCGAAAAATGAAAAAAAAAAAAAAAAACGATCTTGACTTTCCTGGGAAAAAAAGGTCGGCACTGAATAGTGTTGGACGTGCTGCACTACTGTAAATAAAACGGGTGTATCTTCATGTAAGGGAGTCTTTATTTTATGTACGGGAGTTGTTTTTTTGGTCATATCTCTTCGTGGGTGACGAATTGAGCAATGCAACTTAATTTCGACCGTCTCCTTGTGTCTTCAGCACTGTCTGCACCAAAAAATAACTTTGATCGGAAACGACGAGTTTTGGACCTGTCACAGGAAATTGATTGCGGAAATATCGGCAAAAAAAATGGCATTCTTACGTTTTCCCCAATATCGCTGCGAGATCGACTCGGCTTCTAAACCTTCAAGGACACACCTCTACAACAATTGTGCCAGAGTCAGTGCGTCCAATTTTCAAGCCCTTACTCGCAAAAGCGGCGGCGCTACAGCCTCCCAAAACATTATCCGTTTCTAGACAGGCCCGGTGCCAAAGGTTTACCTAGAGATACCTGGAAAAAAATCAAGTAAATCAATGACGAGGTTCCGTGTGAAACCAGACAGCCGAGCAAACATTTATACTTATAAATATAACCTGTAAATAGCGATTTCCCCTGTTAATACGAAGCTGCCACAGAGTGCCACAAGCATTAGCAATGCGAAAACGATGTGCGTGCCTGGGTACGAATGCCTCTGCTCGTAACTTACCCAAGAGTATCTTGGATCCAGGTCGGTAAGTTTTATCTTCCTTCTTCTTGGGTTTGGGCTTTTCCTTTTCCTTCTCCTTCTCCTTCTCCTTGCTTACGTGCGGTTGTAAGTGGCCTCCCGAATCTTCGCCGGATTTGGCCTTCAATGAGATCATGTTTTGAGTGGTACGTCAAGTATTTGCCCTTTGGTTACCACAGGCTACAAACGTACTCTCAAGACAAGAACTCATGAAATGCACGAAGGCCGTATGGCAGAAAGTTCGGCATGAAGCACACGTTAACGTCGCTTATAAACGCACAGCCACATAAACTCGCACCAGCACAAGGTAAAATATACGGGGAGACAGGAAAAGAGCGTACACAAACAAAACCATCCGCAGGTTTTCCGGCGGGCCGCTTCCTGGTTCAAGAGCTGACGCAAAAAGGGTGCGACGCAGTTAAATACGAATCAACCAATACAGGCTCACCTGCCGAGCAGCACGTTCGCCGCTGTTGCTCACCCACTGCCCTGGTGACTGATTTGAAATACCACCGGGTACGAAAGCTGGTTCGCGATGATCGGACGACACCTCCTCGGCAAGCGGCGCGTCCTGCTTCGCGGGAGACGGCAGTCTACCTGGCGCCCCTTTTGCTAGTATCTCCTGGCCTGCGGCGTGCGCAAAATTATAACCAAACCGAGCAAGCTCAAAAGGAGCAGGCAGCGAACGTACACAGCAGCGCAAGCACGCGTCGCGCCGAGTTTCGTTGATAAGACAACGAATCACAAATCAACAAGGGACACGAATATCATATCACCTGGGCGAAGAGCTAGCAGACCTGGCGCGGGCTCGTTCACGACAGCATTTCCAGCAGGCTTCGGGCGCGAATCTGCAGTTGATTGTTGAGCATATTCGACACAGATCTTTTGCCGCCTGGAAGGGACCTGCCGCATCGAAACCAGCATGGTACCATAGACAAGAAGTGGTTACGTATCGGATTTAAAAGGGGAGACATCGGATCGGAGACTACTCATACTGTGCACCGAGCCGTCCAAGCGATTACCCAAAACAAGGAAAAGCGTGGGCAGAAAGACGCTCGATCTATGTTTCCTGCGCATGTGGTGTATTTCATCTATCGTGGTGGCTATGTTCGGTTTCCTCGCCTTAAACGTTGGTTCATTAGCAGAAGTTAAATGATACCGGTACAACATTTTACCCACAAGTGAGCGCACGGCTTTAGTCAGAACTGCCATAAACCGCTCTATTAATAGGGACAAACTAGGGTGGCAAGGACAGAGGGGAACCTATTTAAAACTCCAACTACCTGGTACATGGTATACATCACTGGAATTGTCCTACCTTTGTTGGGGTGTCTTGCCCTGAACTGTTCGTTGCATCATGGGATGCTCGGAGGATGCTGGAATGGTTGTTTGGAATCCTGTTTCGAGATGACGACTTGGATCCGACCTGGTCTTGGTCGAGTCGTTGAGGGCGACCACTGGCCTCCTCGCGAAACTGGTCACGCCCAGCGCTGCTCGCGCTTTTCGTGGAGTTTCTCGTGCGATTATCAGCCTGCCCGTGCGGTTGCACTTGGTAAAGGGCGCCTTGATTTCGATTCCTACGCTGTGAACGTCCGGCATGGGGCACGCCAACAGACTGGGGACCTGTCGAATGTCGGACAGCGGCGGCAATCGGAACGAGCATCCGCTTTTTAACTACTGCACCTTCTCCGGCTTGAAGTCCACAGTGCATTACTGTTTGGGGTATGTGCAGAGTATGTCACACGCCTGCTAAAAGTAAGTCTACATTCGGGAACTCTGCTTTTTCGAGCAGGGAGTTTTTGTCATGTCTCGAATGCCATAATTTGTCCATTTCGAGCAAAAGCAACTACGGTAGTAGTGTACTAGTGTAGTAGTACACTAGTGTAGTAGTTTTTGTTTCGTACTCGAGGGGTGGACATCAAGAAGCAGCTGCAATAGCTGCAATAGCTGCAATAGCTGCAATAGCTGTGTCCCCCACTTCCAACCAAACGCTTCTGCACAAACACCAAAGCAAGGGAGGAAAGCGAACCCCACGTCGCCGCGTTTACAAGAGAGGCAATGTCTCCCAATGTAGATACAGATACGTAAGCGTCGGCTTCGTGCATATGCGCGATAACTGACAGAAAGTGTTCCTCCATCGCGACAAGTGCTGTAGTCAGTAGGAGATGCAAACTAACCGGCATCAGTTGACGGCCTCCGCTTGTTCGAATCCCATGTTCCGTCTGTGGGATGCCCGAGTTTGCTGCCTTGATACTTGCTGTGATCGACACGGTCTCGTCGCTGCAGAGGCCCCGGCGATCCACCAAATGCTTGCCCATGCACCTGGCTGGGCCTTTCTGAAATGATTCCCAGAGGGGGGAAACCTGGCGGCCCCGACCGTTGCCCGTGATTTACAACCTAGTCAGGCGTACGACAGGGAGAAACCATTCGGCCACGCGCTGTCACACTCGTAAAGCTTTGGCACGTTCTCGATCTCCCCATGAGCGGTCTACCATTTTGCAGATCACACAGAACTACATAGGACCCACTATTTATAGATGCACACAATAAACGCGTTAAGCCAGTTGGTGACCACTCACAATCTGCTGGTGGCTGATAAGAGAGGATGATAAAGGGCCAGGACGGGTAGGCAGCGCAGCTGCTCGTGTCGGCCACACCGCGCCTTCGGAACAGTCAAAGGCATCGTGGACCGATCGGAATACGGCTGAGTAAGATGTCTTTCGACAGGTTGGTCAATATCCTCGCGCCTGGCTCTTGGCCATCATTGTCCATCGGTATGATGGCCGCACCAAGCAATCAATAATAGGCGTCGATTGTGAATGATTGTCAATGGCTACCTCGCGAAACATCGCAGCGACGTTATAATATATTGCTTGCCCATGTCCAATGACACCACCCGGGTGCGCCGTACCACTCTAGAGTTAGCACAATATTTGGTGGCACAATAAATAAACATCATTCCCCAACCAACATGCATGAGCCGTTCCCGCTTGCCTCTGATCAAGACTCTCAGTCAATATGTACCATGTTACAGGGGTATTCATTTCAAATCAATCCCAGGTATGATTCATCGCCAAACTATGGTGACTTTAGCTATTCGCTGGGGATGCGCTACCTCATTCGCACGAGCAACGTCTGTAACCTGTCTCTTGACGCACGAGGTACCGGTATGCACTGGTATATACGAGCGCTGAACAAGGCTGCCGTCACGTGGACACTGACGTATGTACGTACATACCATACATACGACCGGACTTGAACTTATCCACCAAACAACCTTCGATGCTGAAAGTCACGGAAGAAGGAACACGGTGTACACCCAGCCGTACCGATCCCTCAGGGCTGGGTAGAAACGCAAAGCGAAAGCTGATTAGCCCTTTCACGACTGCAAGAAGCAACACATTACATACGACTAACCCGACACAAATTCCAAGCATTTTGTCTCCAAGAAAGGCGCTGCAGTACTATATCAATAAAGGCGTTGAGCAAAAGCGCGACAGAGCCGCTAGAATTCCCACACACGTCGGTTGTAAAAAGCTACCTGGTATTATTAATAGGTATTTCCTCACCTGGTTGATGCCTTCGATTCTGCCCGCGGTCCCCAAGCCCAGCTTGAACAGCCGACTGTGAGCAAAATGAAAATTGCGTACAAACGATGTCAGTGGGCGGGCGTTGTACAGGATGTGTCACTGTACTGTACCTCAATGTGTACGAGGTGCCTGAGGTACAAACTATAGCTGGTAGAGACTAAGACATTTCACATCGGCGTGACAATCGGAGCTGAGAGCCTGCCTGCCGCAGGAGGGCCTTATGGACGAGTGATGCTGTTGCGGGTGTTCGTTTTCTGCATCACCTACGTAGCAAATGCATAGTTACTGATGAACAGAAAATATCCGGTTGATCGGACTGGAGCTGTTGTAGGCATCTAGTAGGAATTCGCCTCGGGTTGTTGGTAAGAGCCATTGGGGAATGCAGATATACGGAGATGGCCTCTAAGCAGTAATACGCGACCGCGTTGGTCTGTTTCGCCTGCCTGATGGGCTGAGCCGGATTGCGGCCCCTCGCTACCATTGTTTTTCTGTGTATCTCTTCTCCTCTGTCCCTTCCGCCTGGTGTGGGGAACGCTACTCATCTCTTAATAGTATACGGGTAGGTGTGTATCTTCAATCGTCACTCTTGTGGAGAGAGTCAGATTCAAGTCTTCATGGTGTTACAAACAGCCGAAAGTGTGCAAAATACCGGGGTGGTGGGTCGGTACACAACCTAAATACCTTTGATCATAAGCAGGTAAAAGGTTTGTCAAACGCGGGCGCATTTCAGACCGCAAGGAGCTTCGAGATATTCAAGTTGTCGTACGCAACCATTCAACACATTTGAACCACTTGAACGGCATGCTTTGACGCCAGGCTAGACGACCTTGGGAGCCTTACTGGGGGCACCTCGTGGGATTAATAGCCAAGTACTCCAAGATCTCACCTCGGCAGCAGCGGTTTTCACTCCTGAACCAACAGCGGCTGAAAACCCCCGTTTCGACGGTAGCTTTTCTGACACCATGTGCAGTTGAGGACCACCTGCGTGCAGGCGTGAGTGTACCTCCTGTCAAGTTAAGTCGACCTGTTCGCCCAACAGATTCAACCCGGCTATCTAGGGAAGATCGTTTCCAACCGCAGCATGGTCTGCACAACATGTTTTCGCCCGGTCTTCTTTGGGTAAAGATGAAAGCGTATTCTTCAAGAAAATAAGTTGACTTGAAAAAAATTGTACGTGCGGTGAGGGCTGCTTGACCGTCACGCAAGTTGCCACGTA
This sequence comes from Nereocystis luetkeana, assembly GCA_031213475.1. Taxonomy (NCBI): domain Eukaryota; class Phaeophyceae; order Laminariales; family Laminariaceae; genus Nereocystis; species Nereocystis luetkeana. The sequence continues at coordinate 6,759,739 of JARUPZ010000006.1, forward strand.
GGCGATACACTCGGACGTCTGTAAAAGCAAAGCTCTATCGATTCCCTCCAACACATATTAATAGAAAGCCATGTCAAGTATTTTTGAGCGGACGGCATTCTCCTGCGTGGTGCTCGCGATACAAAGGGCGGGTTGACAACGTTGAGCGAAATCTGGTTTACTGAAGGTGTATGTTGTTGACCTCTCCGCCAGGCGAACCGTGCAACACACGTCTGACAACACAAAACCCACTATTAGTATTACTCAGGACACACCCTCGGACGATTTTCCAGGGTGACTTTCTCCTGAAGGGGGGGTGCAAACGCCGTCTATGGAAACATCGAGACCAGATGATCTTTCCAAAGCCACCATTTTCATTTTGTGTCCCCCCTCATTTTTTGTTTGGAGACAGTCGGCAGTCGGCTCGAAAATTCGTTCATGGGGGGATGCTATCTGGCATGTTGTACGGAATTTATTGCAGGGTGACCATGCCACACACACTTCAGATAAAACGCTAAAATACCAGGGATCTTCAAATACTCGAGGCAAGCCGCCATCATCTATCTCCTGTTTACTGCATCAGTTAGTGCAAAAAATGGCGGCAGCGGCTTTTGTGTTCCTGCCAGCAAATCGATACGTTCGCAAAAAGCCAAAAATAAGGGTTTGCATGATCGAATCAAATCGTTGAGGGCAACAGGGCACACTACCTTGCATTGAAAATGGCCAACTTCTCAGACGTAGGATAGCGGTTTCACCTGGCACAGGTTCGAGTGGAGCATCTGACGGTGTTGAACATGATGACGGCGTGAACTCCTTTGCCATGGGGTTCGTGCCTTCCACAGATAGCCGCCTGTTCAACAGCGAGGACAGCTATTAATAGTGTTAACCCATGAAACAATATACATGTTCTGCCTGGTGCGCCTCTACTCAATACTTGCAAAGTACTTGTAGGCCGTTCAGCGGTACCACACCCGTGCTAGAGGTTAAGCGGTACCATTGAGGGTCTGACTTGTTGACCAACCTACCTGGTATGAAATACCGGTACCTGGTATGTATGTCATGTTGCAGCTGCCAGGCATGGTACAAATAAACCCAGTACGCATGGTCGAAGCTCACGCCACCTTGGACGCTTGCAGCATCCGTATGGTATACCTGGATGGTACTACTGTAGTACCGGGTACGATAAGGATATAGACGTACGAATTATGTGTGAAATACTGTATAATTCGAAGTGTAATGATAAAGGACGCCTCCACGTGTGCGTGCGCACGAGCATGGGCGGGTAAGCATCTACCACGGGCGTTACCCGCCACCGGCGAGAATTGAAGTGCGTGTACGATTGCCAAGCAATGCACGTGGTGGATGTGCACAATACGAGCGGGGCCAGCCATGAAGCGGACAATCAACCATGGAGTCGTATCTCGTGGACCACTGCGAATTAGGACTTGAAATTCGGAGGCACTGACCCTGACATATCAGTGCATGTGCAAAAAAAAATACATAAAAATTAAGGCATTAATATAACTCGACTCGAACTCGACGAGATATCGGCGAAAACTCAAAAACACCAACTTTTTACACTGGATTTCTGCCTAATCCAGTAATAAAATCGTCGTTCCCGGTCAAGGCGAAATTTGGTGGAGACGTTACTGGGGGTACAAGGACAAGATCGATATCAGTTTCATTGACCAATTCGTTGCCCATCACGAAATATGGCCAAAAACAACATTCTATACTTAAATCAAGTGTAACAAGGAAAGCGTATTTACTGCGATGCAGCGCTCAATTTTGCGTTTTTTCATCTGAAGTTTTAACACGGTATGTTTGAGCTATTAATACTTTTTGAACAAAAAAAGGGTCAACCTACCGTAGGTACAGTACTTATTCGCTGTAGGTACAGTACTTATTCGAGGTCACCACGTGATACGTGTTTTCGTCATCAAAGGTGTTCTTCCAAGCTTTTCTGTTGATGTTACGGCGTGGTGCTGAACCGGGGTCTCGCGAAACACGCGGAATATGGGATCGGAGCGTACCTGCCAAAACCGGCAAGACCCTTCCGGGTATACCCGCCGGGTACTCGGTTGCTGTAGTTGCATGATAATTGGTGATACAATTTGGGGACATGTCATTGGTCAATTACTAATAGTTATAGTACCTGGTAGTCCGCAGAGAGGTACCCGGCGTATAATTGCCGCCGGAGCAAGATCGTGAAATCTGCTGCCTAACCGGTTTGACTCTGCTCCCGGTTGGCACTCTGATCCCACACCGAGCTGATCCCACCCGAATCTGAACCTTCCGAACTCACCCCGGGCACCAGGTACCCAGGTACATAGCCGCCAGCAGGGCCTACTCGAGGCCCTGATCCACGTGTGGGTTTTCAGAGCAAATCGATGGGTCCGCCACGAAAAAAACACTACAATTCCTTCACCAGTCTCCATATGTAGTACCCGGTATACAACAGTATGCAAAGTATGCAAAGTAAGGCAGGTTTCAGATGTTTTACCCCTGAGGGAAAAGAAAGAGCTTGTAATAGAAGAAAAAAGTAGAAAGTCCAAAAACGTGCTCTATGCTGGTCGCTGTTAATCGCAAGGGAATATGACTGGGGAAGAATGCATCGTGACGCCATGCGTAGTGGTAACACGCAAAACCGATACTGTAGCCAGTAAGGTAGCCACAGGGAGAAAACAACCGTTAACATTTCGAAATGTGACTTCAGGTACACACGTATAGCAAGACTGTTTCAAATTGCGAAGTTCACAGCTTAAAAAAAATGCGATCGGTCCAAACTCTGAAGCTCGAAATCTGAACCGCATAGGAAACAGCCTGATCAAAACTCTTTCTTAATCCAACTTCAATCGAAAAAAGGATGTGTCGCCAATCAACCATCTATTCGATATCATAGGATTTGGCTCTGACTGGTCAACGGGCACTTGAATAAGCTGTCGCGAATCACGCGAAGATTCGATACTTCAAGCGAGTTATTAGTTGGGCTCAGCTCTTGGTCGCGTTGCTTCTAAGTTGTTTCGAGCGGGACCTACACAGGGCCTACCACAGCAGTAGTTTTCATACCGGTACGTATGATACGATCCACATCCACACGCTGAAACATGATAAGTACTAGGTGCAAGTCGTACAACAATTCACCGGCGAGGCGGCAGTGGCGGGTTTGGGCTGGCAAACTTCTACGAACTTCTGTCTAGTGTAGTATTAATATTAATAGTGTGAACAGCAGTAGTGTGTCAGTGGAGTCCACCCCCCCATGCTGCTGTAATTGACACTGGATATTCGAAAAACAATAACTACCCGTACTGCTTGCTGCTGCATGATCGTCTCCATCTACAAAAGTATGTTTCCATGATTTCTCATCCAATGTACGTAAATGTCGAGCGGCGTATCTTGTTTCGTTCGCTTATGGTGTTGATTGAGCCTTTTGGGACCCCGAGATGGCGACACATAGGATGATAACTTTACTACTATCTTTGTATCAACGGTCTATTAATGAGACCAGTCGCCCACCAGTGGAAGTGGTAGTATGATGATGCGCCCATACTCCCGTGCCGTACGACTCTTCCATGCATCAACCATTGCAACTCTGTCAGTATCAATTAATAGCGTATATCACCCACCAATAACGCAGTGGGCGATGTTGTAATCATGTTGATATTACGGGGGACCATAGTTAACAGGACCAAATATTGTTATTAAAAATGGTTAAATATATAGATTTTTATGTATACCATAGGTCCTATTAACTATGGTCCCCCGTAATAGTCACTTTTTAATCGTCAAAACTCTCCTCTCATGTCCCAAGGTGGCTAAATTATATCAAGTACGGCGTTATATTTCGTAGGAAATCATGGATCATGGACTAGGATTCTGGGCCATGGACCATGGACCACGACGATTGATTGTGCTTCACATTAGACAGATTGACGGACTACCGGCTGATCAACTCCGCTTCCTGGTGATTCCATTCAGTCAACAATCCACGGAGTCTGAGAGGCCGCTCTACGGTTGATTACAATTTGAATGCACTCTGTACTTTATTTATATCACGCTTCACAGAAGGGGCGGCGGGGAGCGGGTCGCGCCCCGACCTGCGCCCCACCCAGCCGGAAAATCTCCGGTGTGCGAGTCAAGGATGGCCTCAATCCTCGTTTTTCTTACTAAGTGGAATACCGTAGCCAAGAGAATGGGTCAGCCTGGAACCCGCGCGAAGAGCAACCCCTTTGCGTGCTATGCCATACCTGGTAGAAAGAACTAGGAACTCGTTTGGCGCGGTCGGTCGCTAGCTGGGCCTTCGGTAGATATTCGCTAGGTTTTCGCTAGCCATCAACCTTGGTTCGTAAGTACTGAAACGCTTCGCGGGGATAACTCTTCACCTCTCAACCTTCGGGAACAGCTCTGACAGGAGTGTCAGGTTCTTTGAATTATTGCCTAGATACAGCTGTCGTAGCTTTCAAATCAATTACCTTCCTTTCGCGTAATTGTGGAGTACAACAGTGTGCTTGGCTATGGGATACTGCTGCATGGCTGTAGCTTTTGCTCTTCCAGTAGCTATACCTTCGCCGTTGTGCAGCAACTATCTGCCCTGTTGTATATATACAGGGCGGCCAAATTCGAAGCTGGACTGCTAGCTGCGCGTGCGGCTTACTTTGATCGTATTTGCAGCATTAATTGTTGCAAGTAGTTATGACTCAATAATAACTAGGAGTTTGAGTGTGAACACTGCTGTATGGGTCCAACGGTCCAATAACCTGGGCATACCGTATGATGGTCATTCTGAGGATGCAATATAACCGCACACACAACACAGAACAGCACATCGTAGCTCGCAAGCACCCTCATGCAGTACGTACATATCTGTCCTGCAGCTGTCCAAGTGTGGTCGTGGGCCGCTGAGGACTGATCGGCCACACCCTTTTTGATGGCCGAAGTTGGCTGGAACGGTCACATCACCGCTTCAGCGGGTGGTTATTTCTGTTTTATGTACGAGCAGCTGTGATGATGTGTCATATTTTTAGAGAAAATAAGTAGATTCAAGTGTATTTTGTGTGCAGAAAACCCTCTTACGATCGTAGTGCGAGTACTGCTTGCTGCTGTACCTATTGAATAACTACTGCACCAACTTTTGATGTACAGCAGTTTAGGCCTGCTGCGGCAAAAAACACGCGCGTAGCCGCTCAACCGTGACGCATATATGCCCCCCTCATAACATCACGACGAGTACGAGATAGTGAGTGTCTTTGTCTTTGGTACCGGAAACATACCCGGTACACATAATTTGCGGACTCCCCCAGTCTACCCCAACCAGCAGACTATATGCTCCACTCTGCTGATGCTGTTGCTGCTAATTATTGCTGCTCTGTCGTAGGGCTTATTTCTCTTGCGTCGCCCCAATTTGGACTGGTCGATCAATATGAATAGCAGAATACCTGTACATCATTTTTAAACCGCTTCGGGACGCGAAAACAAGGACAGCAGTCTCCACGCTATGCACAACAATATACCTGCCATTCACGTACCTGGTAAGGGCCATTCCTAACGAACAAAAAACACGATTCGTGACGTTTTTGTCTAGCGTTCTGATTTTTTTGTCATGACACAACAAAAAACACGATTAATGACGCCATTTTTTTTAGCTTTTCCCTATAGAAAAAATAATCACCATTCGCGACTTTCGGTCGTGTCTCGAAATACGCCTGATCGAGGCACGACGTAAGCCACGCGCACTAGCGGTATCCGAAGGCCGGTATAGTGGCATGGCAGACCCTGCTTCGTATGCCGCTTGTGGACAACGCCCGGCTACTCAAAGACACCGTTGGGTGCGGGCTAACGAGCACGTCGTGGCCTAGAAATTTCGAGGAGCCAGAAGGAGCCACAGCTAGGGGACAAAAGCGACGATGATCTGATAATGTCGCAGGCCAGACCGGGCAGACGGCCTCCGAGATGGAATCTCGCGGACCGGGCTTGGCCGACGGTCGGTGAGATTGGAACCTCGCAGGCTGGGTCAGGCTTCGGCCCGTGATATGAATGCATCATGGGCCGGGTCAGGCGCGGTCGGTCCGGCCCGGCCAGGCCGTGCCCCACTCGCGAGAGGTGCCTCCACCCGCAAAAATCGTTGGGTTTGAAAATATCGGAAACTTTACAATTTAAAAAATCACGAAACGTGACGTTTTTCAGTTTTTTTCGTTAGAACCGAAAAGTCACCGATCGTGACCTTTTGTCATGCCAAAAAATCACGAACCGTTTTTTTTTTGGTTCGTTAGGAACGCCCCTAATGGCATATCTCTTGCGTCAACCTCTAAGAAACTAGTCCACCGTACCTTTGCTTGTGCAGCTGGTTTGGACAACATACCTGCTGTACTTCGAAGTAATATCTTATGACACCTCCTATTGTCTTATTTCGTCTAATTGTTACGTACCACTCCAGAGGGAAATCATGTGTCTGCTATATTAACGTACCCGGTACGAGGTTATCAAACATAGCCTACCCTAGGAATAGTAATTAGTAGGATTATTGCGCAGCAACAACACGAACGAACATCTACGCTCACGGTAGTATGTATCCGTGACCTTAATGTTCATTATTTCAAGAACAAAAAACGTCAGCAGCAGCAGACGTGGCGGCGGCAGCAACAACAGCAGCACCAGCAGCACCAGCACCAGCAGCACCAGCAGCACCAGTAGGGCACACGAAGCCAGGGTTAGCGTCGCTGTACTCTTGGCTTGTCGGTCTAACCCTTGAACCTTTTGTACACGTACTCGATTTTGTTGTGTGCTTCCTGATTCCCCAACTAGAAATTCGGCATTATTTGAAGACGAAAAATCTGCACCTGACATGGTCCATCAGAGAGAGCTTCTCGTAGCATGTGCCACCGCTACTACTGCCGTACGATATCTACAGCAGAGCTTCTCCAGCAGCAGAACAGCAGCAGCAGCAGCAGCAACAGCAGCAGTAGCAGTAGGATACACAAGGCCAGGGTCAGCGTCGCTGTACGCTCGATCTAATCCTTGTCTCTGTAAAAGTACTCGGTTTTATTATGTGTTTCCTGGTTCCCCAACCCGAAATTCCGCATAATTTGAAGACGAAAAAACTACAACCTGATTTGTGTCCAACAGAGCTTCTTTTGGCAGGTGCCACCACTACTACTGCTGTACGACATCTACAGCAGAGCTTCTCCTGCTACTCCGCCCACTCATCAGTAGGAGGGTGGGCCTGACAATATCACCTGCAGCATGTCTTAGGGACACGACCCGAGCGTTGCTGTGGACAGACACATTCTGCCTGCGAGTACTCGTAGAGTTGGGTTTCGTTAGGTGGAACAAAAGAAACAAACCTTTATGACAGGTGCCACCACTACTACAGCTGCATCCCCTCATCAGAAGGAGGGTGGGCCTGACAACACCACCTGCAGCATCTCTTCGGGGCACGGCCCGAATGTTGCTGGGGACAGGCACATCCTATCTACGAGTGCTCGTAGAGTTGGGTTTCGTCAGGTAGAACTCAAGAACAAAAACTGTTACAACGTTCTAAAATTCTGTTTTTTTTTACCATGGCCCAGCCATGTGCCTACATACGCTTGTTTTATTATTATGATACCGAGGTATTTCTTCCACACCAGAGTTATTGGAGCCTGTCTTGCGACCACGGACTGGATTGTATTGTGAGTTAATGTGATAACAACAATAACAACAACAACAACAACAACAACAACAACAACAACAACAACAACAACAACAACAACAACAACACGTTGCCGCATCTACTACTGCTGTGTAATAGCTCGACCAAATCTGAACGACTTACAACCGAACCTGCACATAGAAGGTTTCGTTAGTGAATGTGCGTGGACAGAGCCCGCCGGGACTGACATTTGGCATCGTGTGCGTTGATCACGGTGGACAAGCGTGGCCGAAACAAATGTTGAATCACACAGACACATGGAGAAACTGAAAACAAGGCACCCTACGCCCTACGCTCGAAATCTAGGGATATTTACGGTTATCCGTCCGTGCACGGTGCGGTTTTTTCAAATCGAAAATCGTACGGTCCGGTTCGGTGCGGTTTTAAAAAATCGGAAACCTTACGGTGCGGTTCGGTGCGGTTTTCGGGTATCGTAAATCCTACGGTGCGGTTCGGTTTTGAGATATATCCTATAGTGCGGTTCGGTGCGGTTTTCAAAAATCGGCAGTCCTACGGTGCGGTTCGGTTCGGTTTTTAAAAACCGGAAATCCTACGGTGCGGTTCGGTGCGGTTATAGAGATTCGGGAATCTTACGGTGCGGTTTGGTTTAGTGATATATCATACGGTCCGGTTCGGTTCGGTTCCCGTAGAATCGGTTTTTCTACGGTGCGGTTCCAATCCCCGTAGGGAGAACCGTACAACACACGCTTTTCTCTACAGTGCACCGTATATATCAACCGTACTAATCCGCTGTTTCGTACGGTTCTCAGGCTTTTGTCGGGGCACTATAACGAAACCGCTGTTTCTCTACGGTGCGCCGTATGAATGAACGGTACAAAATCGCGGTTTCGTACGGTTTCTGACGCTTTTTCTCGGGGCTCCACGTAACGCAAGCAAGCGCTGCTGCACAGGCAAGCTCTGCTGCAAGCAAGCGCTGCCACAAGCAAACGCTGCTGCAAGCGAGCGCTGCCGCAAGCAAACGCTGCTGCAAGCAAGTGCTGCTGCTTGCAAGAGAGTCACCTCAAGCAAGCGCTGCTGCAAGCGCTGCTGCAGGCGCTGCTACTGCTTGCGGCTGCTGCTGCTGCTGCAAGCGCGCGCACCCTTGCCGCCACGCTCCTGTGATCTTCGCCGCTCCAATCCCTTCTCGGGTAGAGAGGATAACGAATAAGGAGGGTCGATATTCTCGTTGTGGCGGCGTTGCTTGCACAGCGAGTATCGAGGAGCGCATGTTAGATCGCACGTCTGCCTGTTGGTGCTGGCTGCAGCGTACTACTTCTGCAGCTTGTTGCTGCTGTGCTGCACAGGTGGGTACTGCTGCGTGCAATCCTTCTGTTCCGCTCGTTGGATGCTGCAAAAGTGCTGCCGCTGCTGCAAGTGTTTATTTTTTAAACACAAGAGTCCAATGTTAAGCATTTTTTCGTCTCCGATTATGCGCATGACGGAAAACGCTTCCGATTTGGACTATCTTTCCGACGGAAATCCTTGATACACACATATATTATGCGCAGACACTCTAATCTTGACGCACACGGTGCGGTTCGTTTTTGCGATATTTCCTACGGTGCGGTTCGGTGCGGTTTTCAGATATTGTGAATCCTATGGTGCGGTGCGGTTTTGTGACAAATCCTACGGTGCGGTTCGGTGCGGTTTTCAAACATCGGAAATGCTACGGTGCGGTTCGGTGCGGTTTTCCTATTTCGTAAAACCTACGGTGCGGTGCGGTTTTCCAGGAGGCAAAAATCCTACGGTGCGATAGGAAAACCCGCACCGTAAATAACCCTGGAAATATCCGTTGAAGAGTTTTTTTTCCCTCGTAAAAACCAAGAAAAAAAGGCTCGCGCTTCACGCTCGCGTGAGCCTCATCATCATACCTGTGTACAGAAAACGGTGATCCTTTTCTGGCTTTTGGCTTTTGGCAAATATAATAGGTAGGTACCTGGCACCTGTAATAGTATAATTTAGCTCACGTGACAGTCTAAGTCTTTGCGTACACTGACCACTGCTGTGGCGTGGTAGCTATGGATAGGGACTTACGTTGGGCCTCCTCTGATGACGCTTCCAGTCGGTTTCCTATGGCCCTGAGCTTCAAGTCTGGCCACGTCTGTCGAAGGAACGTCGCCTCGTGCTTCGGACCCCACTATTCTGCTCACACTCATCTGTTTTGCAGGTAAAAGCTGCCGAAGAAGCGGGAAGGGAATGGTGTAAAATGTCTACCGACTACCTGGTAGTAGTTACGACGTATATGAGTACACTCGTACATATGTTTGGTTTGGGTAGTGTAGCAGCAGTGTGGCCATGGCAATGATGAACACTTACATTGACATTCCCGACTCCGCCTATCTCGTCCAAGAGAGACCCGCCGATCATATCCTCCTCGTGCGAGGGCGTATCCAGTATACCTCCTGGTAGAAAGTAGTGGTCCACATCAACGTCATCGTCCTGACTGGCCTTCCGGCCGCTAAGCTTGCCATCCATCGCCATTTTAGACCAGCAACCCCAAGTGCAGTGACCTGCACTGAACCGATGATGAGACGGTTCCCATCATCCCCGATGACATCATGTCGTAAACGCCTTTGCAGGTCGTATACAAACCAACGTAACGGACAAATTCATATCCAATGGGAATGTAAGTCATGCCCATTGTTCATATCCATCATGATCACAATCATGATATATCCTGCACCCTGAACTATTAATAGGAGTCGTGATGACGTGCGTGCATGGCACTACATAGCCTGATGAGATTTGCGCAGATACGTACGACGGTCCAAGGTAGCTCACCTCAGGGAAAGGACGGGGTTTTAACTGAGATGACATATGGAATCGTCCGGGCGATCGATGGGGGTGGAGAGAATCGTGCTTGCCTTGAACGTGTTTGTCGCACAAGTCCTGTTTGCCTCATTCGCACTAGTTCCGTTTGCTCTATCTCTCGGCCTGGATGTCGCATCCTACAACGACGGGACAACGTGTAATTCTACGCTCTATGATGGGTGGTACGACTCTTCGTATTCTGGCCCACTCGTCGATGACTTGGCTGACTTTTGGCTGTTCTCGGACGCCGAGCTCACAAATGGCCAGGCCCTTGAAGTGGTGTCGTCAACCTGCCTAGTCATGATGAACACGCTCCGCCTGGATCGCGCGGGAAGGAACGGTCCCGCCCCGGATAAGTACATATACGACGTGATGTGTGCCGACGAATGCATTCTGAGCGACGCAATAAGGGAAGAGGCCATGTCCCTTTCTGGGTGCACCTGCCTCGAGCTATCAACGCAGCCTACAGATCCAATATACCATGCACCAGGAGATTGGTGCGCGGCGAACTCAGGGAGGTGAGAGCATTGTCGTATGCAAGAGGGGCTTCGCCGCGGCGCTCAACGCCTACCTTGGTTCCGCGCATGCCCGTATAATATGGCCGAAGATGTAGGCAAATACAGGCCGTAAATGCGACAGAGTACTGCCAAGGCGTACACTTGAAAAAAGCATCCCGTGTTTGCGTGAAGAGAAAGAAAACACTGGAATCAACTTCAATGAACCATCAACGAAGAAAGCTCTGCGCATGCCCGTAATGACGTAATGACCGAGGATCAACGGCAAATCGAGACCGAAAAGGCGAGTGTACAGTGCTCCATGAAAATGCGTAATGTTTGAATGACGAGAAAGAAAAAACTGGAATCGATTTCAATAAATCAGCAACAACTGTAAATAAATGTTGCCATTCGGCACACTCTTGTCTTTGCCACCTGGCACAAAATGTGTAAGTCAACGCAAAAAAAATGTAGGGATGCCAAAAGCAGGTGTACCTAATACATTTGAGCCAAAAACAGTTACATATTGAAACCAAATATTAATAACAAGCACACAAGCCACGAGCGGTGTCTTCGGCCATGAGAAATCAGAAACATTTTTTTTGCTTGCGCCTAAACATTGAGCGTGCGGCTCCCAAAACATAAATGGTTTTGTTTTCTCTAGGGTATAGGCACCACGGGCTCCACTTGGACCTGCAGTGGGTCACCAGGCTTCGTTTGTTTCGCCACGGCGGGCGCGCAAAAGAGTATTTATTCTGGCGTCCCCCACCCGTTGCAAGCTTTGAAGCCTCTCGACCATCCTCGCGGAACCGCCTGCTCGGTACGAAAAAGTTTTGCCGTGCTAAACCTGAGACCAACTCGACGCGGGGTGGGGTAAACAAACTGCTGTCTCTATGCACGGTGCTGCAATATGACTCCTGTGACCATAGAAAACAACAACGGAGTACCAGGTACATCATAACACCATAATAACAACTGAAGAAGCACATCGCACACCCCAAACAAAAAAAGTGGAAATGAGCGCACGTTTTTTTTTTCTTTTTCTTTTGCTCATCCCATTTGTTATCTTCGCACATCGTCTTCTCTCTCTCCTTCCAACTCGTAACTCAGATCCGGGGTCACATAGCAGGCTCTTCTACCCCCTTCCCGCTACGGTACGTGCCTTCATTTTTATCGCGAGAAGATTTCAGCCTTTTCTTCCCTCGTCGACTCGCATCGAATTGTGCCTACCCACGCTGCAAGGCGCTCTCAACAATTGAATCCTTTTGATTTTTAGTTTTGCAAATAAAGTCAAATGCCCGACCCACCTGGGGCTCGAACCCAGAACTCAAACACAAGTAGAATTCGAGCTTAACCACTTGAACCACCGGGGCGACCGGCTGTCTGCCTAAATACGCACGTACGTACAGAGTTCACTCCTAATAATTGCAACCGAGGGGCCGGAGACCGCGTACAATACGAAGAGAAAAGACAGTGCGCGTATGGCCTCTCTGATTTTGGCTCAAAATTTGGCAATTAATTTCAGTTGAAAGCTACGAATACTAAGTATTAATAGGCGGAGTAGACAAACTCAGGTGTACCTGGCCATTTCAAGCCAAAAACAGGTGAGATGTGAGGCTGGCCGATAGCAGGGTTCCTGGCGTGTGATTTTCACTAGCATTAATAGTTTTAGTGTCTAAATGGTTTCGCACACAGGCGACTAGGTATATTATACCTACTGATTTAGGCAAAACCCCAAAAATGTATTACACAGAGTTGGCCACGAAGTAGTCGCGAATAGCCGACTCACACGCTTCGAATACTACCTTCACGTATCGCTCTCATCTGGTTCGTTAGCCGTTTCCTCTCTTGGGTCTACGTCATACGGTGTTGCTCTCGTACCTACTGGCACTCGTTCGTAGAACAGCTACAACAACACTACATGATAACTTGCACGTTGTTCGTATACCTACAGAATACCTGCTTGTATGATATGAAGTGATAAAACGCGATAAAATAACGTTGTTGTCCAAAACAAACAGCAGCAGCATAACAAAATACATGGTATGATACTTGCATAATATATCGTGATACGAGTACATTTTACAACTTACGTTGTAGTCAAGAACAAACACCAGCAAGCACACATACCTCGTACCTGGTAGCAAATACATGTTGTCGTGCCTAAAAAAAAAGCTGCTGGAATTGACCCCCTGAAACACTAGATATATGAAAGTGGACAGGCGTGCGTCTATATTATAGCATTATTATGTAATAAGACACTTACTTGTCATCGAAACACTTTGTTTTGAAAAAAAACAAACACGAATTTAGCACTCTTCCCCGGAACTCGATGCGAGCCCCGGACGAGGCCGCCACTAGCAGAGTCGAGAGGGGCGAGCAAGGTGAGGCACCTCCAGCAAACAGCGCATCGAGAAGTGGGCCTCGTCTCTAGTTATGTTGGTTTCGGCTCGAAACCTATTAATAGTACAAAATTGACTTTCAAAGCTCCTATTAATTATTAAATAGCGCACTTCTAATGCTTCAAGACACCTGGTATAGGATATACACACTTTAATATTCGGCATCACACTCGCATTAAGGAAATATGATAAACGCACAACGCGATGCGCTTTGGGAGTGTTGAACCCAGTGCCGGATTAAAAAATGCGACCGGAATGAGGGGAGGTCGGGGCAGAAAGGCCTACATGTGCACCGCGGGCTTACACTAGAATTATGTAGATGGCACATACGCCAAAGTATATAATCTGCGAAAAAAAAAACGACTTTGTGCAAGCTACGTGTTGGCAATATACAACATATTTACACAGCAGAAAAATGCAGCTTCGGGCAAGAGGCGAATAACAGCTGCCCTGGGTCGACACGAGTGGTACGCGGGGCATCTGAACACACCCTTGCGTGCTCGTTGGTGCGCGAAATTGATCACCAGGATTTTGTGCGAAACATTTGGCCAATGCGGGCGATGGGCCTGCAGCACGAGTGACTTCATGTGCCCCAGGTGCGACTTCAAACTAATACGTACCTACTGTCATTGTAAAAAGCATAGTTACTTTCATTGTGAAAAATATGAGACTCAGGCTATAGTATCGATAAAAGTGAGTGTCAACCCTCCCAACAGTCAAATACGGGGGACCATAGTAACTAGGACCAAATATTTTTAGTATAAATAGGTGTGGTGAGCTTAAGCTTTATTTTTACCAATCCGCCGGAGGATAAAATAAAAAAATAAATAAATAGGGAGATATATGGCTTTGTGTGTGTACCGTAGATCCTATTTACTATGGTCCCCCGTAAGAGGGAAGACATACGTTACTTTTAAATAATTATATTGGGGGCGGGTTCAGCGTACGACGATGGCAGCTCAGCGCACTTGCGCCCGACAAAAATGAAAGTTACCATGTGACTATTCAACCTCAGAAGTTGCACTCGGAATATCGATAAGTGTGCGTGACAGCAGCCGCGTCGTTTGCCAACGCTTCGACTGCAGACGGCAAAATCGACGATTTTATGATGTCGGTGAGATACGTTTGAGAACCTACACCCTCAAATGCCTGCTGCATTCGTCAACATGCAGGAACTGCCGTGAAAAGCAAAAACAAGAGCAACATTCGCCAAAGTGCCTCTATGATGGCCGTCAGCAGCCCTGGAGGTCGAATTCAGTGCAAAGTTTCTTGCGTCGCCCAAGTGTTGTTCCCTTTAAGCCCCGTGCTGCGGTCAGCTGGCGTGGCCCTGATATCTGTCGCGTGTTCGCGCAAATATTACTTACAATAAGCACTTTCAGATTCTCCATAATTACGAGCAAGCGACGAACCAGCATCTCGTTGTTTTCCGAGAAAAAACAAAGCAAATATTCGGAAGCCACGATCAGAAGATGCTGGCGGAAAACCCCCTTTCGGACTTCAGAGTGAAACCTTGTCGAAAATAAATACGATTTGAAGCAGTTGCGCGATTGCCCTTGTACTGCTCCACGCTCTTTTTAGACGATTTAAAATACCGCATTCGTTCACGAGGTCGCTACATCTGGGTACGTTCCCAAAACGGCTAAAGACAAACAAACGCACGCGACCTTGCAAACCAAACCCTTGTCGCCGAACAATCCGGTACGATCATCTGTCCATCGCGCACCTGCTTCCAGGTACGAATACAACAAACATAATGTGCCTCATCGAGGAAAGGGCGACTGCAGCACAGCGAACTCGTTGTGGCAGCCGGCGGCAATACCCTCCCTGCTGGCATCGTTGTCTTTAGCTTTACAACGGTGGTTGGGGAAGTAAACAAGCTGTACCTGAGAGTCAAGTATTGGAGCATGAGCTCCGCGTGTTTCCTGCACAATGTGCAAAGAGCGGCCACTATGTTGAGACGGCAGCCGGCTTGAAGCGGTTTCTGCGGCCGACTGCGCATGGTCAGGTGTGGGAATGAGTAAATACCCCGCATTCCGTGCTTTCGATTTGGTGGGCAGAGTAACAAAGTGAAGAAGGGGGGACACTCAGAGCAGCAGCATTGTGCGCGACGAAATTGAGGTATGGCTGAAGCCGCCCTGTCGACGTGAAGGAAACTTCAAGACGTCCTTGGATTCTGTTCGTGAACAGACTCCGGTTTTTTATATAAACTAAAATTAGTGCGTAGAGGGGGGGTCATCGTACCGTTTCGGAGCTGTCAATAATAAAAGTGCGAGAGATTGTTGCAAACGCTTGCAATGACATGCATCCAGAGTCAGCCACGACCGTGTACACGCTAAAGTTACCCATAGCGTAGGAACGATTATCTATTAATTGTCCAGGATCAAAGCTTCAGCGTCATAGCTCCATGCACGAGCCCCACTTGAACAGGCTTGGTGCCAAGAGCACCGCCAGCATCGCCGCTCCTTTATGGATTTCTGTGCGCTGGGGCATCCTTGGTGTCTTTTTCGCTGGCCGAAGTTTGCATCTGACGTCCCTCAGACGCGTGCGCCTGCAATCGGTGACGCACACATTGTTGGGGCACGATGCGGATAAGCTTTGTTGCCCACGCGTAGATGTTTTAAGACGCATGCCCTATCGAAGTTGAAACCTAATCAACGGAATATTATACACGTACTACAGTAGACTCACATCTGCCGGACCACGTGATGCCGCATGCGCCCCGCCAAGAACGGGGAGCGATGACTTCGCCTGAGCCCATGGCGGGCGAGTGGGGATTCCGCCTGCAGGAGCAGCACGGATATCCGATTGCCGATTCGCGAAAACTCATAAACGTCTCATGTGAAACTCACACAGAAGTACGTAGACATGGTGGCAGAATACGAACAGGAGCAAGTACTAATGATACCTTCCGTTCAATCGCCCGTTCAAATGATGCCGAGCGCAGGCAGACAGACGTGTGTCGCCTCAAACCACCTGTAAAGTAGGAGAGGGGAGGTGTTTTGGGCCATACAGCATGTTCCCCTCCATGGGGACTTTTAGCTGACATATGTATATTCGCATGTCGCATCTGCTACTTGCATGAGCGCCTCAAAACCCACGCTTGTGACAACTTCGGTATTAATATGTATACGTATGTGAAATTTCGTACTTTTTCCAACTTTTCTCTTCATGCGAGCACTTTTTGACGAAACGCTAAGTAGTCGACACGGGAAACCCGGCCGGACACATTGGTTCAGGTCCGGGCGCGATCCGAGCCCTCCGGAGCGTGTGGCAAGCACATCAAGTTTTTTTTCACGGGAGTGGATAAAACGATTTCCCTCTTTTCAGTACGAGAGGCCTTATTTTGTACGTACGTACCGGTAGAATGTCGTCAGTTTTTGCCCCTTTGACGAGCACACAGCCCAAACAGACATGTACTGGCACCAGTTAGACAACAGATAACAGGCAGAGAGCACAACGTTACAACGCTGCAGCTGGCAACACCGTGCGTGTGTGACACACGCTATACAGATGTGGCTAGTTGTGTTTATCGGCGCCTGCGGTCTGTGACTCTCCATCTACCTATCTTTGCTGCTATGCGTGGCAAAACCCACGTACGCTCTCGACGGAAATGTAAGGACCGGGTGGATTAAATATTAGTAGCTCAACTGTCCTTATATTCCCGACGTTTAGGGTCTCTAGACATCAGTGACACCAGACATGTGCTTCTAGATATCAGACAAGATGCACAGGACACAACGTTACGACCCGGCCTAGCAGCACAAGCAGCGGCGGCCCACACCACGCGCGAGTGTCGCAGGTCCGTGTTGTACTGTTTTGACTAGTTGCTTTATCGGAGGCTTCGGTTCGTCATCTGCCATCATCACCTCTTTATCTTATGCTGTACTGCTGTGCATGTGTGTGCGCGCCGCGAAAGATAATACCAGGTACCAGGTAGTATGGATCGTTGTTGATATATTAAAATGATCATGATGCCCGATTATGGACCTGAAGGCGCGAGTTCGATCCTCCAACTATATATTGTATCATGTACGTACCCCAGGCACCACAGACAGCAAACATTACATCATGCACAACATGAACAGTGCAGGGCGCATGCTACAACCACCTAGCTATAACGCTATACACACCTGCCGCCCGCCAGCAGAGCAGGAAGCAACACAACCCGTTTGCTATACTTTGCCCGCGCTGTATAGCTGGGGCTTCCTTTTTAATACGTACCAGGTAGTTGCTTTTTTCATCGGACCCCGCGATCTGTAAAGCTGGGGGTCTCTGCTGTCGTGTGATAACATGCATGCTGCCACAGGTACAACAACGCTGCTGCTGCTGCTGCAGTGCGATTTTCGTGGGCGGCCGAGTGTGGTCGAGAGTTCCAGCCCCTTCTTCGGTGCACCCTTTTCCATGTAGTTCTGTAAAATATTATCCCACTACTGTACTGGCGTGTTCCGTGTGTCACGCGTGTGTGTGCCGTGTGTCACGCGTGGAGCTATTTCAAACATTTATTTATTTTTTGTTGGTAGTCCTCGGTTTTGTGCGGGAGAGGCCTGCTTCGCCGTGAGCGTCATAACAAAGACGTGCCTTCACTGCTAAACATTATACCTGGTACAATGGTTGGCGGGATCATCAAGAAAAAATATTAAAGCGATTCAGTCAAATATAACAGTTCCACACTGTTTCCATACAAGTACCTGGTATATGTTTTGTCCCAAAAAAATACAAGTGCAGTTCTAAAAAAGGGTCTTCTGCTGTACACGTCTATATGCACAGAAATATTATGCAGATACTTCATAACGTCGTAATATAAGTTTTATCATGTACAGTACGTACGTACGATACACATTGAATGCTGTATCGATTTCAATTCGTTCTTGCGCCACTCCCCTTGGCACGTCTCGGAGGGGAACCTTGTAGTATATGACTGGTATATACCAGGTATGCTTACATTACACCCCAACGTTCGCTTGAAAGAACAGGGGTATTTTGTTTCGTAGATACATTTCCAAAGGGGGTATAATTTGCCGTTTGCGTAGCGGGCGGTTCCGGCCGCTACGCTCGCTCACAAGGAAGGATGGAAGGCGACGGAGAGATGGTCCAAACGCGTAGGTGCGCACAGGCGACTTGCCAACGCCAAGCGCTCAATGCTCCAGGAAAACAACCCAGACGCCGCATGCATGTATACGTACATACGTGGTACTCATTTTCACACTCGATGTACGAAAGAGAAAGCACAGCACGGCGCTGTACTGTGCCGCTGCGTGAGATTAGCTGAGTTGGACCTGGGTGTGCCTGTCTTGTTATCTTGTGTGGTACTTCGTGCTTCGTATGATACCTGGTATGCACGAAAGCTAGCGCTGCGCTGCTAACCTGAGCTGAGCGGGGGGTGATTTGTGTTTTTCATGTTATACTAAAGTATGTTGCAATTCGTACTTCGTGATACTTTGGAAGTTAGAGTGGTAGGGACTATTTCACACAGTTTCGGCTGCTTTTCGGTTCAGATTCGAGTTCCGAAAATATTTCTCGGCTCATTTTTCAACTGTGTTTGACGGACTTCTTAGATTGAATTTAGCGTTGGAGCAGCTGTCTCGCTCAGTTTTTCACTGCTTTTCCATTCAGATTCAAGTTTAGAAGAACCACATTCTGACTGTTTTTCGATTCTTGAAAAAAATCTTGAAATTAACGTGTGATATTTTTGTCTCGGATTTAGTGTGAGCTAAGACGATGCGATTTTCGAAAAAACGAAACAAAACGAGAAAAGAAAGAAAGCGAAGAAAGTTCGGAACGTTCCGCAAGTGACAGGAGGAGCCATTTCTCAAGAGGGAGCTCTGTGAGGCCAGGGACGTACCAACCGAGCCCGTTGAGGGGAAAAATATATATGTGAGTAAGTCCTAAATACTTTTAGTACTTCACTTGTGTATCATAGGACAGCAACAACAGCGGAATGCACTTTGACACACCCTATTATCTCATACCTGCTACGAGTACCTGGTATCGATATGTTTTAAAGCATCGGATCTCTGACTCTGATCACCCAGCTGTCAGAAGAGTGTTAGGCACTTTGCCGACATGGTGACGTTCCAGGACCGAATCAAGAGCATAGAATAATACCAGATACCTATTAGGTATCAGATACGAAGTATTGCAGATTTGAAAAAGTAACTGGTGCAGAAGGTTCTACACCTCATGGTCATGCTCTGTATGGGTACGGTATAGCGATAATACGAATAAATGGTTCGACGCCATCTGAAAATACTACAGTAGAACCATGGCAGTATCTACGAGTAGTGGCAATCGTCTCCGGGCTGCACTCGTAAATTTCCTGGAGCCAAGGGTAATGAAATACACGAAAGTTAGGTAACCATCCTCGATGTTTCACCTGGAATGCTGACGACGGGTGCAGCGCTAGGCTCCCACGTGCATGGTAGTAAGGATCCGAAAAGGAAGTGCTGTATGACCGGCATCTTTCCCAAGACATCCCCTGCCGTGCGTACGTATTTGCAAAACATGTGTTGCATTATTACTACGTACTGTAGGCGTGATCGGAAGTGTGGTCTGCAGAATCAGAAGATGTTCCGTTGTCAGGCTAGACGAACGCCGAGATCGCAGTAAACAAAACAAAGGTAAAAAATACGTATGGTTTGCCACTCAACCAAATTGGGCGGTAGCCGAGTCTTGCAACTGCCAGGTAGTACCGTAATAGCGATGAGTATTACAGTACCTTCGTAGAGGCGTAATTGCGATGAGTATTGCAGTACCTTCGTAGAGGCGCTTCATGCCTTTGTTGACCTTGTTCCAGGAAGGTAGCTGTGAAATATCGTTCAACATAGGGCAGCATTCTCCGAACGCAGCGCCCTTCTTGAGAGTCTTGACAAAGTCGACAGCGCCCAGGTATAGGTAGTCCTTTTTCCCTAGAATTTCGACGGGTCAAAAGGAGAGATCGAAGAAGCGCATAAGTATTCCATAGAAAGAGCGTGTACTTACGCAGATCGTACGAAAAACGGGCATCATGACATGGCCACACCACCTAAATGTAACAATGCAGAGCGATTGCGCAACCGCTAATATTGCGATCTGAACCGCTGAAGGCAGAAATACCTTCTCGTAAAACCTCATCATCGAGCACATCGTGCGGTCTGATCGACGGATGATCGATGAGCTGAGCACTCCCCCACAAGAAGGGGAGACAGTGATAGTCATCCAGGCCCCACACCCCGTGAGAGCCAGCAGGTTCGAGCATGTACACGGTTTGTAGTCTTCGCATCACCTGCAGATAGCTGGCAACGGCGTGACGAGCAATAAGAATGGTGCTCACTGGCATGGCAGTTAAATTTGGTGATATTTGAATAATAATCTCCAGCGGCAGCAAGGCGGGTTTGGCTCAGCACTCTCCTCACCTGGCGAAGATCTGCAGCACTGCCGGCGCCAAGTCATCCTTGGTGAGCGAGCCTAGTTTAAACAGGCAACCTGCGGCAAAACGAACCGGACAGATTAATTGCATCCTACCTGACATTAACTAGTTTTATGCTCAACGAGCGCGAGATGGTAGATTTCCATCGCAAGCAATCACCCCACTTGATGCAGTAGTCATCGCCATGGTAGCTGCGTATCATGAGCAAAATCTGCAACTATCAGTACCACACAACCCGAAACCAGGGTAAGGAGCTCGCAAGCGACAACCACGTGAGGCCATACAGGGATGTGGTGCAAGAAAAGAGAGGTTGACTCACAAAGCCACACGACAAACGTAGTTTCGTGGCCTGTCCCATAGTCGATCCTGCTCGGGTGCCCAAACGACGCCAGTAAATACGGTACCAGCTCCACGGCAGCGTCCTGCAAGGGGCGAGTGGCAATCGATCGGAGCACAGTGGGAGACCAGATCAGCTTGTGTCTTCTACCTTGAGATTATTCCGTCTTAGAAAACACACAAACCGAAATGACCCCGACTGGATAGGATCATCAGCGCGGTGACTTCCAGGGACAAACACTACCGAAACCGCACTGTAGAATTAGCAAGATCGGAAGAAGTAGCATGGAACCATGCGATAAACACCTGGTGCTCGGTGTCTCGTAGAATAGCGTCCACCATACCACCAGCTTCCTCCTCTAGCTTCCGATGCCACAGCCTGCAAGCGGCGAAAGAATAAAGCCGGGCATCTTGAATATCTAGGCGCTTGCTCGCGAGGCTTGCGTCGAGCTAGAAATCCTAACAGATCCAATTTCCGCAACGGTCTGTAGGTACCATATATCTGGTACGAGACAAAAAGCATGCACTACTCGTACAGCATGACAATCCTCAACGCCACCAAACACTGAATATGATGTTTGGGGACCATGTGGGGGGAGTTAGCACCTGGCGATAGATAGAACGTGCCCCGTGCCCGTGCGTGTCAGGAGGCGCGAATCTTGCTAACGTGAACAATCTGGACATAGGCCGGATCTTGGCGGCCCATACGCGAGAATAGGATGCAATCGCTCTTGACCCTTAGAGACATATTGAACATATTGAACATATTGAACATATTGAACATATTGAACATATTGAGCCCGTCGCCTCGGCGCCCCTCTGAACCTCAAATAGATGGGCGGCGCCAAGGTTGATCGGGGAAGTCCCCAACCGGGATTTGCCTATGCTCGGCGTATGTGCTCGTCGAGTTGATTGCGTATCTACGCCGTGATACCGTAGCTAGCGCGGAGCTTAGATAACACCTCGCTGAAGTCTTCGGCTAGTGTTGGTACTTGTAGCACACTAGTCGTCCGGTCACAAATAGCACGAGGGGTGCGCTCTAAGGCTTGGTCGCCGATCAGTCGCGAGCGTGCGTGGTTCATCATTCGAACAGCACGCAACCACCGTCGCCATCACAAGACGCGAATGGAGACGGGAAGCCTCTGTGGGGTGCCGAAGAGTGGGCTTTTGTGTGTGGATACTAGCGTTAGGGATCGGATAGGTGAAACGCAAAATGCAGCTGTTTCTGCCCGGAAGAAAGGCGAGAGACACGCCTCCATTCCTTGTTGATGCTGCCCGTATTAAATGGCATTAACACGAAGCATATGCAGCGGTTGCTCGCAACGAAACTCAATCGAAAGTTAGCACCCTCTCTCCTCTCTCTTGCAAATATCCAGGGCTTGTCATGGGCGGACACTGGGCCGGCCCGGGGTTGGGCGGGGTTGGGCCAGGCTGGGCCGGGTGGCCTAGCCCGGCCCATCATTTTTTTCACGACGGGCCGCGACCCGGCCGGACCCATCAAATTCATGTGTGGTGGGCCGCGGCCCGGCCCGGTACGTCAATTTTTTAGAGATGGGCCGGGGGCTCGGCCCGGCCCAAAAATAATTAAGTGGATGGGCCGAGGTACGGCCCAGCCCATCACATTTTAAAGTTTCACAGCCCGACCCGGCCCGGCCCATCAATGTTTCAAAACTCTCGGCCCGGCCCGGCCCATAACATGGCAGCGAGACCCATGAGACGCGGGCTCTATAAGGCTGGCCCGTGAAATTTTCGTCGGCCGGCCCGCGCATTTGATGGGTCGGCATGTGTTGTCCCGTACTAAAACTTGCACGTGCATACGCTGACGAGATGATTTTACATTATTGCTGTTTTTTCGGGTTTTGTTTCCCGTCTGGATTCCGTGGGACAGCTGCTTCCGGCCCACGAGACACAGATATCCACTACCGTACCCACTACTCACACAATTTTGCTTGGTTCCGTCCCGACTGTGGGCCACCACCTCCTCGTACTGCTGCAACACCCGCAGGAGCAGCAGCAGATGCTACAAAATCACCATACACGCTGCTGCAATACCTGCTAACGATGTTTTATCCGAGGAGAGCAAATATAACGCCAGTACAGTGATATTTTCGCGGGGAATTCCCATGGTACAGCAGCAGCAGCAGTGTTCATCCCCGGTTCGACATCGACACACATCAAGATGAAAGTCGCTGCAACTTTCGGTCAGAATATGTTCCCTGTCTGGGCCTACTTTACGAATTTTCACAACCGATTCCGTCTGCGGGACTACCATGGGGAGAACGTCATCATGCTGCCTGCGTCGCGGAAACGGCAAAAGTGTCGTCTGTACACCCACAACGGTCTCAAGCCTTTAATCCGACTTTTGCACAAGGCATCGTATTTAATTTTACACCCGAGGCGATTTGCCAGAGACGCATCGTAAGGACGTCGCTTCTTTTGGCGGATAACGACGTAGGCGCACCCAAAACAGTCATAGTCGTACCAATAGTACACCCCGTATCATGGGCCGCGGCCCGGAACGGCCCGTCAAAACACGTGGTCCGCCCCATGGGAACGGTGGACGCCGTCTTCGCCTTCGTTTTCGTTTTCGTGTTCGTGTTCGTGTTCGTGATCGTGTTCGTGTTCGTGTTCGTGTTCGTGTTCGTAGTAGTATAGTAGTAGTAGTAGTAGTAGTAGTAGTAGTAGTAGTAGTAGTATAGTAGTAGTAGTAGTAGTAGTAGTAGTAGTAGTAGTAGTAGTAGTAGTAGTAGTAGTAGTAGTAGTAGTATAATAGTAGTAGTAGTAGTAGTAGTAGTAGTAGTAGTAGTAGTAGTAGTAGTATAGTAGTAGTAGTAGTAGTAGTAGTAGTAGTAGTAGTAGTATAATAGTAGTAGTAGTAGTAGTAGTAGTAGTAGTAGTAGTAGTAGTAGTAGTAGTATAATAGTAGTAGTAGTAGTACACCACATCTCATGGGCAGCGGCTCGGGCCGGTCCGTCAAAACACTTGAACCACCTTACGAGCAGGGCAGGGCGGTCAACATAGAGCGCACATTTCATGCACGGCCCGGGCCCATCAAATTTCAAGAGGATGTGCCCGACCCGGCCCATCAAATTTTCAGAGCATGGACCGCGGCCCGGCCTAGCCAATCAACTTTTCACAGGATGGGCCGCGGCCCGACTCAGCCCATCGCATTTTCAATTTTTCCCGGCCCGGCGTCCCGGCTCGGCCCATCAATTAAGAGAAAGTCTCGGCCCGGCCCGGCCCGGCCCGGCCCGGCCCATTACATTTTCAAAATTATCAGCCCGGCTCGGTCCGCCCAAACCAACGGCCTATGACACGCCCTGAAAATACCCTATCAAACAACGGCAGCGGTGTACGCGTAAATACTGTATGAGTACCGAAATTGAATAAATTATTAGCTGAACCCTTTGACAACGAACCGCTTGGAAAACGTCCAAAGTGCTTCGCTAGAGATTTCGATGTGTCCGTCAATGCAAGATCACGATAACAAAAATCCGCCCAAAATGTAAATATCTCAGTGTCTCGGATATTTTACGACAAGCGATCAAGATTAGACGTATCGCAGCCAGAACAGGCTCTCAAACGTGCGACAGCAACGAGCAACAATCACCCTACGATCGCGGAATAGATCATCGAAATATACGGTACCAGGTGCTGTGATAGGTTATCATGTAGCAGAATTACGGCCGTTCGGTATGCAACCATTACTGTTATACGAAGATAACAAGGACCCTGAATGACTAAACTAGTGTCCTGTACCAGGTATACGTCCATTCTCTTGGGGCCTGAGAAACAATCCAGGTAGATATAGATATATAGCAGCGGGTGCCCCGGTTCAAGAACACAACGTGATTAGCCAAAATACGCTCTAAACCGCATATTGTACGCTATTAGCCGCATATGGCTCTTATCTCGGTTGAAGAACCCGTTGATCTTACTCCGGGACAAAAGCAAAATGGTCTTGACTTCCAGCGAAACACGGTCGTTCATCAGTGCACGACTGTATCCGAGTTCCAGTTGGCTGGGATGGGCTCCGACACCCCCGAGCACACTCATGCGCTGGACACGGTGGCGGACCTCTCTGTTGTGGCGTCCGCGCCTTGTCTTCGCGTTTTTTTAGTGGTGCGGAGGTGCTACAGATCCGATTCAAGAGCGGGTTTAGAAGACAAGAAAAAACAGTTTTTACCGCTCGTAAACATCTATTGTAGTGCTCTTACCTAGGGCACCCTAAAACCGAGATTCCTACTTGTGCCCCCGAGCGCAGTTCAGAATGCAGGCCTGGTCTAAAAATAGTGTTTTTTTACATGTAGGTGACACGGGAGATCATGCAACCACGTGCCTGCAGTACTTCCAGTATACCAGGTATATTGTAAACAAATCGCGGACGCCGCTGGAATGGGGCCGCGGCTACTATCTCCCAGGAGGCGCGTCTACGCGCGCAGTTTGCGGACGCTGCTTCGTCCCATCGGTGAGACCGAGTGGGCGGCGACGGCAAGAAATGCATTTGGATGTCGGGCGTATTCGGCGAGTCGAGGGCATCGTCCCCGCGCACCAACGCTCTCGCCTCGGATGGGGGCAAAATACCGGACTATCTCGCTCACAACCAATTCTAGTTTGTGGCCGCCGGAAGAGACGCCACATGCGCTTTACACGCGGAGAACCATCGCCGCCGGCATCTAAAACTCGTCGTCGTCGACGACGGCGATGCCGTGCAGCCCACGATGCACACTGTGATCGCGCGATATTAACGCTGCTCCTCCTCTACTCGTCCAAACCAGTCAATGCAACAAGAAGATGACAGCAGTCGTCGGCAAAAGCTCATCGACACCTCCTGGTGGCTCATCTATCGCATGATCAATCCCCCATGCCATGGTGAGAGTTTCTTGCTGAATTGAAGGCCCGGCGAGTGCGGACTTATACGCGGTCTCTATAGTCTGCGGGCAGCGAAGGGGTCTGCACTTGTGTATACTACCTATTGGTATATGCCACTGCTATGGTGGGCGTGGGTTTGAAAGTCCTATCGCAGTCTTCCTGTTTTCAACCTATGTATGCAAGAGGTAACCCCGAGCAATCTGAAGCTCAGATTGAATACACAAGGTCGTCGAATCAGACAGCTGTTGCCTTTTCTTCGGGGCGGACATTATCCATTTTTTATTGCGCAGGATGGCCATTTCTTGCAGCAAACGGGCCCCTTTTCAACACCAAACAATGTTACATAAAGAACGGCCCCCTTGCATGTATCTGTAACATCTACCCTGTGCTAGCAATACCGGCTGCAATCGATTCACCTGAAAGCGTTGTTGCCGAACCTCATGGGCTCGTCGATCGGAGGGATGTCGTCTACCCAGCTTCCCATCTGCCGTAACATTCCCACGATTAGCCCGATCGTATCGCTACCCGCATTGGTAGGCTTCGGCTGCAAGGATGAAGCTCGGACTCCCGTCACAGCGTCGTTACATAAGCGGATAAATGTCATGAACTCCTTGTACGTCTGTCAAATACGTAGATATCAACGCACAGAAGAGTCCGGGCGTGACCACCCAACGGAAACGTAGTTGAGAGCAGAACACGAAAAGCCAGCGATTTCGGGGGATTCAAAAATGGTTAGATCGCGTATTGAACATGGTGAAGAAGGTGCATATAAAAAAACTGAAAGGACGCGTCTACTTGCAATCTTAGAACTGCAGTACAAACTGCGACTCACGTTATTCCCAGTGGTTTGGTGTTGCAGGGTGAAACGCGTTGTCGGACCAATCCCAATAAACCTGAGAGACCACACCTCCATTTTTGTGCCGGACACCCACATCACCCTCACGATCCCATTTGGCACCTTGCTCCCACTTTTAGGCACCCTCACGGTCCCATTCGGCACTTTGCTTCCACCTCTAGGCCAAGGTTCATGGTAAATCCGATCATAATCGTATCTTTCCCCCCCGATCTTCCCTTTTCTACCTACTCATGGCAATTTCACTCGAGAGCTCAAAATCGGGCGTTCTCTTGAAAGGAACTTTCCGAGCTTTTTAGCAGGGGTTTCCAGCGCATCTGCCCGCCATAGATGGGTACAGGAACTGTTTTACGCCGGGACAACATTCGCCCAATTTTCTAAATTCCCGATATTTGACTTATATATGCACAAGATCTCGAAAGTGAGTTATTGTGTACCTTTTGATCGCCCCAATAATTTCAAAAAAGTCGAAATGAACCGCTGTGGGAATGTGCAGGTCCACTGGAAACACATGGGAGAGAGCTCGGACAGTTCCTTCCAAGAGAACGCCCGATTTTGAGCTCTCCGAGAGTGAAATTGCTACGAGTAGGTAGGAAAGGGAAGATCGGAAGAAAATATAAGTTCAAGATCCGTTTTCCATAGCGGCTTGTTTTAACGAGGAAAACGAGTAATTGAATTCGTTTTTTTGTTTAAACCAACTGAGTTTGCTTCTGATTGGTCGAAAAGATAATGTCACCAACAAGGCATTTATTTTGGGGGCGAGGGAAATTCGACTATTCGAAGTTGACAAAGAAGTCCCAAAATACTTATTTTGGAGATAATTGAGTTGAATTTGAGGACGTCATGCAACCTGACATTGCATGTTCACACTGGGCCAACGCCCCCGAGGCAGTACGTTGCACGTTTGGGCTTTGTCGACGACCACGATCGAGGCGATAAGTCGTGAACCTCAAACAGTGGCGACCGGGCCAACAGCCGCGCCCACGCCCACAAACCATAGCAAAGCGTACCCGGGCGGTGGCGCCTGAAAAAAACCAAGGCGGTCGCGCGAGCAATTTTTCAACCAGCTCGATCACCTAAACCCCACGAAAACCGAGCAATCGACCCAAAACGTTGAGGGTACGCTTAAGACTTCGATAGCTGCATCGCCGTCGCTGTTCCGCGCATTGCGTCTCTCCGCCCACCCAAGAGACTCTGATGGTAGCTAGCTGCCTAGACTGCGCCGCTCAATCAACAGAGCCCGGCGGCGCGCACGCGACTCCGCATATACCTTTGCTCTCGTACATTCTGATCGATGTTTGTCAGCTGGGCGTTGTGTGACGTGCTGCGTTATTCCGACTTCATCGTTGTTTAAAGGACTTGTGCAACATCATGGGGACCCAAACTCGCATTTTTCATCAAATCAAATCCAAAAATAGAGCCGGATGAAATTCTTTAAGTATATTTATACGAATATACCTGGTATATATTTTCCTCGTGAGAACGGGACCTAACCTTGGACAAAAGCCAGCCCTCTGCAAGAGCGGCCGGAGGCCCCGAGCTTACCTGGTAGGCTATTACTTTTGAGTAGTGTTGGCAAACAACATAAATAAACTGCTTACACCGATCACAGAGGGAACGCTTTGTTGCATGAAAATAAAAAATCCCAGCGATACGCGCCCTTGTATTTCAGTATAACCTCCTCCCTATGAACACGATTCTTTAGAGAACAAAATCCAAACTTCTGAAAAAAAAGGCAACGGGAAAATCCCCGGCCAATGTTGGGCACAAATTTCGTCTTGAAAAATACTCGGCGAAATGTTTAATTTGAAGCGGCGAGATTCCGAGTCCAAGGCAGACATCGATTGACAAATCGAACGACTGCGTCATGAACTTTGAACAATAGGGTCACAGTGTTTACACAATGGCCAGTGATATGTAGCGGGCGCTGGCCAGGCTTATGATAAAAAACATTTGGCCGCTGGTATGGAGAAAGAAACGACACAGTTTCTCGATCCCTCCTGGAGGACCAAAAAATGACCAATTTTTCAGATTTGGGACAAGAGCGCAGGACGCCGCCGGCAACCTCTCGCCCCCTAGACCACGGATCCACCTAATATGTTCGAGGCTGTCATGTACATTCATCGGCGTTGCCTGACACGAAGCGGGATGGCCGTGGGTTGATGCTATGTCAAGATCGAAGATCTATCGTCGCATGGGTTGATTTGCTATCGGCACGCAGACAATTTACACCTAGAGGAAATAAATTATGCCGTGTGGAGCCGCGTGAAAAAATATAAGAAAAAACAACCGTTTTTTTTTCTCCTTTTTCCACAGCGGCGGTAGGAGAATATCTTCAGCCGTTTCTTGCCAGCTTTAGTTTTGCAACTACCGGAAAGTTGACACATCGTGTTTCTATTGTCATCGGTTTAATGCTTCTTTTAGGTGTTTTCGTAAGGGCCGGTTCTAAGACCTATGCAAATGGAAACGTGGAGTCCAAAGTTTTCTTTCAAAAATATTGCTTTCAAAGAACAGCCGGAACTTCCTCGTACCACCGCTGTGGGAAAAAAGAGAAAACACGTTGGGTTTTTTCCCTCAACGGCTGCAGGCGGCACAATTTGTTTTTTCTGGTTGCAAATTGTCAACACGCTGATAGAAACCAGCTCGTGCGACGATCGACGCTCGATCTCAACATAGACTCAGCCCACGGCCAACCCGCTCGGTGTCCGGCAAGGCCAACGAATACAGATGACGGCCTCGAAGATATCAGGTGGACCCATGGTCTAGGGGGCGAGAGCTTGCCGGCGGCGTCCTACGGTGTCCTCTCAAACCTGAAAAAAAAAAACAAGTTTTACCATTCGATACGGATGGAGAAGTTTTGTCTTCTGTTTTGTGCACACCAGCCACCAATTGTGTTTTCAGCATACGCCTCGTCACCTTCCGCCACATGACACTGGCCATGGTGTGAATACGGTGACCCTAGGGTGGGTCGGAGCCCCTAACGAGCGCACTCCGTTTAGACATCATGACGCAGTCGTTGGTTTTGTCGATCGATGTCTGTCAAGGACTCGAAATCTCGCCGCTTGGAACCAAAGATCGGCCTGAGTTTTTCTCAAGCCGATGTTGGCCCAACATCGGCCCCAGATTTGTTTTTTTAGGGCTTTTCCTAGTTTGGCACTTTTTTTTTCTAAACGTGCCCAAAGGAAGCGTGTTCTAAAACGTTTTGGAGGGTATCTTTGAAAATCAAATTTGTTATTGATAGTTCGCTTTCCTATTGACATAGGTCTAACGAGGGAAAACAAAACGAAAAAAAAACAAGAGCAGATCTAAAGAGCAAGTGAGCTTTTATTGGTCAAATTCAATGAACTAGAAGTAGATATCCAGATACTGTTAGGGGTGCTATTTTGTGCTTATCGACCAAAACAGCGACATCGACCAGCAAAAAACAAAACATCCCCGCCAAAAAGCCGACGCCTCCACCCACCGTAGAATTACTTGATTTCGGTGTATAAAAATCCGTAATATTCAAGAGCAAGCGCGGGAGATCGCGCATGAATATTGAACTGAAAGTTCGCGCACGTCTCCAGATCTAATACGCCTACATGGTGCAACGGTTTATTTTTACATTGGAGAAAAAACAAAGGTGAAATCGCGAAAAACTGGCTGTTTTGGGGGATATTTCGAAGTAATGTAGACAAATGTCGCCATCATGAGTTACAATAGGTGAAAAGACCTGGCCACCATGATGATTGGGTTATGTATCATCTAGTAAAACAAACCCCGCTTAATTTTACAACGTTGGAGCGGAGGGCTACGTCTTAAAAAATAGGGTAATATGGGCAATAAACGCAAGGAAAAAGCTTCGCATGGGCCACGTGCTTTGCAACATTTAGCTCCTTATCGTATGAAATATATTACACGTGTATTCAAATAATAGGTGTTCTTGTTGCTCTCACATGAATTCGTATATAGCTGCCCTCTTCGAGCAAACAGGGGATAATATATAATATATTATATATATATATATATACCTGGTATATATACCAGGTACCAGGTATATTGTATCGTATACGTTAAGCTTGTGTCACTCATCGAGGAATAGACAACAGGTGGTTTGCAAACAATTTGTGAAGGGTGAAGGGTGCTCCACCTCCTGCGCTGCCTGCCGCTGCTGCTGCTGCTGCTGCTGTCGCTGCTGCTGCGGCGGCGGCTGCGGCTTACTTACTGCTGCGGCGGCTGCGGCCTACTGCTGCAGCGGCTCCAATAATGAATGAACGCTTGTTGTGAACGGAATTATGCAACGAATGGAGCAGGGAGATTTGCTCTTCTTGCACGAGTATGTTGCTCGCAACACAGTCATGAGTTTAATATACCGAGGTATATTGTATTGTTGTTTCATGTTCTTATTATTTTATTCACTATTATCATTGCTTTCCGACGGCGAACTCGAGGCGTCCGAGCCTGAGCCTGAGCCTGAGCCCGACCCAGACCCCGACTCCGACCCCGACCTCGACCTCTCCGATCCCTCTACACTAGCTAGATTCGGAGGTGGAGGGTTCGCTTTCATCCCCCGACCTTCCTTGCGTTTCCGAGCACCCGCCTGCGTCGCTACCTAAATCACCCTCCGAGTCTGATCCCGCCCAGAAACAACCAACCGCAATGTGGAGGACATGCAACACACAGCCTAGGCGGAGGCAATAAATGCGCTCCTCATCTGGAGGAGGACGGGTCTCTTCGTTGCTTGCCGAGGAGGACGGTTGTTGAGGGCTCGGTGCTGATGGCATCTCGTCCGCAGGCTGCGCAATCGACATGTTGAGGCCGCGCGTACAGCACGCTTGCTGCTGCTGCTTCAGGCAGCAGCAGCAGCAGACAGCAGCAGCAGTGCGACTCCCGTCGAACTATTCAGCCTAGTTTGGTGAGGTGTGTGACATTCCGCTACATTTTGATTGGTTTATCGATGAATTATTTCAAACTAAGAACGGCCAAAAACAACTTTTTTCGCCCCAAAACATACAAAACAGCACCTCTAACTGTACCTTTGTTTTCATTTTTTTTTCTCCCAAGTCCCAGAGCATTTAATCCTTACGAAATGAGTGTGATATATACGAAATATGGGTTACCCAGGCGCGAAGAGGAACACAGAAGGAGCTCGAAGCGTTGGGGATGAAATTCCGATAAAGTTTTTACGAGCTGTTGGCAAGCGCACGATGGCCGAGGCAGTGCATGTGGCTGCCGCGCGGCTTGTCTGCTAACGGCGCCAGCATATATATGTGTACGGTACGACCCAAGAGTGCCCTCGCATAAAACCCTGGGGTCAGGAAGTGGCTGTGGCGGTAAGTTTTCGACAAAAGTGCCACTCAGCATTGAAAGGCCTGCCATCAAACAACAGTGATGGTCGAGACTCAACTTCTATTAATAGAGCACTCCGAGGGGGGCAGGTTGGACCACGAGAACTGCCTGCTGTGAGGGGTGCCTCGCGGGTGCGACTTGTGTGTATCCACTATCCACCGGCGTTGTTGAACGTTATCGCCATCATGAGCTGTTGTAGTGGTTGTTATCGCCATCATGAGCTGCTGTAGTGGTTGAGACATTCTCAAATTTTTCCGGCGCACCTGGATACCCTTTTACAGAACGATGGGCATGAGGAGCGTAACAGACGCCTTCAAGTGGCCAAACTACTAACCGCATTAAGCCACTGCGTTGACCGTTCTTCTATGTGACTGGGTCCCAGCAACAACCTTGGCATCATGTTCACTAGTAAACGATGCGCTTCAGCGAAGAACCTTGTGTAGTGGCTGGATGGGTTTGGGTGTATGGGTGGGTGGGTGGGTGGGTGCGGGTTGGACGTGGGCTGGTTGGTCCCACCAACAACAACATCACCCACCAAAAACATTCCATTGGTAAGCGATGCGCGCCAGCGCAGAAACCTTCTAATTTACATTTTAGTGGGTGGACTTCTGATACAAATGCATAATATCTGAGGAAGACGCGGAAAACGAGGTTTTGAGAACACACACCAACTGCTAAATGACAAATGTACTTTCCTATCCGAAACCGGCACCCATGCGAAACCCTTGTACTCGCGAACAGCAGCTCATCGTTCACTACAGCAGTATATGAACCTACATACTCGTACAGATATATTTCTCTCTGAGCGTGCTCAGTTGCTACATCCCTGGCCTCGCAGAGCTCCGACTTGGACACCGCCTCCTTCCATTACTTGCCGGCGAAATACTTTTCCCCCTTCTTTCTTCTTTCATCTGGTGTTCGCGCGTGTACTCAGAGCACGGCACCGCGGGCGAGCCCGGCGCGGTCGCGGGTGTCAGCGGGTGCTGGCGGGTAGAAGGGGGGTTGGACGGAGCGCGGTCGACGTTTTGGTGGCTAGGCGTCGTGTGCCCATCGAGACATGAGGGAAGCATAAATGGGCTCTGTCTGGCTTCCTGGTGGGGTGTCGGTTATATTATGTACGCGTCTATAAGGATCATTTTGGTCAGCAGATAACATTCAAGCGGTGCCTATTTTTGCGACCACGCTGAAGTTCACAGAGAAAGCTCCGCAGTCTGAGCACCAACATTGTCGAGCTGGTGAACGAGGGCCGCGGTGAGCACCGGGATTCACGCGAGACGGGCGACGGGGATCACCGTGGCAGAGAAGTAGGAAAGCTCTACACGGACCGAATCGGTGACGAGGTGGTCGCGAGAGTGGCGGGCGGCGTACGAGGCTGAGGGAGAAGCTCTGCTGTTCGATTTAATCTTTTTGACCGGTGCAAGGTGTTCCAATCAGGCAGAAAATAATTACATACATGAGGGGGGACGGGGATTTTTTTTTCTTTCTGAGTTTTTCGGTTTCATTTTCATTGTTTTTGCGGTGATGCTGTGCCATGCTGTGCTTTCTCTTTCGTACATATATATTAAGAAGAAAATAAGTACCCTACCTGGGGTATGTAAATACGTACCGCATACTGCGTTCGGGTTGTATCCCTGGATGGAGCATGGAGCTCTTGGCATTTGCAAGCCGCCTGTTTGCACTTGATTTTTTGGGCCGTCTATTCCGTTCCATTTTTCTTCGTGAGCGAGCGTAGCGGCCGGAACCGCCCGCGGCGCGAAGCGCTTGTACAACAATATTATCACAACAACACCCCAGTACACCACCACATCACAAACCACAGCACCACGAGCAACAAGCTTCTGCTGCTCCTGCTGCTTGGCTGTTGGGGTGGTGGTGGCGGCGGTGGTGGTGTCAGCAAGTGGTGTCAGCAAGTGGTGTGGTGGAGTCGTGCCCTGGGTATGATACTCTTCTGGTGCGACCATCAAGCAAGCCCCACCCTTTTTTTCCATGTACTGGGATCATACCTGGTATGTAATATGTATCGTACTCGTACCAGCTAGCACACAAAAAAGTAAGTATCGAGTGATCGACGACAACGACACCAACAAACAACAGCCACCTGAATAGGTCATCGCCACCACCACAAACACCAAGCAGCAGCGGGTACAGTAACAACACATATCTCAAGAACGCTCTTGAAGATGCCCGCCTCTGTATCGCGAGCACTCGTTGATTGCTCTTGTTGACTTTTCATGTACTGGTCTCCAAACACCGCTCGTGAATGTGCCCGCCTTGGTGCTCTGTATCGCGAGCACTCGCTACGCGTATCCTGCTATGTTTAAGATGATTACATTATCGATTATAATCATGACCATCACCGTGTATGACTATATATAACCATAATTAAAATTGAAGATTACGGACATAATATTCGATTTCTGTGAAATAAGCAAGCCAGATTTCACGAATTTCCTTCATAATGTCTTGGAATAGTGACTCTAGTCTTTGATACAGTGAAACACAAATATTGCAGACACGGAGTGCGATTTCTCGGCGGCCTTACCAAGCAGAACCACAAGACTTTGATGGGAAGCGGTGGGTGACATGTGTGGAGCCACCGCCGGAGCGCGTGGCCGTGACTTTCTCCAGCCAAGAAGTTTCAACGACGGTGAAAAAAAACGCGTTGACATCACTGCTTTCAAACAACCGTGGTCAAATAACCGGTTTCAAAAAGAGATACTTCCAGGACAAAGCGTAAGTTTCTTTGGACATGAAAAAAAGTAACAAATTCACTTTTTCAACACTAAAGATATCTATTGTACATGAGCGCATCACCTATAGGGGAACACATCCGTGAAGAGATTTTTGTCGTGCGAGTTGTAGTTCGCGAGACATAGCTATGTTCGTCGTTGAAGAGCTATTTTTTTTTAATATAATTGAATAGAAATAAACGAATTTTGTTCGATTTTCAATAGAAATTCGTGAAAAATATTTCTTGGAGTCCTACCGTGGAAAAGCGTATATGGCTGAAAAAATAAATAATGCACGAGGTTGAACGAACACCCGAGGGCAACCAACGAGGCGAGCGACGGCCCGCGTCCTCCCCGGGTCGCCGCGGCCAGCGGCCGATTGTTTCTGCCGGCACCGACGAAGAGGCTATCGCTCTTGGGATGTCTTGGTTGGCTGGCGCAGCCCCGAAGCCCCACGCAGGCAGCAGCGACGGGGACAGAGCGGTCGAATAGCCGGGAAAAGTCGTGACCTGGTCGGTGCTCGTGTGGTTTGCGAGGCAAAGAGGGATGGAAAACTGGGTTTGCGACGGCCTTGTCATCTTTTGAGGCGCCGCGGACGGTCTACTCTGTGCTAGCTACCGTCGGACCTCGCGCTGCGGCTGCTCCGGTGGCCCTCTTGGGGATGGTGGATCTTGCCTGTGAAGCAGAGCAGTCGACGACACGTCCAAACTTTGCGTGGCTTGCTTCGGTTTCAGGAACATGTCACATCGAGTTGGACAAACTCCCCAAATTGAAAACTCGGCCTATGTGCAGCCCCCTCCTACACAAAACATTTCTTGGGAAAACGCCACTAAAACACGCGGCGGAGCCGCATGGCTGCCCCTGCCGACCTCGAGCCCCTCAAAGGGTTGGGGTCTGGCCTGGGGTCGGGTCGGTCTGGGTCCACGTGCAAGGTTGAAATTGACGATACATGTCCTGCACACAAAATTGTGCAGGATGCAGCTGCACATATAGCGCACGCCCAAATTGAATCACAAGAAGAGCAAAAGAAGTTATTAACGGCAACTTGATGAATTCGATTTTTTTCGTTTTTTTTTTCGGATTTCGTTAAAAACGCCTACTGGGTGCTTGCTCCACGTTGCGCGACCAATCAGACGCAAATCAAATCAGACAAGAAAAAAAAATCGAAATAAATAATAAAAAATCCGTTTGGGATCAATTTTAAAAAAAATGTGTCCATGCAGGCCTTTACGTGGGGATGAATGATTTTTTAGGGAATATCTTTCC
The DNA here is from genome assembly GCA_031213475.1 of Nereocystis luetkeana. NCBI lineage: Eukaryota > Phaeophyceae > Laminariales > Laminariaceae > Nereocystis > Nereocystis luetkeana. The sequence continues at coordinate 6,795,901 of JARUPZ010000006.1, forward strand.
TATAGTAGAATCAATATAATACGTATTCATGTCATATATCGGTCAACATGTCGAGTAATTCGACACTAGAAGTCGTGGTATGATCGCATCAACAAGGGGAAGGCGTCCATGTCACGTTTGGTTTTCCTGCGAGACTACCGGGCCGTGGTAAACCGCCTGCCAAATTACCAATATAGAACTGCACAAGGTATTGCGCAAATTTGGAACCTTAGGGAAATAATTCCCCTTTGAGGAAATCACTTTAGCGCGCTGGGTTTTGAGATTCGGAAAACGAAATAGTGACGTCGTTCTTGACAACAGCCCTAGGGAACTAACAAAGCAATCTTTTTTCACTTTGAAAAAATCGTGGGATATTTCGGTCAAGTCAAAGTTACCGAAAAATCCCCAAAAAATGAAAAAAGTTACCCACGGAAGTGAAAAAAAAGGCCCTTCGTTGTTTTTTTCTGCTTGTCATGACTAGAGGGGGGCATCTTTGAGGGGAAAAAGCTGTATCCGGCTTTTGGCAACCCAGCAGGCATGTTCGAGTAAACGGCTCTTAAAAAAGAACGCGTTTTTTTCCTGTTGTGACCGTCAATCGGTTACCGAAAAAAAACGGGGAAAAAAACGGTAACCGACTGACCGGAAGAACCGGCAGCACCGGCCAAGGTCATTGCAGCAGTACTCACAATCAAGGTGGGAACATCCTGACATCATCATTACTTTTGGGGGGTACGGATGGAAACAAATTACATTGCGAGTACGTAGCGACGATATTTTTCACCCGTGTTTTCTCTGTTGGTGTTGATCCCATGAAGTGCATCCTCGCGAGACACGCATGTATATTTGTCCTGAAGTCCTGTTCTGAATTTTGTATTTTGCATGTTGGACGGCCCACGCCTACCTGTTGCGTCGTCCTGACAGCATGACTGCATATTAAGGACCAGTAGACCATGGGTTTGTAGCGTGTACGTGCATGCCTCAATGCTCGTATTTACATATATACATCTACTGAGAGGGAGTCATCATAGGGCTGTTCTGAAGCCTTACGCAGCATGTGTACAATTTTTTACTCGTAGAGGAGTATAGCCCTGGTACCTGGTATAAACAGTTGTAGTAAATACCTGGTGCTACCTGACGGTAATGTCCGCGTATCAAATTATCTACTCCTGCGTACCTGCATTTGACGTCACCTGCGTATATTATAGAATGCAAGACTGCCGTTGGTGCTGTGCCAGTGAGTAGCATACAGAAGCAACACTTTGTTTTCATGTAGTAGGCTACCAGTGACTCGGATACCACAAAACAACACATACTGGTCACAAACAGCCGTTGGTTACAACGGTTTGGAGGCGCTTGACGTTGCTAGCTGTTTTTAACTGGTTTGCGGTGACCGGTTAAAACCGGCTGAAAAATCGGGTTTATCCGGTTTTCGCTTTCGAGAGCAACGCCTCCTTATCCGGTTTTCGTGTTTTTCCCCTCAAGGTGTTCACCTCTAATCTTACGAACAACCCTGCCAAGTTTAATTCCCCAACTCCACGAAACCAGCGCGCTTTGTTGCGAAGATACCATTTTTAGGGTGTCGCTGAAACAGCTCGTACCAGGTAATTGTTTTGGGGAAAATAGTCAAAGGGGGGTATATCCACTGGTTTTCCGGCCATCTGGGGGTCTAGTGTATAGTGCCTATACCTGTCCCAAATCCACTTTCCGACGGGCAGGCAAGACGCCCGCAGCCCATGGCGAGCACGCACATTTTTTGTTTTTCTTCGGCCCCACGGCCTGACGGGACCGCGGCGCAAGACAATCCAAAAGGATCCCCTTTTGACTACGAGTGAGGGGGGGCATATTTCCACAAATCTACTAAATGTATCTATTATAGTACACCCAATTGACCACCATTTACCCCCACTTGACCGAACACAGTCCCCTTTTTGACCACTTCATCGCAGCCTCAAAAGCGACTACATTTTCGTGGCGACGTCACCGCCCAACAGCGCGAATAGACCACGGGCGGAACATCAACAAGTTGCGAATGGTCGAGATCATTTGTCTCCGACAAAAATACGGCACAACAAACATGCTGGTACAAATCAAATACTTCGAAGTGTTTATACACGAAATAAATATTTCACCACCACCACAAATCAAATGGTCATACTAGACGAAATAATGGTATCGCATTTTCTTGGGAACCGTGACGATCGGGGAATCAGAAGACCAACAGGTTGCGTGGTGCTCGCTGCTTGGTGCTTGGTTGTTGGGTTCTCGGTGCTCTCGGTGGTTGGCTGTCGGTTGTCGGGCGGGATTCTGGGTGCTAGGTTGTCGGACGGGAGGGATGATTGAGACACGAGCATAAGAGGCAACGCACGGTCGCGACGTTGTAGGGCGCCTTCCATTTTTTCCTCGTGCAGTATGTATCCATACCCGAGACCGCTTGCACGACGTATGGTACGTGCTACTACTAGTATTATCGTCAATGGCGTTGTATGCCGCCTTGTTTTTTTGTTTTTTGTTTTACCTTTAATAGCGGGGGTTGCGCCGTCTGTTATTTTCAGGGCTTTTCGCGGGTCATGACCCGACCCGCGGGTCACGGGGTGTTCAAAATGTAACGGGTCGGGTCGGGTCGGATCGGGTCGGGTCGGGTTGGGTCAAGAGGTTTTCCAAACTCGCGGTTCGGATCAGGTCTGATCAACGGTTTCTCAAATCTCACTGGTCGAGTCGGGTCGGTCATAATTTTTCAAATCTCACTGGACGGTTCAGGTCGGATCAAGAGGTGATGAAAAGCTCACGGGTCGGGTCAGGTCATGACCCGCCAGAAACGGGTCACTCGCGGGTCGGGCCAGCATGACCCACGGGTTGTTTTCAGCTGACCCGCGGGTTGGGCCCGCGCATCTGGCTCGCGGGCCTGACACTTGAAACACTTCCCGCTCTCTTGTCCAAAGGCTTCTCTTGTACCAGTACTCAATAATACCCCTTTGGTATCATATTCAAACATTAAAACACCGCCAACTCCATATAATACGCATGCCCGCATCCATCCATACCAGAGGTGGGTGCCTTTAAAAAATAACCGGTTTGTGGAAATCCAGCAGGTTTATTCGAGTAGTCGGTTTTTGAAAAATAAAACCGTTTTTTCGCCGGTTGAAACCGGTTAATCGGAAACCGGATATAACCGAAAAAAACCGGAAAACCCCGGAAGATCGGTTTAAACCGGCAGACCCGGACATATTTTTAATTGATTTTCGACAGAATAAAACCATTACCAGTTTACTATTAAAAGACTACCTGCACAGCAGCAGTTGCAGGACTAGTATTGGTAGCATGTTGCATACCTGGTACTACGTACCTGGTACCCTGGTAAGTACATCAACCAAAGCTCGGAAGACAGCTATTAATACAAACATCCTGCTGCACTACAGTATGATCACTATTTTATTCTGAACTTCAGAAAAATAGATGTGTCCGGAATTACAATTTACGTTTGAATATTGATAACAAATATCTCAAGCTCAACATATTTCTGAACAGAGTGGCAGATGCCAGAGGATACAAAACATCCCCAAATTCCGCACTATATCCTAGACAACAAGTGGTAAATGCCAGAGGATACAAAACATTCCAAAATTCAAAATTCCGCACGATATCCTACATAACAAGTTTGTGACGCAATAAGGATGCCGCACTTAATGGTGCAAGGGTTGACAAAAGCTGGTTGTTAGCTTGGTTTCGGATGAAATTGTGCTCATCGTGAAATTGAATTGTGCTCATCGTGAAATTGTGACACTGCCGTTTTGTACTTTTTCAAATATACTTGCACGCTGACCATAAGGCTTTGCCGTTTTACCTGGATGTCAGGATAGATAATACCTGGTATGTGGGTGCTGCTGGTTCAGGTGGCGTAGCTTCTTGGGGTGTTGGGTGTGGGCGCTGCCAGCTAGGGGGCTGTCATAGTTAACTTCCCCCCCCATTTGTTCCGGTGGCGTCTACAGTATATATAACGTCCAGGTCGGTACCCTGTAGTAACTACTGTAGGGGTGGGTGTTTCACTTTGGCACTACACGCGAACATCTGACTGCTGTTCGGTATTCGATAGTCTTCGGGGGGGGGGCACCGATGCAAAGCCAAACGAGAAATAAGCGAAAAATTACTCACCAGCAGTTGTTTCTTTTCGTCGCACGCAGTGAGTGCATCATCACGAGACCCGTATATTTCCTGTTCTCTTATTTGTCCCCTGTGATACATGACTACGGCCCATGCCGAATTGTTGTGTAAAACCCTGCCAATAAGGGTATCACTACTATATACCAGGAACATATTACATGTACCAGGCATACAATTGAGCTCGTTGAGCCTACTGCACGTCTTCCATGCCTCAATATAATTTCAAGATTGCTACATTACCAGAGCAGTATAATACCCTTGTAGGGCTGCAATAATTGTAGCTCTACACAAATATACCATTACGTGCTGTTGTTATGGCCCTGAGTGCCACACCACATCTTTATGGTCGCACGCCGCCAGTAGCTCGGAATCCACACAGACAGCACGTATTGGGCGCAAAATAGCCGTTTGGTTCAATGATATGGAGGCGTTTGACTCTAAGATGCGGTTTAAACCGGTTTTCGGAAAACCGGTTAAAACCGGGTAAAAAAAAACGGTTTTATTCGGTTTTCGTTTTCAGAATAACGCCTCGTTTTCCGGTTTTCGTTTTTTTTTTCATGATTCTCCCCTAAGGTACCCACCCACCTCTAATCCATACCCACACTACAGCCAGATCATATATCGCTGCGGGGCACAAAAAAGAAAGTCAAGCTTTTTGCAGTGTCGACCCACGGCCGGATCCGCGGGTCGAACCTGCGGATAAGGTAAATGGTTTCGCGGGTCGAGGTGACCCGATCCGCATGAAACCCGTGTCTCACGGATCAATCGGAAGGTGGCGGGTCGGGTCGAGTCGGGTCAACAGTTTTTAAAACCTCGCGGGTCGGGTCGGGTCCGGTCCAGAGGCTTTCAAAACATCGCCGGTCCGGTCGGGTCAATCAACCCACTACAAACATTTCGCGGGTCGGGTCGGGCGAGCTGACTCGACCCGACCCGCTGACCCGACCCGACCCGATGACCCGACCCAACCCGACTTGTGAGGATTGACCTGACCCGCGAAAAGCTCTCGATATTTTCCCCTCTCTTGGTATTTTCCCTTCGTTTGTCCCCTATCCTATTCTTCCTCGCCGGGGGTTCGGGGGCAAAGCACGCTGTTCCTCTTCGTTTTGGCGGTGGTATCTCTGTGTACCAGTATGCGCATTGTGTCAAACGAAAAACACTTGTAATTAACCCATAATTTACACTACTAAAAACTCTGAGAGCTCTACTCGTATATATAGGGGGGTTTCTGGCGCAACCAGTCTGGTAACAAACGTACGTTACGGGTCACAGTAGTGACATCGAATCGGGTTACAGTAATTACGGACAACGACAACACAGAGGTAGCTATTAATAGAAAATTACGCGTAACGGTAGCGCAAAAGTAATAACCTAAATTGTGTGCCGCGGTTTTTTCGGAGACACAATTTGTATTCATATCGCCATTTTTCGCAACGTCTGTAAGTTCCGCCCGTGGTCTATCCTGGCTGTTGGGCGGTGACGTGGCTACGACTGGTATTCGCTTTTGAGGCTACGATGAAGTGGTCAAAAAGGGGACTGTGTTCGGTCAAGTGGGGGTAAATGGTGGTCAATTGGGTGTACTATAATACATACATTTAGTATATTTGAGGAACTATACCCCCCCAACTTGTAGTCAAAAGGGGGGGATCTTTTTGGATCGTCTTGCGCCGCGGTCTTCAGTACTGGAGTCCCGTTTTGGGGACAAATCAGCCAAATTCCAAGTAGTCCGTCCCCGAAACGGGACTACGGTCCTGAAAGAACGCGGCCGAATAAAATAAAAGGGGGTGTGCGTGCTCGGCATGGGCTGCGGGCGTCTTGCCAGCCAGTCGGAATTGCATTGAGGGCAGGTTTGCGCCTGTTGTGGGCGTGTTTTGCCTATATTCATACCCTCGGCCAGAAAACCAGGGGGTATAAATATAAATAAACCCTCTCTGACCATTTCCTTTTTTTAATACTTTAATAGTGGAAACAGAAAGTAAAGGGATTTAGAATATACTCGTACACACAGCAGCAGTTGATTCACCAACACTCGTCTCGTAGACCATGGTAGTGATAGCATCCAGGCGAGTCGCAGCTTCCAAAGTTTAGTATAATATCGACTACCAGGTACCAGGTATCTACCAATCGGGGGAACGCGAAGCGCCAACCCGTTTGTGCTTTCGTGGGGGGTGCAATTCGTGCTTGAAGTTCTACAGCAGAATTGCAATTATTAATAGCGCTGCCCAAATTGAAATCAACGACGGCACTACTGCCACACCTGGACAAGGAACTCCTGCAACGCAACACGATCTCCATTCTCCATGAATCCATGCATGGAGCTCTTTTCCGAACGGATATTACAACAACCGTACGAGTGCTGCTACTGCAGCAGCTCTACAGCAGTGATACATCGTACCGGCTGCTTCGTAGGTCTACCCACAGGCAGTAGTGAGTGATCCACACCTACACTTCACAGTTAAAAGTTCGAGTGCTCCAAAAATCCTCACAGAAGCAGAAAAGCTTTCGAGTTCTCACCTCTGATTGTTTGAAATGGTTCAAATCCATGATAGTTCGTATCGCTCGTACTGGGGGCTTGAACTCCATGTTGCTGGAGTTATCAAAGAGTGCTGTTACCGCCACTAGACACTGCCAGAAGAACCGATATAGCAGCAGTACGATAAGACCAAACAAGCTTCTACGGTAATTCGCCCCCGGTGTACCGATTGTACATTGGCTAGTTCTCATGGAACTCCCCACTTTGAGTCGAAAAGCGCTGTAAGCTCTGCGAAGACAGCATTACCCTTCTTTCCATTATGGTCGTTTTGGTGGGATAGGGAAGGCGCCGGGATACGTAAACACTCAACACGTACCGCTCAACCGCGTCACTCACTCTTTGCCGTCAACTTGATTTACGGAGGCACTGAGAGTGAGCAGAAGGGCAAAAGGTACAACAAAGAAACACGAGCGGCGGAGGGGTTGGCCACTACTATGGTGGAGGAAGCAGGTCTGCAATTACCCGACTTCGAGGAGAGCGACTTCTATGTCGAGCAAGAGCAAGTGAGTTTCGGTACAACCGGCGGGGGGTCGTGCTTGGATTGATTAAGTGGGAGGTTGGGAGATATATATATATATGCGCAAGGTTGGGAACCATCACCAGGCCGATGCGGCGCGTAACCTCGTTACGGTTACAGCCGCACCTGTTGTACTCGATCTGGTACTGCGTAGATGAGATGTCGTAGCAGAAAGCAGAGGTCGTATTCTGCAGTGCCACGCCCGGAATACGTCAATACTTGCAGCAGCAATACTTTACACCTCTGTCTGGTATGTGTATTGCTTCTGTTTGCCCACGTCTTGTTGCAGGTAACGATCGGGCCTGCTGTTGGCGAGGGGGCGTTTTCGACAGTGTACATAGGGAAGTACTTCGGGGATGTGGTGGCCGTGAAGAAGCAAACGCGGCAGGGGCGGGACTTGGAAAAGTATCTGCTGCGGGAGCTGTCGGTGCTGAAGTACATTCGGCACCAGAATATGCTAGAGTACATCGGGTGAGCAGTGACGAGTACGATGGCTGCTGTGCGATGTCATATATGGATCATACCTGGTACCTGGTATCATATCATAGCCCTCCTGCTCCTGCGTACCTTTGAGGTTAACTACCTGTTATTAATAGATGATACTGCTGCTGTCTGTTCCTGCTATCTTGGTATTGAATCTGTATTGGCACCTACTACATCAGACTGCTCGTATTGTGACGCACACACGTGCATACAAATACATCGAACTTTCTGATACCTCCTTTTTTCCGTATATACGGGTGGCATTTCCAACTGCTGTCCGCAAGCTATTGGAAACTCGGCTCCGGCTTGCTGCTCTCCGCTGTCGTCTGCTGCGCAAATCGCACTTTGTTCGCAGTCGTTAAATTTGTGACGATGGAATGTCTGCCGTTTTTAGGCTATGACACTGCTGTAGCAATGTAGCGGCCTCGTTTTTACTTCGGCAGCGGGCAGCAAGCAGCATACCGTATATAGCTGTAATGTTTCTTGCAAAAGAACTGTTCTTATTAATAGGTGATGACATACTTCGAAGTATAATATTTATGGTACGTACATGAAAGGCAGTACTGCCTGAGTGGCGCCTTCTGAACCAATGTCAATATCTCTACCTGGTAAGATTTCACCACTACTGTGAGCGAGCTTACGATCTTAGGAACTTGAGAGTTGAAACTCTGCAGCAACACGTACTGTATGTAGTAAGCATGTATGTCTCCTGCCTCTTTTCGGTGTGCAGTACGTACATGCCCGTACGCAGCACGAAGAGCGACACCAGCATCAGATGCCGCCGTGCTTGAAGGCAAGTATTGATAGCAAACTTCGAAGTATCAAGGTACACGATACGGTTCAGCCCCATGTAGTGTGCTTCTTCTGCGGTTCGATCATTGAATACTCTGGAACCGTGTGATGGAATGGAACGAAACCATGGTTCTTCCTCGTTTATTACTGGAACCACTGTTAAACAACTTCCCGTCATTTGCTTGTTTTATCATTACTCTTAGTTTCCAGGTCGGGTGTTACTAACCGGAGGTTTTGTTATCAGCTGCATTCTGGACCACAGCACTCTATCACTATAGCATCTCAGCTATAACCGTGGTCATAGGTGTCCATTCGCGCGTACTCGTAGAGAGGGTTCAGCATTCTCTCAACTCGTCGATCATCATCATTTTTTGTCAACTATTAATAGCGCTTTCGCACTTTCGGCGACGGAAAAAAACTTGGAAGAAAAAAGCTCCTTGAGTGATGAGGATATTTTCTATGTGTATTGGAGAATTTTAGAGTCTCGCCCGCACGTGCTGGCTTTCTGGCCCTTTTCTTCGACATTTTAAAATCAATATATTCGGTCGTTAGACCTATGCCAATGGTACAGCGAAGTTGCAATGAAAAGTTTGAATTTCAAAGATACCCGCAAAAAAAAAACAGAACACGCTTCCTATGGGCCACCTAAAAAAAAAAAAAAGTTCCTAACTTGGGGAAAAGCCCGAAAAAAGCAAATCTGGGGCCGATGTTGGGCCAACATCGGCTTGAGAAAAACTCAGGCCGATCTTTGGTTCGAAGCGGCGTGATTCCGAGTCCTCGACAGACATCGATCAACAAAACCAACGATTGCGTCACGAATTCTGAACGGAGTGCGCTCGTTAGGGGCTCCGACCCACCCTAGGGTCAGTGTCTTCACACCATGGCCGGTGTCATGTGGCGGGAGCTGACCAGGCGTGTGATAAAAAAACATTTGGCCGCTGGTTTGCACAAAACAGAAGACAAAACTTCTCCATCCGCCTCGAATGGCAAAAAATAGACTTTTTTTCAGGTTTGGGAGGATACCGTAGGACGCCGCCGGCAAGCTCTCGCCCCCTAGACCATGGATCCGCCTGATATCTTCGAGGCCGTCATCTATACTCGTTGGGCTTGCCAGATACCGAGTGGGTTGGCCGTGGGCTGAGTCTATGTCAAGATCGAGCGTCGATCGTCGCACGAGCTGGTTTCGATCACCGTGTTGACAATTTGCGACCAGAAAAACACAAATTGCGCCGCCTGCAGCCGTTGGGGGAAAAAAAAGAAAAAATCAAACATTTTTCTCTTTTTTTCCCACAGCGGCGGTACGAGAAAATTTTCGGCTGTTTTTTAAATATTTGAAAAAAAACTTTTCAGCTTCGCGTTTCCATTGGCATAGGTCTTACACACACGATTCTACGAGGATACGCTCACTTTATTTTGTAGCTACATGCCCAAAATGAAGTAAATGCTTTGGACAATCGGAACACATATATTGGAATGCCAACTGCCGGGATATCCGCGTTTTTTTCCATGTGAACAGCACCTCGTTCTAGAACGGACCGTAGAGGAACCGCATGCCAACGGGTCCAGCACCAAACCGATCCGTACAAATAATGGAAGCTCAAGCCGAACGAAACCGAACCGAACCGAACACACGCTGGGTTAGTCCCTAGCCATCAAGGCATGCCGCAGGCGCTTTTAGGCACGTGCAGATTGCGCAGGCTACAGAGCTGAAATAGGCACGTAGAAAGGCTAAGGACTGAAATGGTGAAGGGCTAAAGTGCAGAAACCTACCTGAACCCATTTACAAGTAGGACCGCAGTCCCGTTTTGGGGACAAATGGGGGCAAATTACTTGAATTTCAAGTCACATACACACGTTACTACTGCAGTAAAGCGCGGTACTAGAAGACCTAACCGTGCCCATCTCGTTTTTCTCAAAGAAAGCTGAAACCTTTTAAACGCCGCCAGGCACATCCTATTCAATTTTCAAGTATTTTGTTTTTCAAGTGGTGAATGCCAACCAGCCTCTTGTAGACATTGTATGTGATGCACCCGTTTGCCCTGATTTTGGGAGTTCCAGCCCAATGGCGCTATTTGCAAGAGCCTGAAAAATATGTTACGCGTACCTGTCCGTGGCGTAAGAAATACTCGAGTATACCATAATTATTTCAGGCATACCTCAAAGGTTTTTCGCGTAAATACGTGCTTCTGCTATAGACGGGGGGATTATGCGTATTTATACTATTCTAAGTGGAAATTATGAACTATTCAAAGTACAGTACTGTACTCGTGTAATAGGTCAACTGCCAATTCATCCATATTGGTCGATGTTCAAGTCCGCAGTCTAGTTGATTGAGTGTCTGTGATTCACTCAGCACGTTGGTGGCGTGTGCTGTCCATTAGGCAGTGCAAGATTTGTTGTAGTCCGCTGGCCCCCTTGGACAGTGCACGGCTGACCACCACATTATTAATAGTTTCAAACGCACCTGGTCAAATATAGAAGGAGAACCAACGCGAATTTTGAAGCTTCTTCAATAGGCACCGTCCCTTGGTATGTCTTTTCCTAATGCCATATCAGTACAGGAGGACACCTTTGGTGTTGTGCAATGTGTATACTCGGGCTTTGTAAGCTACCAAGCACTGGCATGCACCTGGAATGAAACGACACCGTTGCCCTTGCCTGGACTGGTTTTGTCACCCTACCTCAGCGCCTACAACGTTATCGCCAAATCGCGAGGCCAGCTGCATGCCGTCTACATAATCACGGAGTATGCACAAGGGGGCGACCTGCTGAAGCTTTTGCTGAGGACGGACACGCCCCTGGGGTGGAGATTTCGTATCCAGATTGCCAAGGAGGTACCCACTTCCAGTAATTCGACTTACAGCAGTTGCCAGTGTTTTGTTTTATTCCCTGTCAGATGAAGTATAGAAAATGTCGAACACCGGGCTGTTACTATGTGTGACGGGAATGGTTCCGTCAACCAAATACATTATCACTCTATCAGTATACCAGGGTATACCAGGTACGGTACATTATTGTCCGATGTGCAGACCTGCAGGTCTTCAAACTATCGGCTTTCCACGCTTTACCTGATTCATGAAACATTATGGGAGGTACTAGCTGTGGGGGATTTGTCGTTTAGTTGTAGATACTGTAGGTGTTGGAGGCAGGCGCTGACTGACTATGACGAGCTACGAACACCATCCGTTGCACTTGCGCACCTTGAAGGTAGGTATTTCATGTTCGACCCTTACGCTCCTCTATCTTGGCTTTGTGATGTTCTGCTATAGTTAGTAAGTTTGTAGTAGCTGTACCAGCAAAAGAGCCAAATACTACAGTAGATATTCTGGGCGCCTTTACGAACTGCCTGCTTGCGCCGAAATCGAATTTATCATGTCGGGTAGTGGTTCGTCTGCGCAGCAGCACTTCGCAGGTGGTGTGATGGCCGATAGAGCTTTGTTATTGCCTGTCTCGTTGCTTCACTGTTGGACACGTGTTACTGCACGCCTACTACCTTAGTCCGTGCCGTCAACGCGCAAGTCCTTGCAAGTCTGCTACCAGCGTATAGTACACGTCAACATGTGGACTGCAACTAAATTGCGAATACAAACGACTGGTGCTCGTTGTGTAAAGTGCTGAATGTTTTGGTGTATTCCATGGATTGGCGTATGAAAGCTGATCGCCCTGGGTTTGCTTGCTCAGGGGGCCGAAGCGCTGGAGTACTTGCACAGCCAACAGCTGATTCACCGGGACATCAAGAGCAGCAACTTTTTATTGGATGGGGACTGGCACTGCAAGCTCAGCGACTTCGGCATGGCGCGTGAGGTGGGGAAGCCTTGCAGTTGCATTCATGGGAAGTTGTAAATGTATTAGTAATAGTAATGGTATTATTAATAGAGTAGACGATGCACCTGCTGTAGGCGCGCCTCAAGCACGAACTTCAACGTGTACCTAGTACAACTTTTATGGGCCTCTTGCAACTCATGAGACTGCCTTATGTTCGTCGAAGATGGAAAAATGGCAATCGAGAAATCCATAGCGTAGCTATCACTCCGTGAACACCAGGATTGGCATGGACTACAGCGCCAGATCTAGCAGAGGTGACGCTCGTCTAGATATTGGCGTGGTCGTGATGTGCGCTGTAAACCCTTCTCGGGTGGTTTTCATGATATTTACTTGGACAGGTGTCAAGCAACGGCAAGATGACGATTTGCGGCACAGACGAGTACATGGCACCAGAAATGCTTTTTGACGAGTCCTTCAGCTACCCAGCCGATATGTTCAGCTTCGGTGAGTTAAATTCCATGAGTCCCTGTCCCTTCGCCTGTAATTGTCACGCAAGGTGTTAGTTAATCATCACTGGGGCTCGTCCTCCCGCCTAAATTATGCCTGGAGTTGAATCGCTGGCGGTTTTTGAGCGTAGGGTAGGGTAAGCTTGGAGGCAACCTCGTGATTTTTCCTTTGGATTCTTCACTTCGACCGGTCATCACCGTTTACCGAATTCAGTATCCGCAATGTGTTATTACTTTTGTGTTTGTGCTGTCGGCTTCAGACGCGAAGTGTACTGCGTTGCGTACTGTGTGGTATGTAATGTAGGAGCAGGATTGAACCGTGAAGGTTCTTGCCTCGCGTTGTAGCAATTGTTGATTGGTGACTCGGTGCTGCTCTCCTTAGACTTGAGATAGCCCCCTCTACGTGGCAACACTCGAGGTGTGGCCCAGTCCGCCGTCTGCCAGAGGAAATTTAAAACAAGAAGGAAATAAAAAGTAGACAACTGAAAGGCAATGATGATCACACCACGTTTTGACTTTGCCGTCATTTTTTGCCGCGGCCTTGCGATGATGCATCTTGTCGATTGCTGACGATTAAGGAATGGTGCTGCTGGAGTTGATCACGCGGAAGAAGATTGGCGAAAACGGTTTCGCGCGTAGAACTCCTGCCAAACTCTTCGCCCTGGAGGCAGAAGACATTCGACAAGAGTCTCCGTCGGATGCACCAGATTCCCTTCTCAACCTAGCCGCCATGTGAGCCCGCCATCGCACGCGAATGGATGACTGGAAAGATTGGCGAACACTTACTGGCTCCCGGTCTTTAGGTTGTGGGGTTGCGTGCTCCAGAGTAGGGGAAGACGGTGTAGCAAACAACGAGGACGCCCCCCTATTTTGATATGGCTGATATGCGCCATAATTCATGGCCACCGATCGTTGTACCCTATTATAGGGGTAGGGGTAATGGTACTGGTCACATCGAGCCCCGTTGTACGTGTTTCGTGCTCCCCTTGGTCTGGCAGGTGCATGGAGTACGAGGCAGACGAACGACCGTCAGCGGATGAGACGAGAGCATGGTTAGAGGTGACATTATTTTTTATGATGTTGTGTTCCATGATCACTTCGGTGTATGTTCACGAGGCTCAACTCAACCAGTCCACCGCCATCTATCATTCAGGGCAAGCAAGACATGCAGGACTAGGTCGTCACACTCGGTGTGCCTTCAATCGGTGGTCCTTTTGTCCAGAATAACGAGGATAAGGATCTATTGAAACAACCCCATGGTTGTGTGTGTGTTTTCTGTTTGTTCCTGTCGTTCCGTCTCGTCGCACGACCTTCGTTGGGTCCGAGTGAATGCAAGAAACAAATAATGCATGCGTAGCAACGATAGGCCTGTGTTTCAAGGCTCTTGTGCCAAGTTGATCAGCAAGCAAGCCTCAAGTCGAGACACTGCAAACATGCAATGTATCACGTGCTGATCACGACAAGTACTCCTTTTACGTGCGGCGGACACTGTTTTTCAGGAGCTACTCACGGAACTCCCGAACGATGCATGCGCAATACCTGACCCGCTCGACATTCCTGCTATTATGGAAGCCGAAGACCGATTCGATAGCTCGGAGACGCCACCCGCATCTGCCAGTGCCGGGAACGTAGGCTTGGGTGGTCTTGAGCAGTCTCAAAATATTTCCGGTGCCGACGAGACCCGTGTTCACGCTGGCCGGGACAGGTGGGCATGCCCTCCGACTCAACAGCAGTGCTACCAGTCAGCTTGCTCACGCGGGCAGGATGTTGGTTTTCACCTTCCGCATGTTGATGAAGGCGGTTTCTCTCTTTCTCTCTCTTTTTTTCTCTCTCTCGCGTTGGTGTTTTGACGACCAAGTGTCCAGTTGCCCCTCAGAGCCCATTACCGTATTGGTGTTACTGCTACCCCCGTTGCAAACTGGAGTGCTCTATCACGCTGTTGTCTTTCGGTACCCGTGTCCAGTTGCCAGTTTGCCTTTTTCCGACCCTGTCTATGTATGCGTTGTTATCTTTGCCTCTCGGTATCGACAACGTGTACCGACAGAGCACAGTGGGCAGGAGACTCGGACGCTAATTTTGGTCTCCCTTCTCCGCCAGCCATGGGGGGTGACGACCCTTCCTTCTTCTCATCTGCTCCAATGCAGACTCCAGGGGGAGAGGGAGAGGAGCATTTCGTACCGTCCAAAATGGGCTACCTGCACATCAAAAACCAGGTGCAAGAAAAACTACAGCTGCGATTTAGAAACGAACACTTACAGTGCCTAAGAATTTTGGAGCGCTATCACGGCAGCGGCTGGAATCGTCTTGCCGCCTTGCAATGGCCTGCGTGCGAACAACTCATCGCGTACAACGGATTTATTGCATGGGTTACACAAAACACTGTTATTGGCAAGGGTCGTTTTGGTGTGATTTCCTCCTATAAATATGAACTTCGAGGGCCAATGCCCTGGTCAGTATTTCGCATGTTAAGGCTCCTACCTGTACCCCCTTTTTGTTCCCAATGCGCGTCTCGTAATTAGGGGATCGGTTTCCGAAACTGGAAAAAGCGGTGGTTTGTTCTGCAAGGAGCAGAGCTGGTGTGCTACAAGGACGGTGGACACATCGAGACCGTGGGCTTGCGAGGTTGCACTATCAAGCGGGGAAAGGTTAGATACCAGTATTCCAGTGTTTCACGAGAATAGCGGGTGGGTTCCACCATTAACATTACTAGCATGCAACTACAGTACGACCTGTACTTGCCTGGTAGTTTTTTTCTTGGCCACGTTCTTTGGGGGGGGCGTACCTGTTTGAAACACATCGGACTTTCCTGTATTTGCTATTGGCAGCTTTCACCTGTAAAAGTGTGCGTCATCCACGAATTGGGTTTATCATGGCTGACGAATTCTTGCGCCTCAACTTGATCCGATTGTTTTGATGATCCAGGCCTCAAGGTTTCAGATTATCAAGGTGCGTGTCGAGCGGACGGAATTGAGTGAAGACAAGGAGGGTATCGAGGAGATGGAGCTCGCGGCTACCAACAGCCACTCTTTGGAAGCCTGGTTGTCCACGATCGAGGTCAGTTTAGTCATGACGAATGCTGAATGGCTTCCGCTGATATCTGCTGTAGAGGACGTTTTTTTCGGTCCCCTGGGAAAGCACGTCATTAGGGCCCGTCTTAACGGCGAACACAATACCGGAGTATAGAACATCGAAAAAACTCTTGTCGGTCAAGTTTAGTACCTTTGCGGGCTGTTCCAATTTGAAGAAGGGAACCTCACCTTTCATTTCGATTCAGAGTCACCCCTGGAGGAAATTTGTTCATTAGATGTGATTATTTCGTGTTTTCATGAAACAGTCGGAGTCAGCGAACCAATACGCTTCCAACCACGTTTTAGTGTGGCTTGCTGCCTGCATGGATAGGCATGCAGCTGCCGTATCAATTCACTGCCACCGGTGCTATACGAAATAGCGATTATATCATCAGGCGGTGCACGCCCAAACAGGCATTATATGTTCTGGGCGTGCCTGTGCGCTGTTTGTTTTATATGAACTGATGGGGGGAAATTGAAACGGCGGCGTAGGTGCTGTGATGGGAAATATTTTTTTCGAGTTTCGTCGAGAGTGCAGCGTGGGCTACAAGCGCCGCTGATAACGAATGTTGCCTCATGCCTTTGCCTCGGTCTATGTCGGACGTTTGGACCTATTCCCCGTGTATCATATTTGATCTAAAGTCCAATCTGTAGATACTGGTACATTATGTTTCTTTGCCGCTGTCTCTTTTGTCGTCAAGACGGGCTCTTGGCGGGCTCTTCAAGGAGACTTGTGCCTAATCCGGAACGCTTTCCGTTCTGTGGCACACACGTTGGTTGACTCGGACAGAGTTCTATCGCCTATGCGGATGCGCAAGGAGCGACTAGCCCGGAGGATCCAGCGATGCGCCCTGTGTGCACGCCAGTGAACGGTGTCTCCGAGAGCATTATGGACTGGCTCTTCGACCTCGGGCTGGAGGCACTATGGCCAAACTTCGAGGCTCACGGGTGAGTGGGGCATCGAACGGGTCGTGTCGGTGTTAGTATTGTGGTCTGTTTGAGTCAATCTAACCCAAGCGTTCCCCCTTCGGTGTCTGGATTTGAAAGGTACACCGACCTTCATAAAATCAAGCAACAAGGGCTCAAGGCACCAGACTTGGATAAACTTGACGTCAAGAATCCGCTTCACCGCAGGTGTGTGTGGTGTGTCAACTCGGTGTGGGTACATTGTCGCTGCGAAATACACGTCAATACTTTTGAGTTGTGGTTGTCTTGGTACGGTACAGGGCGCGCTAAATGTCACAACACCTGATTGGGTACAGGTTAGTAAATAAGTCAGAGTAGTTCCAATGCCTCACAGAGGAGACCCGACTCATACCCATTGTTCTGTTTTGCATTGTCGTATTGATCTGTAATTCGAACGCAGTAATTATAGGACAGGCAGTCGGTCGTAGCGTGGACGATAGGGGAGACGTTGAAGTAGATACCGTATGCGTTTGATGTGTGCATGTATCATTTTTATTAATGGTGCTTGCACGCTGTGTGTGTCGTATTAATATTAATATTAATAGTGAGGAAACACAATGATGGCACACGCAAGAAATGCCATAAATTTGACTATAACGCATCCTCCGAAATGGCAGCAGAACGTTGGTCAATGGTAACTTCGCTTGCCGTAATCGAAGTGTAGCTTCTTCCTTCCCAAATACCAGGTAGGCCTTACGGTATCACGGTCGCGAAGCCCCGACGAACGGCCGTACAGTAATACTTAGTAGTCCTGCACTATTTAGTTCGTTGTTTGGTCTTGAAGGCCGGGCCTCTACTGGTGCCATAGCCTTTTAATAGAGCTACAGGGATCTTGGGCATGCTACAGGCCGAGTTTTAGCATTCAGCGTGCTGCGTTTCTGCTGGCTTGCCACGGCATGCTATTAATCCATCAATACACCTTTTAATACAATCTACTGTGGTTCGGTTGGTTGCGACAGGTTCCTGATGGATGTTGGGAGGTGCCCCTTCCGCACGGGACTCAAGGTATCCGTCGTCGGCCACCGGTCATTTGGGGACATCGTGATGTTCAAGGTGGTTACGGAGTGGCGGGCGTGGTACTCAAAGACAGAAAAACTCTACACAGACTTCAACAAGCTTCACAACAAGCTACGGTGAGGGCTTTTTGCGATGGCGCATCGAGAAAGCTTCAGACAATTGCTTGGCCTTCAAATGGAACTTGAACAGTTAATGAATGATGAAAAATGAAACTCGACCGTCGTCTAGTCCTCGCGTTTACCTGGTACGTGTTTATGCATGCGAAGTGTATATACTTACTAGTAGTATATAGACTGCGGCAAAATCAAAGTCTTGTGGTTGGCACCAGAATCGCAGGAGCGAAAGCACGACCAAATTCCCTCCGAATATCGAGCTGGAAACGAACGTTTTTTTGTTCTCCGCATATTGTCAGTCATTGCAATCGCCTCAAGTTTGCGTTGTTGGAATGTACCAGGTAGTCGATACGGCGAACCCAGACCGAATGGTACTCGGAGTACATCATACCTGAACGAAATGAATTTTGGGCGTTCTCGTTGTTTTTTTAACCCTTCCACCAATGGTGCCTTCCATCCCAAATGTGCAAACAGCACTGGTAGCAACTAACGCTAACAAGTGGCAGTGGCCAGTATCTCACTTTTTTATTATCTGCCGGATCGTTGTTCGTTTGCGTTTGTTGGTGTGCCCTGCCATCCTGGAAAAGGCGATCTTTCAAGGAGACAAATTCTCCTTTGATCGAGCACCTCCCACCCCTACCAGGAAAAGGACAAGTAAGCTCAATTCCTGCTCCACCGTCATAGCTGTACTGGTATCCTGCTAGGAGCGTGTGGGCGTCTACATCGCTGTGCTGTTGAAGACGTTGAATGCGTCGACCCGCTTGTTCGTGGTCTTGTTTTGCGCTAAAGAGGAATCAGTGGCGGTTGGCTGCATTTACGATATCGTATCGCTCAATTTATCGATGGTATGAGTCAGTTACTTTTTTTTTCTTCTTTTTAATCCTCCGGCGGATTGGTAAAAATAAAGCTCAAGCTCACGCTCACCACCCCCCCCACGTTCAAACTTCGTGTCGTGTGTCAATTTAACCCATAGCTCCCGTTGCAACAACATAATCGACTGCTCGCTGTCTGCACCTGATACGGGGCTACCCTTACTCGCCGGAGAGGTGATATTGGCACATATACATGGGATGGTACTGATGCTACTATTTGTTGACGGTGACGTCGAGCAGGTTGTTCAAGACCAAAAGAACCCGGCTTTCCTGACGAAGCGAAAGACTGAGCTGGAGGCATACTTGAAAGAGGTGAAACGTCGATCCCTTTTGCAGTATCCCCTTTTTTTTGCGTCGTTCGCGCACTCCATGTAAAACGCCGTGTATGAAGAGCGCAGGAATATATTTGGATCCTTGCATCGGTCCATTTTGCGATCAAGCTATTAATTGTGCAAGGTGTGAGTGCGCCGTTTACTAGAGGTAGAACATTTTCGTGGCACCCTCGCAAAGATACTCCTCCCTAGTAGGGCTCCTGTTAGCTGTTGCATGCACTGTTGCGCCAGCGCTGTATTTTCCGCGAAATCACGCATAGCGCAACACACGCCGAAGAAAGCAACACGTACTCAGTACCGCGCAACACGTTTCGCTGTCGGCAAAGAAACTGTACCGGTACAGGGGTTATTCGCCGCAGTCCAAAAGACTGTGACCTTGTTTTAGTTTTTCGCACGCTTCAAGTCTCGTTCTTTTTTGTTCACTATCGTACGGGTCTTTTTCTGGCGAGGTGTGGTTAATTGTGAGTCGTTTTGCTGATTGGTGCGTAGAAGCTACAAATATAAATCTCCTTGCCACTAAAACGCTGCTAGAGTTGTACAGCGATGAGCAATGCAGAGGATTTATGACCAAAATGGTACCAGCTGTCCTTTACAACTGTACCAGTCATTCTGGGGCGAACGCCTTGGAATTAGTACGAGGTTTGTTTTGACTCTGTAAACCGACCGGTAAAATGACCCAGCAAAACGCAAAATGGAAGCGTTTTTCGGGCGTATTTTGAGGCAGTTATCGCAAAAAAATATGGTCCGATAGCCCCTACGCGGGGAGCAGCCTCCGGTCCCCTCTGCGGGGTGCGCAACACAGCCTAAAGGGAGCCCTGCTTGCGAGTTATTAGTAGTTGGTGGCAATAATAGTAAGTGCTGAGGTTGGCGTGTTCTATGAGATACTCTACGCCTCGTCTCTTCTTGACTCTTCATGATGTACATTATCGAGCCTATACTGTAGATAATTATTTTTGTGCACGAATATTGGCACACCGACAGCCATTATTTAATTTATCTGTCCTGCTGTCTGCCGTGTACCACCGCCTGTCTGTACAGGTGGCGGCCTTGGTAGAAAACCAAGAGCCTTACTTCAGCTTGCTATGCCAAGCGCTTGACCTCTTCAGTACGTGATGTATTCCAGTACAGTATTAATAGTTGTTGCTCACGGTTTACAGAGCGTTCAATTTTGTGTTAAGCCATAGCCTTGGCAGGGCCCTCACTCGTTTACCAAACTTCTCCGTATATCACACGTTCGTTTTGCGCGGTTGTAGAGTATTTTTGTGAGGAGGTTTGGGGTGTTTATTCTGGCTGTTAGCGTTACCGTGAGAGCCGCAGTGCTCGCTTTTCGGTGTAGAAAAGACGGATTTTAGAAACTGACCGTGTCCGTGTATAGGTATTCCTACAATACCGTTTTTTTTGTACTGGTCATTTTTTTGTAGTGTATCATGCGATGCATAACGTGCAGCAGTAGTACTTTCAAAGTCCCGCTTGATAACCTATTACACGTGGGGGTTTCGATGTATCGCCGGAGGGGCTTCTGCGCCGGTGTGTCTTGATGGTGCTTCGGTGTGTCTTGCGTGGTGTTGATCGCCAAGAGTCTGCGCCGAACGTATACCGTCAGCGGAAACACGCAATAACCACGCATGGAACCCGCGAGATCATACGCATTGGGGGCGGGATTTTTATGTTGCCGCTTTCTTACTTAAACTAGCCCAGAATCGTGGACGTTTCGACATATGCCACCTTTATTTAGCGTTGAAGACCTCCGGAATATTAATGCGCTAAAGCATGGGCACGTTTGCGTTCGTAGTCGTCATGGCAGCCCAAATATATCCGGCAAGATACACTCGGCAGGGCTGGCCCAAGCAACGAAAACACTGCTGTGGGGACAGCTCCCTGCTGTGGATGGAGCGGCTGGCAATTATACGATAATGATCAACACCTGATGACCGAAAATACACGTTCGAATTCGCGGTTGGTTGTGAACTAGACTGGTGCGATGTGCCAGGTAACCGTTAGTTAAGACCCGACATTTATGGTCAAGCTTGATTTACAACTGCTGCCAAATCATTCAAAATGCACCGCGCATGGCATTTTGCAACGCTTCTCGGGAGCACGGCTAGCCGTGCCGCTCGTTGTACAGAGGTACCCGCGAGGCGCGGGGGGGGGGGTCCAACCCAACCAGGCGAGCCGGACAAAAACAACTTGTAATATATGTACGCGCATCGCCCACTGTGTCGAATATGAAATATGTGTGTACGCATGTTTGTCAATTTTTTGTACTTTTGCCAACATTTCTCTTCGTACGAGCACTTTTCGGCGAAACAGCAAGTACTCGCACACGGGAAACCCGGCCAGACACACTGGTCTAGGTCTCGGCGCGATCCGTGGACTCTGAAGCGCGTGGCGGGCGCTCAAAGTTTTTTTCCGTCGGGAGTGTGTATTATAATCCAACAGCAAGTACCGGGCAAAGAAGGACCAACAAATGATGCATCTAGAGAGAGGGATATTTCCTGCCCGCGATGTTCCTATTTGTCACGGTGCTTCTAAATCCAACTGTCCCGGGCGTAACTGTTTCATTTTCCCCTTCAGCGTACCATTTGTACAGAGTGAACAGTGCCTGAAACGGCTCTCGTTCCTTGGTTGGCTGATACGAGTACTGACTATGGTTCCAAGGGTGAACACGAAGGATTCTTCAGTGATGACAACCGTTTCCACCTTATACTCGTGATAAGGTTTCCGATATTACCTCGGACAGCAGCGCGACACAGCATCGTATCAAACCTCGGAATAAAAATTACGACCAAATTGTGGTACACGTTCATTCAAATACGAGTAACGCCTGGCACGGCCCGCGCCACATTTCAGCGTGTTCCTGTCTGCGCTGCAGAGTCGAGGTGATGACGCCGGATTTCAGGTCCTCTCATCGTATCCATCTATTTTCGGCTTCGCCTTCTGACGTCCCGCAGCTTTCGCCTTCATCCTCTCGAGTATAGAGTCCTGGGATAGACGATGAGAATCAAGCGCAATCAGAACTCGGCAAATTGAGTTGAGGCAGGTATATTGGCATCTGGTAGTACCTTAGTTGGCGGCAGTACCTTCGCGAATAGCTGCATTAGTGAGCGTGCTATATACCGATTTCACGTCGGCGGCTGATGCTATTAATAGTGCCATCGTGTTGTATAGGGTGCACTGGTATAACGGTACTACGTTATTTACAAGACGAGGACAGCCACACTGGCGTGTGATGTGGGTGTGCACGCCAGGTACGCAAACATAATTCAACAAATCGAGAAGGCGTCATCCCAGTGATGGGCGGGCCTTATCCTGCTCAGGAAAACTGCTACAAATAGCAAAAAACGGACCAGCAATTAAATTCCATCAGGCGTGCGGAAGAACACGGCAACTACACCCCAACGACAGCAAACGAAACGTCAGCGCTAAGCAGTTTTGCCGCGACTCTACAATGAAATAAAAAGTCAACATTGGCTTCGTGGAAGACGGGGAGTATCGCCACGTGCGGTTTGTTTCACAAGCAAAGCCTTCCCAAGATAAATACTTGTCTATACTTCGCACCTGCTTCATTTTTTTAGGCTTGGCCTCTTCTTCCTGTTCTGGAGTCAAGGTCGGGGGGAGGAAGGCTTTACAGTCTCGGCATAGCGCCCTGCGACAAAGGAACCGACAGCGCACGGGATAACATTCAGAAAAATGGTTAATCACGAGCCACGAGGCCTAAAGCTGCAGGCTTGTTCAACGTATCTGGTACCAGGTACATTTTAAGCTACCACAAAATGCGTCTGCGAACTGCATCTAAAATTTACTGAAATGCGACCTATGAAGCGCGCCCTGCGCCAACAAAGACACAACAGCAGCAGTAGGGTCTACTACACACGCTATGCTCACCAGTTTCTGAAGTTTGTCCAAGTTGTGGCGCCGCAGATGGTCTTATTTGTCCTTCGGTTGTAGAAGAACGGCAACCCCCTGCCAACGAAAACAAGCAAAGCAAACGAATTTTAATCGGCCACGAAAGAACCTTCCCGCGTATAACACTATTAATAGCTGTAATAGTGAAGCGTGCACGCGCGAACCACAAGCCGTGTTGCGCAGTTTTTGTCAGGGGAAAACCGTTCGTATCGATCAAGCACTCCCAATAATACCGTGACCACGACTGCGCGAGTGGTGATATCGAGTAAGCACTCCAAATAATACAACGACCACGACTGAACTGCGCGAGCGGCGACTCTGGTGCCCGACATTCGCGCACCGCCCCAAGGCGAGCACGGCACATGATGCAGTCAATTTCAGCCCACACACGCATCCGCAGGATCACAGCAGCGCCTCATGCCCCTGCTTTTCTCGCCAGCCGTAGGGGTCTCGCCAAAGGAACACACCAGGTACGTGAATAGCGCTAGGTCGCTCCTTTTGCCACTTGCATCATCACACAAGCCCAGAGCTTGACCCAGCATGGTGCGGTGCTTCGACGACATAATATTGCAATCAGTGACTATGCAGTTAACGCTGCTTGGAGAGCATAGACCTTTGGTACGCTACAATAAGGAGCCGGCAGGCAAGAAAACACAGCAGTCATTCCGACTACGAGTATCGTGTGTCCTGTATCACCGATGAGACCGGTACCCGGATCCGGAATGGGGAAGCTATGGTATCGACATCATGCAGGGATTGGTCCTCATTCCAAGTCTCGGCCAGGACGCCTGGTTATGGTGGGTTGCAACGTTTGTCTCTTGGAGACCGTGCAGGTACTTTGAAGATCGCACCGCAAGGCTCCACTGTTAAAAAAATCCCGGAAGCCCAACCAATTATGAACAGCGGACGGAATGCGAGATGTGTAACCAGCGATAAAAATAAAAGGCAACGCAAGAGCTGGAAGAGCTGTGAGGCTATCGTCTTGGGAGAGGAGTGATAATATTCATCTCTGGGATCTCTCGCCGCAGGTCAGGGAAAAGGGGAAAATGTAGGTATTCCCCCTGGGATGTTGTCAAATACTCATGCCGCTGCTGTACTGCAACCTATACCTACCAGGTACCACAGGCATACCGGTATCTGATACGTACAACAGAACTGTCGATTTACGAACACGTGGCGAATATTGAATATCACTGCAGGTGATAAACGCATACCGGTATACATACAGCGGAGCGGAGCGAGGAGCGCACATACTTTTATGAAAATATAAGCGAGAGGTTAGGTTGACTGGTGATCTACTGGTCGAAGCAGTACAGCTATACGAATACCGAAAGTGCGCTGCCCCCTCATCGTTGAAAACAGCTCTCGTTAGCCGGACGTGTGGTTCTCGAATACGGAAGTACAGCATTTCCACCGCTTGTACGAAGTACCTGGTACGTATGTAAGATGATGTGTCCGCCAAGGCATCGACGCGGTATGATACCAGGAACATATATATCCACACCAAGACGCAGCGGCATTCATCACGTACTCACTTGCAGCCAGTTTCCATGTCGTAGGCAGCCATCAGGCGGAAGTTGGAAGTTCCCTCCCACACCATGTGCCTCTTAACATTAAGCCGGAATATTTTGAACAGCTTGTGCATGAGCGGCACCATCGTCTGCGAAGGGTCAAGCAGGAAGTATACCGTACGTAAAAGAGAACAGAGTACGCCCGATAGAGCCAGAATGTTGGAGCAGACAAACTCGCTCGACATTCGCTCGACGACTGCGTACACTTTTAAGACCTTGCAGCTATCAGCATAGCACGCGCAGCAGCTAGCTTGGTGGCTGGTTGCTGAGAAAGAGCAAACATCGGTCTTCCAAGTCCGCGGCCCGCGGCCCACTGCAACTCAAGACTCGAGACTGGAGTGAATACAAATTACTCGTACATCACACACGTTGCGTTGCCTTTCTGGTTGCACCAGGGGTGCAGGCAGTATATAGCAGTACCACAGCATACACACAATTTTGTCAACTCTCACTTTCGCACAGCAGCTGCAAAGCATATGATCTTCGCCGACTGTATGGTACTGCTGTGCGTGCTTATTAATAGCTGTTGCGGTCGATCGCTTACTTCGCAGTGGTCGCAGTTCGCTCCGTGGAACTCCAGCAGGTATGGCTCGGGGCCAAAGCGGAGCCCGGCTAGGGCACCCACAGCAAGGGGTTTGCGAGCCCATCCAACGCGCCCATTGACTTCTGTTCTCCCTCTCGCTGCAGAAGCCACACTCGCTACACAGCCAATAACGGCAAGGAGGCGTCGGAAAAACATGTTGGCGATCACCACATGCGACACAGGCCGGGAGTAGCGTCTGTTTTGTGAAATGTGTGATGTGGGGTGGGTGATTATTATGTGTCAACAGGAGTTCAGCTTCATTTTCGAGCGTGTATGTTCCGGGGGCTAAAGGATTGATTGTGAGGACCAAAGCAGTGCATCGCACGCACACCTAACCGAGTGTCTCAAGCTGACGATGCTAACAATGAGGACTGCCGTAGGTCTAGCGGCCATCACGGTCATGAAGTTCCCGAAGGTTGCGGCCTTTGTTCGGCCTACAGCGATCCGCTCAACGCTGAGACATGCCAGTCGAGGACACGCTTATACATCATCCTCGGTGAGCCTCCAACGACTGTGAATGAGCGACTGCTGGTGTAACAGCACGTGTGTACGTGTGTGCCATTCCAGGCTCGGAAGGCCTCGTGTGGTTGTTGATCTGAGTTGGGCTGAATTAAGGATAGGTTCAATGTGTAGTGACGGGGTTAGTGCTACGGATAATGCTGGCATAGTTCGGTTGCGTAGACACATATGTTACAGGTTGCAGTACCGTACTGCTGTATGATACCTGGTACTCACTGCTGCTGTGCCTCGGGTACGATACGTTTGTACCGGTATTACTACTATTGCCAGGTATGTACGTATATGAAACCAGTACTCGTTCCAGGTGTACAAGTTACCTTGTATCTGGTATGCCAAGTGTATCACGCGACATATCGCATCATTACAAGGTACGAAAAGAATAGCGTTTGGCAACGTCCAGGCATCCTCGTATGCCGGTATAGCGCAGAAGTGTAGGTACATCAACAGTTCTACAGCAGTACAACAGACGTGTCGGACGTACAGTACCCGTACGTAGCTCTATTCTTATTTTGCCCTCTGCCGTGTTTCGGACAGTGTAGGTGCTTACCCATTTCGGTTGGATCGCTCTGGCCATGATCACAGGCCGCGATTCGCACTTGCTCATAAACTGGTTCTGAGGGGATGGTATACGTAGGTGTAAAGCTTTCTCGACCGGTACCTGGTTTTCGCGCTCTGTCTGTTACCTGTCGGTGTCGTATACTCTTGCGGCGAGTATTGTCGAGCATCGCCTTGTGATGATACGCGGTGCTACTTGTACCGCTATTTGTTGAAACCTGCTCATGCATCCCCTTCGCCAACTATTAATATCTAAAGTCCTTCCCTACGCCCCCAACAGCGCCGCGTACCACGCATGAGTTCGCTGATGGAAGACGTCGTCGAGGACATGGCTCCTGTTCTTAAAGCAACGGGTAAGGATGTCAGGGTGAGGTTCGCCCCCTCGCCAACCGGAACGCTGCACGTTGGCGGCGCGAGGACTGCCCTCTTCAACTTCCTTCAAGCCAAAAATTCCGGAGGGCGCTTCATTCTGCGCATCGAGGTTAGCCCCTACTCGTGAAATATTATACAAGTACGTGCATATATGTACGAGTGAGTATACCGGGTACATAAAGAGCAGCAGTGCTTCTACCTGGAAACAACACGAATGGCGTTGTGGAGATGTCAACATCAATATCCGCTTGTTTTGGCTGGTCAGTTGCGACCCGCATGAACCCTTTTGCGTTGCAGCACGGATATAACCATAAACGCTTGGGGCTTGAGAGAAACATTGATGCACCGTGTGTCGATTACAGCATCGCCCGCACAATCCATGCCGGACTGACACAGTCCATGCCGGGCTGCTGGGATAGGGGATAAGGGATACCTGATGCGTATATACCGGAAGCTATTTGTATGTAGTACTTTGGTTTCCGAACTTGAATTCATGGAGTGCTACGACACGTAACAGCAGCATGATAAGGCCGACTGCATGTATAAAACTAATACTGTGATAGTACCCATGCTAATGCGCGCTCACATTAGACAGTACCGGTAGTTAAGAAGAGTTAAGAAGGCCGCACCTCTCCTTGGTTTGGTCGCGTTTTCTGGGTTCCCGAAGGGTTTGATGCACTATGAGTACTGTGCTTATGCTGCCTTTCAGACGCACGATACATTGCCAAGGTCAGCAGGCTCATGGTAGATCGAATAACTGCCTGTTATCTCGGGTACAACATCCCGTGGAGCTTCATGATACGCTGCGCCACGAGTATCTCTAGTACGGCAATACTGCTGCCTATGATGGGTTGTCGGCGGTCTTTTTTTTATCCACGGGTAGAATGTGCAGGCCAAAGAAGAAATAGAAAAACGGTGAAAGTCGCTGATCGGAAAGTTGTCGTTGCCACCAGCTTACTGTCCATGCACTTGTGAGCCCGCACGAACACCATCTCTTTTTTGGGCTGAAGGACACTGATGAGGCTCGGAGCTCGAGGGAGTCCGAGGAGAGCATGATGGCTGACCTTCGATGGTTGGGGCTGGACTGGGATGAGGGACCGGACAAGGAGGGCGAGGTACGAGTAAAGTACTGATATGGTATAGGGTTTGATGCTCTCGCGCATTTGCTCGAGCTCCAGGCCAACCCGTATACGAAAGTAGAATGTATCTCCTTTTTTAGTTTTCACCAGCATCATCTGCGTTTTATCTTTCTATAAACTGATCTATATCATCGTCACTGACACCGTTATACCCAAACAACGACGGCGCCTGCTTACAAGCTATGGACTGCAGCACTTGAATGCTATCCACACGCTACTATTAATATTAGTGTTTTTGAGTGTTTTAGGGGTGAAACGGGGTGCCCAATAGACTACATCCCCTTTTTGATTGGTCAAGACCTCTACCTTAATCCCACCCGGGCCTGATCCCATTTGACACCCTACTCCCACTTAAGTGGTGCGAAAATAGAATCAGCCCTCCGTAGGAGCCGTGGGAGGCCGAGAGTTCGAAGCGATCCGAAGTAGCGTGTGGATTGCACTCAAGTATTGCAGTCCATGGATTGTACATAGTCGCGTCCCCAAACAACCTAATACCCGTAATTACCCTACCTTATTATGGTACAGTGGAAGTATAGGTACAAACAAGTCTTCGACATCTCAACCTACGCTCGGCACCTGACGGGGGGGACGCGCTGATGTCCTGACTGTTTTGTGTATGATTTTCTTCGCAGCCCGTTCCGCCACGAGGTGTTTTTGTGACGCACGGGATACAGCCGAGTGTTGTGTGGTACTTTCCGTACACTGCGGAAAACTTGCTGGATGTCTTCTTCGCCTGTCCAGCCCAACGTCTATTCGACGCCTACTACCTATGTTGGTCACTACGGCGGTATGATGAATGTTGCTCCATATCACGAGAAGATTGCAACGCGAAGAAAAAAGTTGGGGCCGAATTGCCGAAAGCGACTCGTTTCGACGTTACCTCCTCCCTTGTCGTGGCAGCAAGAAAGTCCATAAAGTATTGTGGGCGTGCGATAAAATGGCCGTTTTTCGCTTATTTTTGCATGCCTTTTGCTCGGCTGCATCCAGGTGGGGCCATACCGTCAATCTGAGAGAGGAGAGATCTACAAGAAAATGGCGGATAAGTTGGTCGAAGCGGGATGGGCATACCCCTGCTTCTGCACGGAGGAGGAACTCATTGCCAAGCGCGAGCAGGTGCACCCCGTTTGAGTTCTCGGCAATTTTCCCCGCGAGGGTATGGCGATGCATATTCTCATGTTGTTACGGTATCTGCAGTTTCTCGACGGCACTTTCGCGCGTTATTTATAGTGTTTCGTCGTTAGATCAGGTCGAGGTGGGCGCGCGTTGACTCGCCATTTGAGTCGCAGCGCTGTTCGTGAGTGCTGTTTACATCTATTCTACTCGGTGCTAAAGCATGACCGTCTTGCTGTTGCGGTGGCCTACCCAACGTTGAAACTTGATGCAGGCCGAGAACAAAAACGAAGCTCCTCAGTACGACGGCACGTGGAGGGACGCTGACCCGGCGGAAGTGAAAGCGAAGATCGATGCCGGCGTGACCTACACCTATCGCTTCAAAGTGCCTAAGGGCAAGGTATAATACGACCTCGTGCCTCCCATTGGAGAGAAAGAAGCGACCGTTATCATCGCCTACGTAGGAGCGAACGACTCCAAATTTGACAGCACACTTCCCGCCCTGTGGTTACATGTTTTCGGGTCAAGTAGCGATGTCACATGCGATTCGTTGCAAGGGTGAGAAGCGAATGTTGTACTTCGCCAATCCGTACATGTTGGGTCGCTCCAAGGTTTGCCATCCTTTGGACTACGATTTGCGACAACCTCGAGCCTAACTTTTGTTGGCCGATAGACCCGCGGTCGGTTTGCCCCAGTTCCATCATAAGCTGACAATATTCCTCGACAAGGTGCCCTCGTTACGCTCGCTCTTGGTTATCAGCGTGTCGTGATTCAGGATCTGGTGCGGGGGCAAGTTGGGTGGGACGCTGAGGCCACCGTGGGCGACTTCATCTTGCTGCGGTCGACAGGGGTACCAGTTTACAACTTTTGCGTCGCTGGTGAGACATATTTTTCGCCGAGTGTCCCACCGTGCGCGATTGCTACACGTACGATACAAGTGTACACTACTACTGTTCCCGCCACGCTTTGTAGAATAGCATGGTAGCAGGTATGAAAGCGCGTGATTGTCCTCGTAGTACACGTGTGGTGAGCGGTGATAGAGTAGTGGGCTGAACTGTTTTTAATATTAAATAGTAGCTTTGTACAAACAGTGACATTTTTACTGCATTGTGATACTGCTGTAATAGGCGACAAGAGATCGTCACCAGGATTGTACTCACCCAGTTATACTACTGAGTGACACGTGCTTTGTGCCATGCTGCCGTACGGAGCCTGCGAAGGCACTACTGTAAGTTCCATGAAGCATGCCGACACTGTTGTCGCTGTCCTTGCCTCTGGCAGTGGATGACGCCATGATGGGAATCACCCACGTGGTGCGGGCGGAGGAGCACTTGACCAACTCTCTCAGGCAGTGCCTCATCTTGGACGCCCTTGAGTTCCCCAGGCCTCAGTACGCCCACTGTTCCCTCATCCTCGGAGAGGACCGCTCCAAACTCAGCAAGCGTCATGGAGCCACTAGCGTGGGCCAATTCCGCCAGCAGGTAGGACCGTAGTCAAACATGAACCTGTAGTGCGGAAGGAATCTGTAGTGCGGAAGGAATCTGTAGTGTAGCAAGCAGATGGTACCACTGACTTTTCACTAACTTACACCGTGCTTTTCGTGTTTAGAGCCTTGTCACGCTGTGTCGCTGACAGATCCCGTTTCTCCTCGTTTAGTGGACGCCTGCCCAGAATTCTGAATGGTGTGTACGCGACGTAAGACAATAAATTGATTCAAAAGGGAAACGTATATTTTCTCATCTCATGATATAGAAACCCAGCTTGGTCTAATATGCCAAGAGCAAAGCAGAGAAATCGAAAGACAAATAGGCGCACGCCTGTAGACTTCCCTTTGTAAGATTATTCGAGACGTTAACCAATCAACTTCAGATTCAAGAATAATTTTTCTTTTGAGTTCATTTGGCTGCCGTGGTTAATTTTGTTATTCTTAGGGCCGTTTATGACGACCGAATGAAATAGCTAAAAACTTGCTATTTTGGCAAGACAAAATTTCCATAAAGTTGCCAAAACCTTCTATCGTGACATGCTGCATATGTGGCGATATTTGGCAAATGTTCGTATCATAACACCCTCAGATTTTAGTCAAACCCCTCACAGCAGCAACTGCAGGAGGTAGCCGACGGCAAGCCGACGCTCTCTATGGAGTAAATGCTGCCGCAGAAACGATTTCTGGCACAGCCCAGGTACCTCAGACGTCGGCAGTCCTTCCATCCCGGCAAAAATCCCCTGGGAAAAACTGGGGCGGCTGCTGTTTGTGATTCTGTTTTAACCCTCGCACGAAACGACACTCATGTTGCATCTACACAAGGCGCACGGCCAGTGTCGCCAGCCCTATCATCACTGTGATCAATGCCACCGGGTGTCCTTCCTATCTCCCTGTACTACACAAAGTTAGAGCGAGTCTAGGGTAGGGCGTCGTGGGGTGGTCTGGTTCGTACAACCTTGCGTTGGCGTTATTGGGCTAAAATAGCAAATAAAATAGCAAATTTCTCTTTCCTTAAATTTGCGAACGAACAGGAAGTGTAATCTCCAAAGAAAAGCTTGGCAAGTTTTTTGCCATTTTGGCAAGTAAAAAAATCCATTTTATGGTAATTTAGCATTTTTTTTGCTAAGTATTCGTCGTTAAAAACGGCCCTTAGCGGTTGATACTCGTGTCATTTGTAGTTGTAGCTATGGCTACTCGTATGTCTTTTTCGTATTGGTCAGTTTTTATTTCCAGCTCAACTCGCGATTTTTTGCGCCCGGTAACATTCTACACAAGCCGTGGTCGCGCTTCTACCCCCCTGTACGTCATGCCTTGATGTTTGTAGCGCTGTTATCGTGGGGTACAGCATTCCCTCCGCTCGTCGATTCCAATGACTTTTACGGGTACCAACTGACGCTCCTCTTTCGAGGCAGTTTCCAATTTTGGAAGAAAAAAGAGATTTTGTGCCAGCAATTTTGTAGTTGGACAGTTTTTCACGTTGGAAATGTTATCGGTTTAAACTTCTCGGTCGACATTTGTCGTCATTAGGGGTCATGGTGACGTCAATTAGAGCGACGGGAAAAGGCGCGTTCACCGGGGTTGGAACCCCTAAACTCACGCCTGCAGAGGCAGCAGTCGATCAGTTAGACCATTCAATCGCACTTGACTTGTGTAAAAGCTAAAAAGTGTTCCTACTGTTGGATGAGTGTGTCCGCACTGTCCGGAATGTCCAGACTCAAGGGGAAGCTATTAATAGAGCTATCTTGAGGCTGCTTGCTTGCGTTTGACCGTCAAGTATTCCTTAGATTTGAGTACGAACGAGCACGATCCTTTTCTCGTTCGAAATGTGTCCCCCCTCCGACAGGGCTTCCTGTCCAGCGCGATGAAAAACTATCTGTCGCTTTTGGGGTGGAACGACGGAACGGAAAAAGAGATATTCACCGAAGAGGAGCTCCACGAAGCCTTTGACCTCCGCCGGGTGGTAAAGTCCTCCGCTGTGTTCGACATGACCAAGCTCAAGTGAGTGCCAGTAATCAGGCGCGAATCGGCCAGACTTTACGTTTGCATGCGCGTTGATGTTCGCAGTAGACTACTGCTGCGTGATCGGCGCCAAGCTACCCTATGTCGGCGGAGGATTGTCAACCCAAATGTTGCCGGAGACCTGGTGTCGAAGCGACTCGGTCAACCTGTCGCGTTCATCTCCCCATGCAGTGGTCGTTATTGCTGGTACAGGCTACTGCTTGTTTTGACATTGCATCAACCATATTGCCTCGCAGCGCTCCGTCCGTTTCGCTGATGTGCAGACCCTCTCTCGGGGCGCATCGTGTTTTTTTTTCCCTCTAGAAATACGCGCATATTCAGGTCCTCACGCGTACAACGCCGGGAGGATACTTCCGCAGCGTTGCAAAAGGAACGCACGCTACAACAATCGTAATGCCGAATACTTTTTTTCCAGGTGGATGAACAGCCAACATTTGCGAGCGCTTCCCGTAGAGGAGCTGTCGCCCAAGGTTGGCGAAGCACTTGTCGAGGGCGGCGTGTGCAAGGATGCAGGTGGCGCTTTCACGATGGGCGCAGCGGCATTGCTGCAGGGTTCGCTGGAGCTTGTCGGCGACGTGGTTGGCCAGGCGCAAGACGTGATGGGATACCCTGTAAGCATGGCCTGAAAACTTTGTATTACGCATTTTCACGTGTTCGAAAACGGCTGTTGCTGCAAGACCTGAACAAAGATGGCTCGTATGCGATGCGTAGAAAACCGCCGCTGTTGAAAAGTCGATGATCAGAATATGGGGTGCAGAATATGGTCAAAACCTGTTACCTGTGTAGCACTATAAGCCTTGAGTTGACTTATGGTATATATGGCGGTATCTAATAGATATAGAAATGCAAAAGGAATACGTACAGACGTGTCAAAATGAGATCGGGGCTATGCTCGAAGACGCTTATCTGCGTATCCGTGGATTGCTCATCTGTTTCCGTGGTGTCAGTAAGTGTCCCTAAATCAGTAAAAAAATGAGGGGTGGAGACTCGACAATGCCCTTGATTTTACAACCTTCGATCTCTCTAAGCAAACCTCTTCGTTGCGTTATTTTCCGTTGCTGCAGTTCGCGGAGACGATTGTGTCGGAAGAGTCCTCAGAATTGGTGGAAGATGGATTTTCTGAGGTGGCCGCCGCCATCGTGGCCGGCTATGAGTCGGGGGAGATGCCGGTGCCCGGAACTGAGGAGTTCGCCCCGGCGTTCAAGAAGTGGATCAAG
This sequence comes from Nereocystis luetkeana, assembly GCA_031213475.1. Taxonomy (NCBI): domain Eukaryota; class Phaeophyceae; order Laminariales; family Laminariaceae; genus Nereocystis; species Nereocystis luetkeana. The sequence goes on from JARUPZ010000006.1 coordinate 6,829,476, forward strand.
GTACATACTGTATGCACCTGCTAGAGTTGATCAACGAGCCCAGTCGGCGTGGAATTGCCCATAGAAACAGAGGTACTTGACGTGCGCGTAGAAAGTTCAAGAGTGCTGTATGTACAGTAGGAGTTGGAGTAGTTAGGTACCTCGTATAGCCGACCCGTCGCTCCGCTTTCAGCCCTGCCGGCGGCATACACCCGGGGTCATCTTGGAGGGCTCATGTCCGCGTGGGATCAGGCCGGCAATGGGACCGGGGTGCCACATAAAAGACTGTAGGGATTCAAGTACGTCATATCTACCGCTTTGGAACACGCCGCCTTCTTGTCAAGTAAAGGAGCCAGTCCCGTTGCTTTGCCCGAGACGTCTCGTGCATACGGAGGACATAATTAAATCCGATGCGAACTGTCCCCGCTTGAACAGGCAACGGGTAAAGCGATGACAAGAAAGGGAAAGCGCCTGTTCCACCCTATCCGGTTGGCTTTAACTGGCAGGATGAGCGGCCCCGACATCGGGGAGCAGCTGTTGCTGCTGGAAGCTGGTGAGTGTTTCCTAGATCCGCGAAATCATGGGGCGGGGGCGGGGGGTGTACTCATTATCGTGCATGGCCGTAGTCGTATGACCATAGACCCTCGCATCCCTAAAATGCCGGGACGGAGCACGTCGGGTTTTCACCGACCAGGCAGATATTGCTTGCACCAAGCGCGGAGCGCCGTGAGGTGTTGGGCGAGTCGCATGAAGGGTCAGCTGCATCCTACTAAGAACCGCTTTAGAGGCGGAAGCTGGTGAGTGTTTCCTAGATCCGCGCGGGGGGGAGGTGCCGTGAACTGCGATTATACTGTTATGCTGCAACTCTACCGTAAGACCCCCGAACCACGTTTACACACTATTGAGTCTCTACTACAGGTATTGGGACCGAGGTATAGCGACCTCAAACACGAAAAGTGCGGTATTTATCAAAGGTCTAGGAAGAGCGTGCAGCAGTGCAAGTATCATACATATCGTTATGGCGCGCGTGTTGTCGTAAATGTCCCCACTTCCATTGTAGATGTGCAGAGGCTAATGTGGCATATCCCCTACCGTTGCAGGCTGCGGCTATGCTAGGCTAGGCTATAGCTATGATTGGCTGCCGCGTGTGGTCGATGCTGTAATTGGCGTATTTATTGGACACGTTCCCCCTCTGAAGCCCTTAAGGGGCCACGTAGTATACTAGTGTTGGTGTGCAGACATGAACCGTGTGGAGGCAGTCGTACCCCCAAAACTAATAGCGTTCTCGGGATGGCCACTGTGTTACGTACCTGTATCAGCTATGGATAGATCCGTACCCTTCTTGAGAAAACACCGCTTTCAATAGTGAATGCAGAATGTGGTCTTGGTTTGACTTCGGCCGTTTCCATGTATGCGCGCAGTGCTCAAACGAAACTGAAGGAGTCTGTGACGTCGGCGGTTGACGCATTAGTACAGTGGTTCCTTATTCGATTGAAGGGCGAACATATTCCGGATTCGTTTTCAACAGTATAAAGCCCAAGGCTGGTTAGGCTTTTGTCGAATGGGTTCTACATTCGCACCTGGTATGTTGGAACACTCTATTATCAGTAGTAACAGATTTAGTGAGAAGTATTCATTGTGGTGGCGCTGTTTTTATTATGCCTTCCCTGCGTTTTTTTTTGTGAAGTGAACACTCGCCATCAATAGTTGTGCGCTGACGTCTATCTCCTTGTGCCCCAATCGCTTGTTCGCTTCCTTACGCTCGCTTGTGTCACTATTCTAGCTTCGAAGGAAGAGGTAGACAACGTTCCCTTGGCTGCCAGGATAGACGCGCTCAAGGCATGGCTGGCGACGCAGGCGTGATACCAAACTTTTTTTTCTGGCGGGGGCCGTGTCAGAGCAACGTATCGGGGCGTGAAAACGGAGGAGAATCTGGCCTGGAGTGTCGCCTTAGCTTGGGATAGAATGTCCAGCCGTTTTGCCTGGACTTTTGGTGAATGGCAGTTTTTGAATGGCAGTTTTCTCAAGTAGGAGCTGTGCTTTTGAATCAAAGCACGAATTTTAGCGTTACCTTTAAATATACTGGTATATCTCAATTTCATAATTGTGCAAACCGCGCTACTTCGACATTGCCACACGTCGGACACTTAGTAATCCAGCCATCTACAGTAGGCCATCTATTAATAGATCATACAGAACATTTGCCGTTATGATGTGTTGTGCGAAAGTCGCATCAAACAGATCCCCACCCGGCAAGCATATGAGCAAGAGCTGTATCATACAGATAGATCACACCCGGCACACATGATGTTCTACAGTAGATCGTGCAGTGCAGATAATATAAAGCAGGGAGGTCTACTCCGAAATATCTGGATCATGAAAAATGAGGATCTGATTATCTGATCTGTCCGATGTGTATATGCACGTTAACGTTTCCCTAAAAGACCGGAGCAAACTGCCCGCTTGGTCCGTGGAGGTCAGTCGAAAAAGTCTTCGACATCCACATCCACGCTGAGCAAATCGGCCCCAACGTCGCTCACGTTTGTCCCGCTGAGGATGAGATTTTCGAACGTCTCTTCCAACCCCGTGTCTCCGATGAGCATGGCTCCCCGCACTCGCCCCCCCACTAGTATTACCTGGCACCGGTGGGGCGAAAACATGCAGAAACGACCCAGCGGACGATAAAGCGAATGCACTGCGACGTCGATATGTAGGGGCAGGAAATCGCCAAGTGTGTCTTCCTCGCACGCACAAACGATACTGCTGCCTGGTAACCCTCACAAGGATGGTACTCGTAGCTCTCCCTACGATCTCGAGCTGGTGGATATGTGTAACTGTCGTCAACTATTGTACATGTGCGCTGGTTGAGGGCATAGAAGAAAAATACATAGTACGTGGGAGATTTCGGTCGGATGACTCGGATCTCCGACTTGACACAGCTCGAAAGAGGCCCTTAGCATTTTACGCGGCTGTGTGTAGTAGCGATTCACGTCGCTCGTAATGAGATCGCGCTTAAACTGTGAGCACGTAGAAAGGCAACGCATGCCACGCCTGCGACTATAAACCGTACTATTACTACCTGGTATTGCATCTGCCAAGCGCAACCACGAAGATTGCGAGAAAACGGCGCGACAGCAAGAGCATGCCACCCAACTTTGCCCCGCGACAAGTCACCTTTATGTATTCCGCGCCGGGTGACGTGCGCACCAAAACTTGGACATCCCCACTAATTTTAGAGTTTCCTGTCTTGGCCTTAGTCGCTTCGTGTCTGCGCTGAAGAGGGACGGAAGAATCCTCGCCTGAGACTACGGCCACGGCTCCTCCTTCAAGACGAACGTCATCGTCAGAACTGAGAACCAAGTGCGTTCTCACGAAGTCTCGGAGGGACTTGCCTAGGCCTTGGCCGTTGAATCGTCCTAGCAATACCACCTGCGCCGAGCCAGGATATTATGACGCGCACGTGAGTGACGAGATTGCTGTTTAGCGAAAGGAGGCGAAGCGCACACCGTCTAACTCAAGGGCAGCGTGTAAAGTAAATGCTTTGATGTATTTACTGTTGTACTTCTAGGTCGCTGTAAACCCACGCGCACGTTGACCTGACTAATCCCCAAGGTGGGCGCAAGCGTGTACCAGCTATCACAAAGCCTCTGTATTTCAAGATGGGTGCTCCTTGCCTTATGGCCGAAGAAACGAGTTGCGTGCACGAAGAGATCGAAAGCACCTGCCGAAAGCTCGTCCACAAAGTCGGCCATACATTTAGCGGTGAACAGTCCCATTTCCCTGACGCAGAACGCAAAAGACAACAAACATGGAATTAGTTCAGCAGACACAAAAATAAATACCAGGTACATCCTAGGGCATGGCCGTACAGGAACCCACTCGTCACGGTTCCGGGGCACGCGCGCCGGTACACTCGACCCAGGTTGCCGTTACCTCGCTTGGCTCCAAAGTCGCATCTGAAACCAGTGTGCGCTCTCTCGCTCCGGCCATTCCAGGCAGCAGCAGTCCCCGGCGGCGAATATTGACTCTTGTGGCGCAAGGTTTACCGAAGCCTTTCTAACAGCAGGTAATCTGCTCTTGTCCTTGTCTTCTTCGGCATGACTAGAGCTAGCTCTTGAGGCCTTTGCGGGCATCGCTTTCGTCGTTGAAGAACGCACCACTCTCATCCTCCCGTCGACAACAAATCCTCCATCAAACCCTCTCTGTGTTGAAGGCGGAGCGCAAGGGAAATATTGATGTCAGCACCAAAGTATGAATCAAGATCGCCAACACCTGCAAAAAAACGTATTTCTTGCAGACTATATGCACCGAAATATAAAATGCAGGAGAAGTAGGCGCTCCTGTCTACCGCGCGAAACAACATAGGGCCTTACTGCCTGACCATGGCCCTTGAGGATATTGACCAAACGTCGCCCCTACCAGTAATTACAAATTTCACGAGATTTCACCTTGGTGTACGCCGGAGTTGAATATACATGAGCAAAAAGTAGAGCATTATGGGTGCATATAGGCAAACACGATAGTCAGCGATTTCACCTCAAACTCATCACCCAGAGCACTGGTGTTCGGATTAGCACCCGTTGCCGAGATGACAAAGTCGCAATCCACGGCGACTCCGTTCGTGAGCGTTGCCGAGACTGGCCAGTCAGCCCCATCGAAGCCTTTGCTGCCCTCCCCGTCACGGACGTAGTCGAGCTCGCATTCAAAATGGATGTCGAGCAGGGTTCTTTGACGGCACGATTTCATATCCTCTTCGCTAGTACTGCTGTCACCGCCTGTTCATGGAACGAGGCACGGCGCTTACTCGAATTATTCTTTAAGTGGGAATGTCGCAGCTCGTCGGAAGTGATTATCACCCTCTACCGATCACACACGCTTCTACTACATGAAGCACATGGAACAGTGCTACTGAACATTGATCACAAGCACAAGGAAGAGGCGTAGGCATTTCCGTAACACCTCAAAAGTGCCGTGACGAATTTTGCAGTCGGTCATTTGGGGTCAAATCTTGACCGATGAGCTGATTCCACACGCAAAATGGGCGAACGAGATACATAAAACAGCTCGGGGCGGCAGCGCGAGTGTGCGTGCAGCATTCGGCCAACAGTTGGGCTCAAGTTTACGATGCCACGACGTACCAGTGTTGGAGGCAACTGAATGCAACGATAACCGTTCTCAATTACCAGTCTGGAAGTTGTGCTTCAATTTTTGTTCTGGAATAATGTGTTGGAGGCTTTTTCGGGAAGGACAGTCTGTAGGCAAATACGAGTACACAAGCGTACGGCAAGCAACACTACCCTACATTTATTAGCGCGAAATACGTGGGGTGCCCCATCGTTAATAATCGCACCTGACTGTGTTGGACACGCTGGAATGTTCAAAGCATCTAGCCAAGCTGGACCGAGGCTTGGTCCGCTGGAAGCCGCCACCTCGTCCTCGGCAACGGCACGAGCAGGGTCATCAGTCGCAGATCTGGCACCGTGTGGAATTACCTTCACCCCGTCCATGATCCCTAGAGCCGGGCCGCGAGCCAGCAAACTTCTCGGACTGCCGCTCACCTCCGGTTGAGTATGCAACACGTCAAGGCCGACCGGGCTGTTTCCAGAGTTGTGTCCACCACTGTCTGCGCTGCTCGAGACCCGTGGCAATCGGCTAGGCGAGTCCCTCGGTGGGGTAGGAGAGGGTGGACTGTTTGACGGAATGGGCACCTCGCGAGACTTGCCACACGCCGACAGCGATGGCAAGAAAAACGCCGATGCGTTTGCGTCGAAGAAGGTGTTACCGACGTATGCGTCGCGCACCGCCCATACGATCTGATTTGAGAGTGTTACAAGCAGTAAAAAAAAAATGAGCAGTAGTGGCGCACGCGGGCACGCGGTGAGCCATTGCAGGAGAAATAACATATTGATACGACTCGTATGGTAGTAGTGTCATGTCGAAAGAGACATATCCTATGGATAGTGTCACACGGGCGGAGGGTATGGAACCCCAACGCACATGTTTTTCTCGTTCCATTCGTATCCTGCACCGAGCACCGCAAGGATGCCGAATCAATGTCAAAATGTCTGCAAAATGTTTGCATCGCCTTACATACAACATCAGAAGTGGAGTACGAACCAGCGCACTTTCAGGAGACACTGAGAAATGGAACCTCTCCGTAAGTAGTACCTAAGCAGTACCTGGACCGCCTGCGAGGAGGTGAGGGCTTGAACAAGCTCCAGAGCAATACCTCCATTGCCTACAACCAGCACCCGTCTTGCGTGTGCCAACCGCTTGCTCAGGTTCGCAACACTCTGCCAATATGAACGCATGCATGGAGGACAGAACGGCTTCAAAGGCCAAAGCAGCAAGATTTTAAGGAATATTCACTTGAAAGTACGGCCACCTTCAGCCGCAGGACGTTTCGCCCGCCATGCTCCAGACTGTTACAGGGTAGAGTAACACTTCAGCCTCGTAGTACTCCTACTATTACGGGGGACCATAGTTAATAGGACCTACGGTACACACAAAAACCTATATATTTACCTATTTTCACTGACAATATTTGGTCCTGTTTACTATGATCCCCCGTAATAGTAGAAGAGCAGAGGCGGAAGAGCTTGGTCTGCTGGAAATCTTACTCCAGAGCGGCCGAGGTGTACCTGAAACTTTCCAAGCCTACAAAAAACGATGCTAAGTGGATTTGAACACTTCACGAATCTTCATCGATCGAGGCACAGGCAGTAATCTGGTCGTCACCTCAGTGTCACGGATGCCAACAACTCGTGGATGAGAGTGTGACAGTGAGGGCGATGCTCCCGTCGCCAAGCAGCACCTGAGGGGGTTGCAACAAGGTTTCACCACGTTTGGTTGTGCAAAGCAGTGGATGTACAGTATCTGTGCCAGGTACCGTTATTCGTGACCCTTTCGCCCTTGGCTCTCATCCTCGCTCGTCATTCGATACAACGCAGATCCGGGATATCATAGAAAGGCTCCTCTCCCCCTCCCGGCTACGTACGGCATAACTCGCCTTGGCAGTAGGCTACAACAGTACCACTTACACCCCCGGGACGACTTATCAATGAGCATCGACGGATTGACACGGACTACCATTTTCTTGTCCATGAAACTCATCACTTTTCGTTGCTGCCGGATGCCATCAAAAGTGTGGGGAGAGGGTGAACGTGTTACTCTCATACTTCGTAGAATGCTACTGTAAGTACTTGCAGCTTCACCTGGCGAAAGCAATCGTGCCTCCGCTAGCGAGCTTCGCTTGGTTGCGATCAGCATCCACATGTGTCACCTCATCGCACACGAGCGATATTCCAGGATGTTCCAGTGCAAACTCGTCCGCGGATCTGGTGGCACACATCATTGTACGGCATGGTAATAGGAATAGTCTAGAGTAGTATTAATATTAATAGCATATTGTAGTACTTTCTAATAGGTGTACCTGGTATGCAATAGAACAGTCGTCACGAGTGCGCACGCGGTAGCGAACATGGTTTCTGCAACGGACTGGTACCCCTGTGTTGTTTTCGTTTTGGCATCAAGCGAAAAAAAAAAAACAACACCAAGACACTGCTGTAAAGCTGTGAAGGTGGGCACTGCCATTGGCGAACGGTTAATGAGGTTTAAATACTATCAGCAGCTATACTGGTGGGTTGTACGCAACGAATCAGGTGACTCTCACTGCTGTCTTTATTACCTATTCACACATTACGAAAAGTCGTGCTCGTACTGGCGTACCGGCAGATACGATGCACGATGCACGATGTAGTAAAGCCAGATTAATACTTGTAGCAACAAGTCGACAACAGACACCTACAGTGCCTGGGACGCTGACAGAGTGAAGGCTGTCGCCGACCAGCGAGCTGTTCTTGACACGCAGAAATCCGCCGACCACCAAAAGCGGCGAGGGCCAACGGCGCGACCCACTAACGCCATCACCGGCGGTGGGGTCAACCCGTCTCAAAGACACTGCAGGTTCGGGCTCGTCGAATACGTCTTTCTAACTTACTTGTGGTCGTCTCGTACCAGGTACGATACGGTACTTCGAGTATAGTGGTATCCTCAAGGATTGCGTTTTGCCCACAACATCAGGAGGATTCCATAACTGGGCAAGCACGTTCTCGGGAGAAGCACTAGCAGCATGTTTTACATGGCGCGCGGGGAAATGGCATCGACCGATTCACGAATCACCTGCTATGGACGTCCACAACAGCAACCAGCGGGGTTATCTGTTCCACATCCCGAACTGCCTTCAGCGATGACGACGGTGCCACCAGAGTTACCTTGGAAGACGGGCACAATCTTACGGGACAACACAGCAGTTCGGACAATATTCACGACGAGAAAAGCGTTTAGATGGAGTCGCATGTTGTCATACCAGGTATATTGTAACAACTAGCGAGTAGCGGGGGCTTGGAGTAGAACTGGGCTTCAGCCAGAAGAGTTGGACGAGCACGCGTGTAGCGGACACCTCAAACTGCAGCTTTTGGACGGGTTTGGAGTAGAGCCTATCGTCGCGTGCGCAGGTACCAGGTAATATATTTGCAGCAAAAAGGAAGCGCGATGCACGCAATGAACGGAGCTCCGGCAACACTTTTTTTCGTAGCCAACTCATCACCAGCAGAAGCACAGTTCATCCGCACCTTTTGAGCTCGATAGCGCACGTAGAGCCAGCAACCCCCCCGCCAATGACGAGGAAACAGTCTCGGCAAGGCTTTGATGCCCCACTGCTGTGCTGAAAGTCACCTCCCATTGTTGCGTATTCCGAGTTTTTATTGTAGAGAAACCACCGAGACCCGGAGGTTTTGCAGAGCAATATACCAAACACCCCTGCTAAGGTAACAGCGCGGTGCGGTTGCAGCGGGTACCAAGCGTTTGTCGTTGATTCCTACTCCTTTGGTAGGGCAAGGAGACGTTGAAGATCTGGGCAGCGCTGCAAGCAGCGACGGTGCCAGAAGGTCTGCGGCGTAGATCTGCTGCGGTTGTGAGGCCGACGCACACTCTACCCTCCACCCTGTCGTCAGTAGATGCTACCAGGTACAGGATTGTGCCTCTGTCAAAAACTAAACTGCAGCCGCTGCTGCTGTGCAAGTGTGGCAGGAAACCTCAAGTATATCTACGCTCTACCTCAAAGATGTCGAAGCACTAATACCAAAAGTGTGGCAATAGGCCATGATGAGTGTATCGGCTGTCGGCATGTCGGCGACCTGAAAGGCGTCATCGCAGTCAACGTATCGTAAGTACAATTGTCAAGCAAATCTAATTGCGCCGCATTTTTGTTCTGTCACAGTCACAACAACCACAACGGACAGGGTAGGGTGCACACGATGGGTACAGCGCCGCGGATTGCTCCTTGCGATTGAACGTGTGTTTGATATAGCCTTGTCTAGATTATTGCTTGAATGTGCCTCGGTGCGGGCGGCCCCATGACAGCTAATCTGCTGATTCTAGGATGACAAATGCAGCAAATTCTGTGATAATTTTAAAACGAAGGTATACGTAGCTGTACCACGATCATGTGATTACACTACTACTGCTGTATTGCTGTAGGAATTCATCACCAAAAAAGTAGTGTACCTGCAGCCTGTGTACCAGGTCAGGTACTACTCTGAATACAACCCTTGTATGGATAGAGCACGTCAAGACTTGCTGCAACATTGACACTCTGTACCGAAATATAATATCATTTTAGCCACACAAAAAAAAGTATAAACCAGTCCTTATATTATAGGACGGAGTGTGGTACAAATAAATAAATACTCCGGAGTATAATAGTTTTAGTCGCAACAGAAGACGACGGGGCGTTTGTCATACAAACTTTCCAGTGTCTTGCGTGCCCCGGGGCTCACGTGCGAGATACTGCTGTGCATGACAGGAATATAATTAGCTGTTGCGCTGGCGCAACACGCGATTTTGGGCGCGCAAATTCGCCTTTATTATGAGCGAAACAAAAATGAGCCCCCTTTTATAATTCGCCGCAGGCGTTATGCCCATTTTCCAGTAGAACACAAGAAATTTAGGTTATTATGATCCCGATACACACATACATGCCTTTTTCGAGGTCCGGGAGCCGTTTGAACGCACTTTGTTACGTGGTTTTCGGGCATATACTCGCGATGCATCTACGCTATAATATTGTCGGAAGGCAAGCATAATAATAATAATAAGTGTATACTTCTTAGGGAGTGCTTGGGGGGGAGGACTGGGCTCTTGCGGTCGGAGGTGGCAGGGTCAGGGGTACGAGAAGTAATATTTAGCAATTATTGTAGTATGTGGGGGGAAGGGTTGGAGGAGGTAGAAAAGCCGCAGGAAGAGCGAGAGACGGCAGGGACTCTCTCCTACGCACTACCGATAGCAGTGTAGACCAGCAACACCGCACGACCTTCTGCGCGTTGAAACATGCGCGTAGCAGTAACAAACCAGCCATTTCGATGGACAGCGGGTTTTTGGTGTATACTTCTTCGGGGGTGCTTGGGGGGGAGGACTGGGCCCTTGCGGTCGGAGGTGGCACGGTCAGTGGTACGAGAAGTAAAAGTAGCAATAGTGTGTGGGGGGAAGGGTTGGAGGAGGTAGAAAAACCGCAGGAAGAGCGAGACGGCAGGGACTCTCTCCTACGCACTACCGATAGCAGTGTAGACCAGCAACACCGCACGACCTTCTGCGCGTTGAAACATGCGCGTAGCAGTAATAAACCAGCCATTTCGATGGACAGCGGGTTTTTGGTGTATACTTCTTCGGGGGTGCTTGGGGGGGAGGACTGGGCCCTTGCGGTCGGAGGTGGCACGGTCAGGGGTACGAGAAGTAAGAGTAGCAATAGTGTGTGGGGGGAAGGGTTGGAGGAGGTAGAAAAACCGCAGGAAGAGCGAGACGGCAGGGACTCTCTCATAGGCACTACCGATAGCAGTGTAGACCAGCAACACCGCACGACCTTCTGCGCGTTGAAACATGCGTGTAGCAGCAATAAACCAGCCATTTCGATGGGCAGCGGGTTTTTGGTGTATACTTCTTCGGGGGTGCTTAAGGAGGGGAGTGGTCGTTTTTTGGTGGACGAGATCGAGGGATGTTGGTTGTAGTAGTCTTCATGAGCGTCACATCAGTTTTGATTTGTCGTAGGATACTGCCGCGCTTTTGTTCTGGAGAGTTCTTCACTTTCTGTTATTATAGTCGTTTATTAGAACAACACTACACATTGTCGGATGGCAAGCATAATAATAATAATAGTAATAATAATAATAATAATAATAATAATAATAATAATAATAATAATACCAATAATAGCCACAGGTGTGTTACGCGCGCAACGGACACCGGACGAGACTTTGATTATATCCCTGGTGCATGATATAATATGGTATATATAGATGATAGCCCAAAAACAATGGGGAAACGTGCCTACAGGTATCATACTTTTTTTCGTCTCATCGACCCGGGTAGCATTCAGGGGAGCCCCCGCCCGATAGTCAATCGCGAGGAAAAAGCGGAAAGCCCGTGAACGGTTTTATCACAAACTTTGCAACGCTGAGTGTCGACTGATCGGTCGAACTCACAGCTGATGTGTACCTGTGGTACTTTCTAGTGTTTTTTAACAAAATATGATACCATAGGTACGACGTACCCGTGCGACTCACTGGTCCACAGCCTGGATTTCTTATTTTGGAATGGGTGATAAAAATTCCGCATTTCTCAGGTGAACGTACGACTTGTCCCGTAAATCTCAACCTGTATGAAGATGCCCTTCTGCTGTTGTACTCGTCTAGCCAAGTCGTAGGCACTCCCCGGTACTGACTTGTCTACCAGGTACTTGGTAGTAGGCTAAAAACCTTCAGTCAGGTGACTTGGCGTCGGCGGCGGCTACTGCTATATACTACTACTCATATACATACATGTGGATGGGTACGACCTGTGCTTGTGTCTCCTTTTGAAATTCCCCCGCAATGTTACACTACAATTCCCAACGCCATGTGTTGCTGTCCTGTTCCCCAGAGTACTATCATGCGAGGAGTTTCCCAGTTGCGGCGACTGGAAATTAAACGATATGTGTTGCATTTTCTTCAGGGCCACTTTCCTTCGGAAGTAGTTTGTATCAAATGTTTATAATCGTCCTCGATTTGATTCGTGTTTTGGTGTACCAGGTATGTAAGATTGAACAGATACGAGAGCGTTTATGCCCCGTATACGGAATGAGGTTGCGAATCGCAGTCAATCACTAGTGGAGTACCCACTCGTCAGACTCTTCCACCGAAACTGACTGGTGTCCGTCCAGACTATACTGCTCAACTTCGCATCAGCCCTCCTTCAGGTACCCTTCGTCATGTTGAAGTTGTAGCGTAGGCTATTGCATCGAGTGTTCAATTGGGGTGCCGGCTCATAGCCCAGGCAGACGGTAAAAAGACAGTCAACCTAAAATTCAGGAACATCAAGCATGTTGTGTGGGTGAAAGGCTACGATATCAATAGATAGCGAATAAGCAGAAAACACAACAGAAACACCAAGCATGTTGTGTGCGTGAAGACTACGACATCAATACGTGACGCCAATCAGCAGACAAATAACATTAACCTGAAAACGTCATCATGGCATTAATACATCCGTGCAATATTTCCTACCGAGGCAGCAGACAAATCTGCAATCGCCCTGACGTCATCCGCGCTATAGTTTCGTACTTCAATGAACGAACTACACACACAATCAAAGTAGTCAGCAATTCACACAACCCAGTACGCATAACAAATACCTGGTATCTGGTAGGCTGCATCGTACCCTCCAAATGCATGATTTGATGGAAATATATTAAAGGGAGCTACCAAATCCTTCATCGTACGCGCTGAGAGTGTAACACAGAGCGCGTACTGAGAGGAACGAACCATGGCGCACTTCCGCCAACGGCTCACGCAAAATCTTAAAAACATACCGCTTCCAGCCAAATGCTAACATATCTCTGCTCTACACAACGACTAAATCGTCGAGACTCTCCGGTTTATCGTGTTACATCTCTCCGAAATTCAGCGTACCTTCGCGGCCTGACAACTAAGCCTACCGCAACATACAGTCCTGCCTACGCATGTAGACCCAGACGACGTTCGAGGCATACCAACTCCAGCCAGGGATCTGTGCAACTTGAATTGATCCTATCACGACAAAGTGAATACTACAAAAGCGAACTAGAGGACTGAAAGTCACCGAACTGACGGGCGGGAAGACTAACGCGGCATTCCGCTTCTAAGTAATGTACAGCATACACTCGGGGCATACCAAAAAACGTGCTTCTAAAAATACAAGAACGTAGGCCACCCTACTCTGACGCCAATTACATTTGTCCGTCCTACCGACTGATTTATTCGTTTTCGGCAGCGCCGCCGAGGAATAACCTGCAGCAGCATGCCACACAGAGCGACCACCAGGTTGCATGCCTACACAATGCCTGTAACAGAAGTCAAGCGCCCAGCACCAGTAACCAAGGGTGCGGACACATCAACAGTGGCAGCAACGCGAATGGGAGAGTGCAACGCAGCTTGGATCACCTGTACAACTCGAAAAGGTTTTACCTCGTTTCAAGTTAAATATCAAATGATAGGCTCAAACTATAAATACTGCCGCACCTTCTGTACCTATGAAAAACGGCCAGCCAACTCTTCCCGGTCAAAGCAAACCACGCTAACACCTGAATAGTTATCATGGCTGTCCACAACGCATTCCCGACGTTCCCGCCCAAGTTACAACTCCTCAGCCGCGTCTGCCACGGCATCCTCCACTTTCGTAGCGGTTTCCTCCTCCAGCCCCTGGATCTCGTCCTTGACGGCATCAACCGCCGCCATGGCGTCTTCGACAGCTTCGTCCAAGGCCGCATTGGCAGCATCACCCCCGGCGGATAGTTCTTCTTTAGATGATGCCATCGCCTCTTCGACCCCCGCACCTTCAGCGGAAAGCGTATCTTTCGATGAAGCAGCGGCGTCCTTGACTGACGCGGTCGTTTCGCCTACGGCATCTTTGACAGCCTTGGCGGCAGCGCCAACAGATGCCTCTCCATCAGCCACCAGCTCATCAATAACATCCATCACAGCACCGACGCCATCTCCCAGCGGGTTCTTGAGGGATACAAAAATCAAGACGCAAGAAAAACGGGTCGGCGTTAGAACATCAAATCAGTAGAAAGCATAAAGGCGCTGACCTGGCGCAATATGTTTCAACATCCCGGGCTCCGGGCACACCCACTCTGTACATCGATCCTGCCACGGAGGCCTCGATCAGGGTGCTCCGTGATGAACCGGGGTCGTATACGCTTGCCATCCATCTACGTACGAATAATGCCTCCCTATATATCCCCTTGCATGTTTTCGGCATTGCAGTTTTTCGCCAACTTTCCACAGCGGGGCCTATGCCCCCACAAGCATCTGAAATAAGGTGGGCGATACACTTCACTACCGGCATAGCACTTGCACTGTTTTTTTAGCGATGTCGATGTAAGACTACGTGAGTAACGCAGTAACATCAATACGAGCGGTGCGGGTACACACTTACACTCGCAGAGGCTTGAGGCAAAAAAACGGCAAATGTTTCTGCCATACAAATGTGTTATTGACACCTGGTACTCGCAGATGAGGATTTTAAGTTAGGGCCGGTCTTATCGAGGGTAAAATAAACGAAAAAAAAAACGAAATGAAAAAACAAAAAACAGAACTAAAGAGTACGTGAGTTTTATTGGTCAAATTGTAAAAATTAGAAGTAGAGATCCCGATACCTCCGTTTTCACATTTCGTTTGTTTCAAGTCCCAGAGGACTTGAAAAAAAACGAAATGGGTGCCAAATAAACGAAATATGGGATACCCAGGGTCGAAGAGGAACATAGGAGGAGCTCGACACGTTGGGATGAAGTTACGATAAAGTTTCTACGACCGGTTGGCAAGCGCACGATGGCCGAGGTAGTGCATGTGGCTGCCACGCGGCTTGTCTGCTGGCGGCGCGAGCACATATGGGTAGGGAATCACCATGGGGTACCCTCGTAAGAAACCGGGGGATCAGGAAGTGGCTGTGGCGGTATATTTTTGGACATGAGTCCCACACAACATTCAAACGTCTGCCATCGAACTGCGATGGCCGATACACAAGTTCTAGAGCACTCCGTAGGGAGCGGGTTGGACCACGAGAACCGCCTGCTGTGGAGGGTGCCTTACGTGTGCGAGTTGTGTCTATCCACCGTCGCTGTCGAGCGCTATCGCCGGGAACCACGTGCTGTGGCGGTTGAGTCATTCCGAAAAATTGCACCGCGTAAAAATTCGACTCGGCTTCTTATTTTTGTTTCGTTTTTTTTTTCGTTTTTTTTTTTTTTTGCCCTTGTTAGGACTCAACCTGCTGTTTTTTGCGAAAAACGAAAGTCTGTTCGTTTTATTTCGTTTTTTTCGTTTATTTTGCCCTCGATAAGACCGGCCCTTAACGTATGAATGTTGCTCAACACCTGTCAACCGGTAAACCAAATATGCTGCATCTGACCTGGGTAAGACTACATTGCTGACCTGCAACGTGAAGCAGAGAGTCTCTCTACCACTCGTATATACCAGTAGTCGTGTCATGTAATATGCGATAATAGATACCTGGTACTACATAGACCACAGATTTCTATTAATAGAATATTAATATGGTAGATTACGATTAGACTAGACCCACTTAACTACTGGTAATTGGCGTACATGGTATGATATTAATTATAGCTGAGGGCCCATATTAACGGGAAAACAGAAAATTCCATTTGGAAAATAAACTTTCAGTTTGGACCTGATTAATGAAAAATAGAGGTACGTGTTTGCGTCCTATCGGGGAAGGTGAATTTTGTGTTCAAATCGTTCTGAAATCGAAAGAACGCAGAACGGTCACAACGCCCAGCTGACAAACTCCGACGAGGATGGACGATAGCGAAGGCCGCCAGCCTCTATTCGTTATCGGCGGCGCAGGACAGGAAGCTATCGCTCTCAGGGTATCTTGGGTGGGCAGAGGGATCCCTAAAACGCCATGGGCGGGACAGCGACGGTGATGCAGCTATCGAGATCTCTAGCGTGTCCTCCGTTTTTGGGGCCGATCACTTGGTTCTCGTGCAGTTTGGCGCATCGAGCTGGTTGAAAAGTAGGGATTGCGACCGCCATGATTGTTTTCGAGGCACCACCGCCGGGGTACGATGTACTATGGTCGGTAGGCATGGGCACGGCTGTTGTCCCGGTGGCCTCGCGTTGTGGTTCACGTGTTACCACCTCGGTCGTGGCCATCGATGCAATCAACCAATGCACTAGGATGTCCTGGATTTGTTGGTCCAGCGTGAACATGCCGGCCGGAGTTGGGTCAACTCTCTAATTGGAAGGTGATTTACAACAGAAAAAGGTACCGGAATCTTCTTTTTTTCTTTCAAACCCTATTTGACATACCCCGAAATGCCGAATATTTGATGACCGGATTGGAAGGATCGGAAAGGTCGGTTTCCGATCAACTCTAAATGTGACGGGGTGTGTCTGGATGCCTTCCCTACCGTCAGACCTATGCCAATGGTACAGCGAAGTTTCAATAAAAAGTTTGAATTTCAAAGATACCCGCCAAATTTTTCAGAACACGCTTCCTACGTGCCACGTAAGAAAAAAGAAAAAGTTCGTAACTTTTGGAAAAGCCCGAAAAAAGCAAATCTGGGGCCGAGATTGGCCCAACATCGGCTTGAGAAAAACTCAGGCCGATCTTTGTTTCGAAGCGGCGAGATTCCGAGTCCTCGACAGACATCGATCAACAAAACCAACGATTGCGTCATGGATTCTAAACGGAGAGCGCTCGCTAGGGGCTCCGACCCACCCTAGGGTCAGTGTCTTCACACCATGGCCGGTGTCATGTGGCGGGAGCTGACCAGGCGTATGATAAAAAAACATTTGGCCGCTGGTTTGCACAAAACAGAAGACAGAACTTCTCCATCCGTCTCGAATGGCTAAAAATAGAGTTTTTTTCAGGTTTGGGAGGATATCGTAGGACGCCGCCGGCAAGCTCTCGCCCCCTAGACCATGGGTCCACCTAATATCTTCGAGGCCGTCATCTATATTCGTTGGCCTTGCCAGATCCCGAGTGGGTTGGCCGTGGGCTGAGTCTCTGTCGAGATCGAGCGTCGATCGTCGCACGAGCTGGTTTCTATCACCGTGTTGACAATTTGCAACCAGAAAAAACAAATTGCGCCGCCTGCAGCCGTTGGGGGGAAAAAAAAATCAAAAATCAAACATTTTTCTCTTTTTTTCCCACAGCGGCGGTCGTGAAGTTTTTCGGCTGTTTTTTTAAAGTAATATGTTTGAAAAAAAACTTTTGAACTTCGCTGTACCATTGGCATAGGTCTCGGTCGGATCGAATTTGTAGTTTTGTGATATTTGGAGTATTGAAGGCGAAATTATTCTGAAAACTGTTTCGTGTCCTGCTCGCGGGTTCTAGGAGGTGCTGCGCTGTGAGCAGCAGCAGCAATAAAGCAGTCAAGCCAACATCGGAGAGGTGTGTGGGCTGCTGCTGTATGGCGTGACCGTGTGTTTCCGGAGGGATGGAGAGGGCTCCACAAAAAGATTCGATCGAGAAATCCGATCCACGAATCCCGTCGAAAAACTCGACTTTTTCGATGGGGTGCGTGGATCGGATCGGCCGATCGAAGACGCATCAAAAAGGCTCTTTTTCAACAGTGTATAAGAAAGCCCGATTCGGTCTTGGATCATAAACCGGCTTTTTCGATCCAAGTATCAGACTGC
The DNA here is from genome assembly GCA_031213475.1 of Nereocystis luetkeana. NCBI lineage: Eukaryota > Phaeophyceae > Laminariales > Laminariaceae > Nereocystis > Nereocystis luetkeana. Next base: position 6,847,190 of record JARUPZ010000006.1, read on the forward strand.
ACACGAAATAACCTTAGCTTGGCATTTCTTCAAGGAAATTATGAATAGAACCGTATATCGGGTGTGTTCTGCGCCACTTACCGGTAAAAGGCCAATCCGCCACAGAGGTCGCCTTATGTTGGGAGCGCTCATCGGGCAAGGTACCGCTGTACAGTGATCTGGGCACAAGCCCTACGGCAATTATATACACGAGTACGTATGTACGAAATCGTTCGCAATTTTGTCAGAGTTGGAGTTTATCCCCTCCAGCGTCGCTTTTCACCGTATTTGGCCTAAGAAACCACCCCGGGTGGTAACTATCTCGCGTTTTGCTTCTTTCATCACCCGCGGTGGTTTCCAGTGGTCGCGTGGTATCTAACGAACCCGGTGATATTGGGCATACTATGTTCGAGTGCTGCTTCATTCATAACCGGGGGTAGTTTTTTTTGGGGGGGGGTGGTAGTGAGGGGGGTGATAGCAGTACGATGTGTGAGATTTGATATACTTGACACATCCACCCAGGCAACAATCATGGCCGTAGTCATATGAGATGGGTTGTCACAAGGGGAGGGATACTGTCGGGGGCTGCTGGCGGGACTGTAAGCGCTACAGTAGTACCGGAGCTCCAGGCGAGACGGGCGGCGCCGGGGCAGCAGACACTGTGGCTGGCGCAGCACTCGCTGCTGTGGTTGGTGCGGCACGCCCTGCTTAGGCTAGCTCGTCAGACTCTGCTGCCTGAGCTTGAGGTGCAAATGCTGCAGGGCCGCTCTGAGGACGAGCGAAAAATTGTCGCTCTCGTGGGTTGGAGCGTGTCACCAGGTCGTGTCGGGGCAGCAGTCTTTGCCGGGCCATAGGTGCGCTCTGTCAAAGCTGATGGACCGCCCGTGCCGACGGGCTCTTCCCCTCTTCCATGTTGTTCTACATGATGTGTGGTGATAAAAATCTGATTTTGTGAGGACCCCCAGGTGATACTCGTACAAGTGTTACGCTCTTTGGTAGGCGTACCGACCCCGGGTGACAAATATTTTTAGATTTGTTCGGAAGGCTATGTATCGGCCAAGGGGGATTGTATTTAAGGGAGCCCGGTGAAACGCCTGGCTGTTTTTTCAAGATATTTTTTTATTCGTAGGGGTTGGTTTCCTGTGGTGGGGTGGAATCTAAAAGAAAGATGGTATGATGAGCAGTATACATGCGTACTTTTTCGCTGCCGCTGTAGGACAGAATCACCCCCGCCAAACCGTTTAGTGGACTCCGGCACTATTCAGGGGGGTCACGGAATGGTCGGTAGTAGGTATATGTATATTTATCCTCCACAGGTGCTGCAAGTAAAACAAAAGAATACCTCTAACAAGTGATACGCACGCCCGACCAGCTACAGCGTTATATCAATGATCAAGAAGCGTGTCGAGCAATTTGGTCCAACTCACAGCTGCTGACGTACCTGGTACCACGTACGTACTCAAATTCGAAATGTGCAGCAGCAGCAGCAGCAGCAGCAGCAGCATTGCTGGGCACGGACGCTACGAGTATACCATGGTATGATTTTCTCCAGCGTGTCCTGCCAGCAGGCTGGGCTGGAGCACCATCTTTTCAGCTATGAGACATCTTTTCAGGTATGAGACACGATACAATCGACCCCAACGTGGCAGACTTCCCCTATCATCCACTCGTAATCGTACCTCCCCGTTCTCGATGGCCTCTCGGATGGCCTTCTTCTTCGAGGACACAAAGGACCGTCGAATTTTACCGAGGCCACTCTTGGCCTTGTTGTAGAGAAATCCCACGGGAGACAGCAGCTTCCTCAGGAAACTGAAGCCATCCAAAGACAAAAGCGACGAAGCATGGAGGCGAGAGGTGGCGTTCCTGTTATATACAGCAGCACATAGTAGGTGACTACGCCCTGAGGCGGCATGCCGTCGGCTGTAAGTTTACAAAGTACGATGATCGTACAACACATATAATAGACACGCATTACACAGCAGTCAGTCGTGGGTGGGTGTCGGGGACGACGCAATATGATATACATACCTGGTATGCTGGTATGTGCGAGATGTTCCGAAAACGATTTTTTATCGCAGGAGGCCGTTGCGATTCAAAAAATCAAGCGCCTACGTATCGCATCTCTGTTTGATGGTCCAAGTACGCTACCAGGTATGTACGTACGAGTTGTATTTAATAGTTATCTCCGTGTTCCGGTATCCCCTGCCGCGGTTGCGGCCGTGGCATCAATCAAGCCGGTGTTGCAGGATTACAGCTCCACGCCGAACGACGCACGCGTACGAATGATATGATACTTCATGCGTCGTGAGTCGCGAGGCCAGCTGTACGAGAAAACACGAGAAAATATCCCTTGCGTGCGTAGCCACATTTCAACAGACAGCAGTCCTCGATAATGCGGGCGCATAGAGAAATCGACCACGTGGAAGTACTTGACTTGATGATACTGCTGTCGTGACGAGGTGCATTGGAGGCAGCGCCGGCGAGAAGGGGGCGACAGAGCGATGCCTCTGTAGTGGCAAACGCTACGAAACTGAGAGCTAGCCACCTACTAATGTTGGTGCCGCACCTACACACCGAGCGCATAGCACAGACATCTGATTCAAATCTCGAGCAAAACATGCGACCGGATAGATAACCCGAACAGTCAAAAACTTCTCGGCTGGTGGTGTTGCCGTTATGCGAATTGCAGGGGTTGTGGCATGATTCGACCTCAACCTTCTACAGCCCGACAAAGCTTGAGGTGAAAGCATCCCCAGGACACAGATTGTGCCCTACCCGGTCGATACGTTATCTGTCGAGGCTTCAAGTTCTACATACCCTGTCGTCTTCATGAACCCTACCTGGTCGGCTTCGGCTGCTCGGCCGCCTCCTGGCCAAACGCTAGCACACACACAGCCGCAAACACTAGGAATAGCCGAAGAAGAGAAACCCTCATGGCTGCTATCCACTGGAAATGCGCTGGTGAAAAGAAGCGGTTACTCCGGGTCTTGCTCCCTATCACTCAGTCCGCCCACACCTCGAAGACAGCAGTCGTTTTCTCCTCTCACAGGTGGTATACGTGCCAAATCTCATTGACAAGGGAGTTCGTAAAGAAAAGGCAGCGGTATTTTTTTCATACTTCTCGCACGTAGAAAATGATCAACTCATCAAGCTCCGAGGTCTAGCCCCACGGCTCAACGAAGTAGGACGATGCTCCGAGCGATAACAAGAAATATTCGACTGGAACTAATGGCCGCGGGTGAGGCTCGGGCGACAATGGCGATTAATGGCACAACTGCGACACCTGCTGGATCGGAAAGGTGCGGTAATATATTAATGGAGTTGATGATTATTACCTGGTACCTGGTACCCTGGTATGTTTTTTATTCAAGTTTTCGCACAATAAAATTGTACCAGGTAATATTTTTGCTCGTACGTGCGCGACGTACCCAGTATACTATATTCCGCTCATTTTTTTGGTGATCGAGTCTCCGCTTCTTCCCATTCATCAGGAAGGCGCACTTGTGGCGATTCGGGCAACGGCTCGGTCTCAGCAGTGCAGAGGGCGCAGGGAGCTCACCAGAGGACGTTATGACATCAATACTCAAGTAAGCGATGGAGCTCAACTTTTGCCCATACGTACAAGCAGTAGTAGTGTAACAAGCATACACATTTTGGAAGCTTGCGTATGATACGTGCAGACCTGTTACGATTAGTGTTGGATATCGTATCGAAAGTTCCGATATATCGTATCGTATCGAGTATCGTCAGGATTTAGGCTTTTCGATGCGATACGATATTCCGATACGATTAATCGATAAAACCACTCACGGAGCCCCCCAAAGGTATGTACATGGTCCGCACGGAAGCCCCAGGCACAACGACAAAGGCCGCCGCCGCAGCACGCGTGCACAGCACCACAACATACGAAAGCCAGTGTAGTCGTACAGTAGCTCGTAGCACGTGTTTCATTTGTCGTTCTTTCAATCTTTTTTGGTAGTTTATGTTCATTGGAGAAAGCCACGAAGCGCGAAAACACGTAGCTACGTTGCTACGACCTTGTTTTGTTTAAGAGGCGCTTACCTTGTTTTTTTTAAGAGGCGCTTACCTTGTTTTTTTTAAGAGGCGCTCGCTTGTGTCATGGTATTCATGACCCCGTTTCCCTCTATTGTCGAGGAGGCGTGTTTCTGATGAAACGCGCCACGCGAATAATTTATATAACCCCCCCCTGGTTTCAGAACTCTCCGAGAGCCAGGATTGTGGGAATCATTAAGATAAGGCATCAATCTCTGTGAGTCAATCTCTGTGAGTAAGTATACACGTCTAGGCCGACCTGCATTATAGTAGTCGGCATACTGCCCCTTTCGTTATCCGGTAGTCAACTATATACACCCCCTATACCATACTACCAGATATGGCGTCGTCGGCAGGACGTCGACTTAGATCGCGTGTACTTGCTCTCTTTCACGAGCCAAAGCGGCGAGTGTTTCTGGTTGCTCTCTTTTCTTTTCTTTCCCTTTTCCCTGATTTTTGTTTTGCACTCTGCTTTGCGTGAGTCTTTCAGAGAATTCTCCCCCGGCTGGACAAACCTGCTTCCTACCGTAGGATGCAGATTTTTGTTGATTTAATCGGCTTCCGCCTTTCAAGTTTTAGAGGTGTGGGAGTGGGTTGTGAAGCGCCGTATCTTCGATCCATTTCTCAGAATTTTCTGGATGGATTTTGTCCCCTCCTGATTTCTATGCATTTACATGTACGGCCCTTCAAGGTGGGCTTGTGTCATAGTATGCATGATCCCGTTTCTCTCTATTGTCGAGGAGGCGTGTTCCTAATGAAACCCGCCACGCAAATAATTTATATAAACCCCCCCTGTTCTCAGAACTCTCTGAGAGCCAGGATAGTGGGAATCCTCAAGATAAGGCATCAATCTCTGTGAGTAAGTATACGCGTCTAGGCCGACCTGCATTACAGTAGTCGGGCCTGCCCCATACTGCCCCTTTTGTTATCCGGTGGTCAGCTATATATACCCCCTATACCCCATATACTATCAGACTTGTGTGATGTGCTACCACGCTACCACTGACTTGGCGACACGGGTTGATGAGCTGACATCCAAATAATCTCTATGCAATTTTTTATGTTTCCCACACATCCACACATCAGTAAAACACTAAACACGGCCGGGTGTAGTGGCCCAATTTATTACCAGGGTATATATTTTTATGGGAAATAAAGCGAAAATGCCCCATTTTTTTTAGCTCCGGCGGCGCCTCCAGCGGGCCCCCCTCGCGAGCCGGGGGGGGGCGTTGGGGCTCGCACAGCGAGCTGACAACGCCTTCGCGCGTCAGCTTCGCTGTGCTCGCCGATAACTTTCGGCGATTTATCGTTATCGATATCGATATCGTATCGAAGTTATTTACGGTACGATATCCAACATATCCAACACTAGGTACGATACACAGCGACTCAAAATCATACCTGTAGCTGGGGCTGGCACAAGACATCGACCGATATACCATACCAGGTATAGAGAAACAGGCTAATAAGAAAGCCAGGCTGATATTTGGAGTAAAATAAGAAATCCGAGCGTCGTTAGTTGAAATTTGTGTAGAACCCTGGTGGAAAACACCATCTCTCCAGTGAGAAAAATCCAGGAGCTTTGCTGCTCATTATGAATATGTGCGTAGGTGTCCTGTACTGACTGTACGCCACATACCATGGTATGCGTTTTTATCCACTGCGCTCATATCCTCGTGGCAAGTCCCGTTTTGTAGTCAAGTATGCAGCGCGCAGTTCGGTTCGCTCGGTCCAGAAAGAGACCGCCCTCCACGTCGTACATGCCGCTTCGGGCGGGGAAAAAAGTGCGAACGGCAACCGCAAGTCTTGAAAGTCGTTAATGCAGGGAATGGAACACTAGCATCCCCTTCCGAGAAATCGTGGTTTCCAGTATACGAGGCAATTTCTATCTCTGTAATTCCGCGAACGGTTGAGAATTTTGCGACTACGCGTGGGCCCGTGGATTTGCGAACGCGAGAGTACGTGTAACGCGCAGCAGGTGTATCCCTGTTTTCAGTATGCCCCGCGGAAAACCAGCTTTCCCGAGCGAACGCCGATCTCCCGCGTCCGCGCGACCGTATGATTATCACTGCGCTATATACGCCACACAACAGCCCGGACGAAAGAAATGGCGCCAACGCCACACTAGGAACGAGCTTGAAGCGGCTGCTGTTCCACGCGACGAGAGACAGGTAATTTCAGTGTTTTTCCGCCCCCCTTTTGTGCTACCCAGGCGAGGTGTCACACAGCGAAGGGAACAATTTGGTCGTGATTGAATCTGCTGGGCACTGCATTTCCTTTCAGCGCAGCAGCAGTAGATCATGCCTACGTAAACATATACACACAGATGTCTGGGCAATGCTCTTCCTTTCAACACGAGATCATGTTCCCGGTGGCTTGGTAGGCGGTCGGCGTGCCTACCAACATCAAATTAGTGTGTTCGAGTCTCACCATGTGCACATTCGTAGGGGCTTTTTCTCGCATTCCATAACAATTGATTGGCGGAAAGCGCGAGAGCGTGAGTGAGCAACTATCGATGCAAATCGACGAGTAGTGAAAGCGCTGAACCCTATGCGCCATACAAATGAAGGCAAGTACCGGGGGGGAGAAGGGGCGACACCTGTGACCACGGCTTGTCCAGAAGATCGCTGAGGGTAAACCTTCCTACGAATTAAGCTGGAGAGTGATAGTGATGAAAACACACACACACACACACACACACAAGCACCGGTGCCGTCCAAAAGAAAGAGGTTGAAGCGCGGCTGCTTTCAGAGGGTTTTGGGGGGGGGGGGGGGTGTACCGTTCTGCGCGGCTCGGCGAAGCGGAAACCAGTTTGGCAGTTTGGACGTGCTACTCGCAGAATACTACGCGACAGGACCAAATCGGCTGTGTACAGCAGTGTACCAAACCAGCGAGTGCAGAATTGAGCATCGATAGTAAACAAAGAAATGTTCAAAAGTCTCAAGAAAACGGCACGAAGCGCGGACATTGCAGAAGGAAACTACCGGCATCTTCCAACAACAACGTAGACGGTACTCGCACCAGCTCGTATTGCTGGACGAGGCGTATCATACGGAGGCGTGCGCTGCACCCACGTACATATTGTGAGTTTGGTACTTTCAACCTTACTTCCATATAAGGAATGGCACCCTTACCTTACCGCCCTCAACCGCAAACAAACGTTCACTAGCATGCTGGCCGCGATTCGGACAATAAACGACTGTGAGCCGCCTGTCTTGGTTACGTCTGACAGGTCTAAGGTGGAGGCATCGAAGGCTGTGGTTCAAGATATATCTGGGGGTTGTGGAAGCATGTACAAAATCGAGATCGAGTCGCCACTATTTCGCGGAAAGGGTCTGGTGGCACAACATCGCATGGTGAAGGATGCTCTGAAGGCCGAGATCGCCGACATGCACGGGCTTACGTTGCACACACGGCCATCACCAGAGTAGGATAAGTGAGGATGCTGGTGCAGCATTTCCGCCCATCATTTCGTGTCAGCGGTGCACCACGAATGTCACATTCGCAACTGTAACGTTGGAGCGCGTTGTACGTTCGACGGTTGCTGAGCTTCAACCTCAGTCAGATTGACTGTTCTTTCTTTTAATATACCAGCGAGGTTCCAAACATGGACGACCTGGAGGGTTGCACTGAGTACACACACGCCAGTTTTTTGCTTCAACATCGATTACGGAACAAGAGAGACTCCTATGTACCTACCAGGTACTGTCTAATGGTACACATTCCTACTAAGAGCTACGATTACAGAGCGTTGTATGATTCAACGCCGCACGTCATCCAGGATTTCTTCAATCACAAATTAATGTTGACCAACAGGAAACCTGCGGGTAGGAAAATCCATTCTCTCTGTCCTTGCAACTTGCAATGACACTCCTTGGTTTATACTACGGTAGTAGTATAAGAATTTGGGGCGTACGTACGGGTGGCAATCCCAGCCAAGGATGGCGGTAACACGCGGTTTGACCATGTTCGCCCTCATGGGTCACCCCTGGCAGCACTTTCGTGTTAGGCCTGTCCCGCTGTCCCGCTCTTGACGCCATTATATGCAGTTGAGGGTGAGCAGGAGAGCCTCCTTGTCTCCAGTATCCGCGTAATTGTTGAGAGCACCCTCTAGCTTAGGTGCCACCACAGAGACACTGTCAGCCATCACCTTGCGCCGCAACTGTCAAACGCAGGGTACGCACGAGGCGTGGTACAGAGACAGCGTCTAAAGCGAATGGAGGATAGAAGATATCGGTTGGCTGGTTCCACGACGAGCACACATGCATAGTTTCGGAGTGATGCGAACGGACCCCTTGTCGCCAGTAGAATTGTTTGGTATTCAAGAGATATTATCATAATAAGCGGATCACGCCGGTAAGACCTATGCCAATGGAAACGCGAAGTTTAAAAGTTTTTTTTCAAATATTACTTTAAAAAAACAGCCGAAAAAATTCACGTACCGCCGCTGTGGGAAAAAAAGAGAAAAATGTTTGATTTTTTCTTTTTTTCCCCCCAACGGCTGCAGGCGGCGCAATTTGTGTTTTTCTGGTTGCAAATTGTCAACACGGTGATCGAAACCAGCTCGTGCGACGATCGACGCTCGATCTCGACATAGACTCAGCCCACGGCCAACCCGCTCGGTATCTGGCAAGGCCAACGAATATAGATGACGGCCTCGAAGATATCAGGTGGATCCATGGTCTACTAATAGGGGGCGAGAGCTTGCCGGCGGCGTCCTACGGTATCCTCCCAAACCTGAAAAAAACTCTATTTTTAGCCATTCGAGACGGATGGAGAAGTTTTGTCTTCTGTTTTGTGCAAACCAGCGGCCAAATGTTTTTTTATCATACGCCTGGTCAGCTCCCGCCACCTGACACCGGCCATGGTGTGAAGACACTGACCCTAGGGTGGGTCGGAGCCCCTAGCGAGCGCTCTCCGTTTAGAATCCATGACGCAATCGTTGGTTTTGTTGATCGATGTCTGTCGAGGACTCGGAATCACAAAGATCGGCCTGAGTTTTTCTCAAGCCGATGTTGGGCCAACATCGGCCCCAGATTTGCTTTTTCCGGGATTTTCCAAAAGTTAGGGTTTTTTTTTTTTTTACGTGGCCCATAGGAAGCGTGTTCTGAAAAATTTGGCGGGTATCTTTGAAATTCAAACTTTTTATTGAAACTTCGCTGTCCCATTCGCATAGGTCTAAAGGCCGTCATTTTTGCACGCAGTACGCAACCAAGCCCCACTGCATTGCTCCACCTGCGTCTCGAAAATACGAAACTACGACCATATGGTCATGTTAGGAACGAAGCAAGCTGCTGGTTTGAACGGTGGCCTAAGAATGATTTGAGTTTCCACTATATTCTCGATTGAAACAGCTTCGGTGTCTATTTACAGAACTTGCTCTTGAAAATATATGGAGCCCTTTTGAGCTGGGTAAAGCCGGAGATCCGCGCCGTCCGACCAGCGCGAATTCCTATCATTGGGGTGAACTACGTACCCTATCTTGATATTATCAAGTACAAATGACGCCTTCGTATTTCACCCCCAGTGCCACTTCCGTTAGAGCGAAGCAAGTTTTGACACCACTGCTGACATCTCATCGTCCAACAAAATCTGAATCGTGACTAATGCACTTCTCGATGGGTCCAATGAAACCAAGGCATCAACCCTTTTGACTCTAAACGAACCAAGTCAACTAACCCATGGTATCGGCTTCACCTACTTGCACCCTTGGCAAGACGTTTTTAATGTGTTTTTTGTTACCGCTTGCAGTTTACAGTTTACCAGCTCTGCCAAATTCGGTTTCAATGTCAGCGCCAGCATGCACGGCCGTGCCGATTGCGTATCGCGCCAACCAATTTAGCGCCGGGTCTACCAGGAGTATTTCGCCGCCCTGTTGAGATGAAATACAGGCTCACCTTTAATACAAGATCAGCATCGTTCTTCAAACCCAACTCCTCCGACACGCGGTCGATGCACCCGAGTAGCTTGTATACCTTGTCGCCACCGCTTGTTTCCGGGAGCTGTACAGCGAGTCAGCAGCAACAACGAATATAAAGCCAGCGAAAAAGGCGATCATATATTAAAAAAGACAGCCGATTTATGTACGAGAGAAGCATCAACGACTGCACTTACAGGCTGATGAGGCGGCGGTTCTTCGATTTATTTCCTTTGGGGCGCTGTGTGAGCAACTTCGAGACCGCGGCATGATAACGTTTCTGTGTATAGCATCCTTTGATGCGAGAAATCGATAAGACGGAGTGGCCGCTTTGATTGTGGTGAACTATGTAGACGGCAGCAAATACTTCAGACTAGTAATAGTACACAGAAAAACATGAATGCGGGCGTATCCATGTCACCCACACGGCTACAAAAAACAAGAAACTTTCGCCGATGGTGCCACGACGGTGTTAGGGCCCATCTTAACGGGGAACGCTATAAGGAAGTATAATTTTAATATCAATGAATTTTAACTTGATTTCAAAAAAAAAACGGGGCTGTGTTCTATCGGGGAACAGCGTACTACAGTAGTTGTCAATCAAAAAATAATTCGGAAAAAATGCACCGCGTCACACAACGCCCAGCCGACAAACAACGACGCGCGTGGACAAGAGCGAAGGTTTGCGCTGCCGCGTGCGCGCCGCCGCCAGCCTCTTTTTATTCTTGGTCGCGCAGGATAGGAAGCTATCACTCTCAGGGTGTCTTGAGTGGGCGGAGGAAGCCCTCAAGCGCCTATCGAGGTCTCGAGCGTATCCTCCGTTTTTTTGCTCATTTGCTCGGGTTTCGTGATTGTTGGCCGATCGAGCAGGCCGAAAAATTGGGATTGCGGCCGCCATGATTACTTTTGAGGCGCCACCGCCGGGGTAGGATCTTCTATGGTCTGTGGGCGTGGGCGCGGCTATTGATCCGACCACCTCTCGTTGAGGTTCGCGTTTTATCGCCTCGGTCGTGGTCACCGAAGTGGCCAAGAATCGCCTCAGACTCCACCGAAGGTGTTGACCCACCATGAACATGCTACGTCATGACCGAGGAACTCCCAAATTCCAAATTGAAATAAAAAAATCACACAAAAAAAGTTCCCAAAGACTTTTCACTCAAATTCAATTTTTCTAATTTGCCTGCTTGGTCGTTCACTCTTCGGCCAATCAGATGCAAATTACGGTAGAAAAAAAAAAGAAAAATTGAAAAAAAAAAGAGTCCCCGTTAAGATGGGCCCTTCTGCTGCACGGCAGTCTTGTAAAACTTGTTTTGTGTGTCAAGTATGGACGAACTGTACGCGGATGGTGACAAATAGAAACGCGTAAATCTCGTCCGGTTGAATCGGAATCAGAAATTAGTTACCTTTGGGCGTTTGGCGTCGCTTGTCACCGGAGAAGTTCCGAGTGTGCTGTGCGCAACGCCGGTGCTACCGAACCCCCCGCTTCCTCTCGTTGTCTCAGATAGCTCCGTCACCTGAAAATGGACGAATGCACAGACACTAATATGTCAATCAAGGACGCGTGATGCCGTTACGGTTGACTGGTCTAGGCGAAGACACCAGCACATCAGAATGCACAAAAACGATTCAGTCTGCGCCAGCAACTGCAGAAGCAGGGCACGATTCGTTCAGGCCACGGCGGACTTCTCAGGAATATGTTGTCGAGTAGTCGCGCGTAGGCGTTTCGCAAAAAAATACAAGCGCCCTGGGAATAGATTAAAGGCATTAATTAATAGTTGGAAACAAAATCCGTTTGTCTAAATTTCTGAAAACTGCTGCAAACCCAAAGAATTCAAAGCTTTTCAGACCTTCTTTGGGCCCAATAACTTACCAGGTACTGCAGTACGGCTCACGGGAACGCCAGGCTATTACCTGGTACTGTACTTCAAAATATCAGCCAGGAGACCAACAAAGTTTGGTGGAAGCCGTTTATTCATCGGCGATGTAACCCTCGTACTAGCGTACTCCCAAAAAAAAAAGCAATAGGCTCAGGCGCGTGAAACGAAATATTTAGTGATTTTGCGATTTTTCGTGCTGCTGGCTCGCAACTTCCGAGTTCACGAAAAACCCTCGTGACTCAATTCTGGCTGCCTACGACTGCTGTCTGCCACACCCGACGCTCTCACAAACCCCGTAAGGAGCGAACCTCAATTTCGCGGGTTGTGGTTGCTTGTGAGGAGCTGCGTCTGTCCGCAAGTCAAGTGCTAACGTTCAGATCGGCGTTGTTTCGTGGTCTCATTTCGTGTCTTCCGAATTTTGACCACTGCAGTACCCTAAAATCGAGGTGTAGGTCTCTGTTTAGGATCGCACAAGACCAATCTGGAGATAATTACAAGTAGATGAACAGTGAGCTGATACACCCGTTCTTTGCCAAGGTACGAACCGCCGAAAGTCCAAAAGCAGCGTGTCAAGATATAAAAGCGGCGAGATTGGCTGCACCGAAAATACTATCTAGAGATTAAGAGTCATCCGGAAACCCGGAGGTGGCGGGGGTGAATAAAGTCCTCCGTGGCCTCGAAAATCGCAATGCAGGAAATGTGGTTCACCTCCTCAATGTCCGCCATGCAGATGCGCTCCAAGATTAGCTGCGCTACTCGGTCTCCCTTGTTGACCTTGAAGTCTTCGTTTCCGTGGTTGAACAGCACCACTCCGACAGGGCCACGATAGTCGTAGTCCACGACCCCCGCCCCAACATCGATCATCTTCTTCACCGCCAGTCCGGATCGGGGGGCGATTCGCGCGTAGGTGTTTGGAGGGATGGCAATGGAGAGATCCGTCTTGATGAGAGCTTGGCGTCCGGCGGGGACAGTAGCCTCGTAGGCGCTGTGCGAGAAAAATCGCGCGCACGCACGCACAGCAAAGGCACACGATGCCGCTGTAGTTAGTAATCACAAAGGGGTTTTACTAGAAAATGAAGTGTACATCAGCAGCCGACTTCAGAGCCAGGTTTTTCAAGGATATGTGTTACCCGAAGCTTGAGACCAAGGTCGCCGGTAACACAAAAAAATTGCACAATTGCTCTTGTTACCGCTGGTACCGAAACGGTATAACCACTGGTACGTGGTTTTCAATATATGATACCTGGTAGAGTTTCCAACATATCATGAAGGCATTCTGAAGAGGGGACGCTACGCCTATTCGCGTTACCGCAAGAAATGCAACCACTAGTTACTCACCGCCAACTCCAGTTATCATTTGAGTTCCCGTTCCCCGGCACGTATACCAGGTACGAGTATTATCATTCATGTTTTTTTTCGCCGCTCGCTCGTCGGACATAGTATAAGTACGGGTAGTCGTACACGTAGAGTGTACGGTAGAATTGAAGGAAAGGTATTTTACGCAATTCGAACCTTCATAGACAGCGATGATAATGCTACAGCATTGGGTGCACAAACATAATATATCCTGATAAAAGATATCAGGATATAAGAAAGGGTCAAATGGCCTGACACACCCGCCAACCCTGCAAGAGAGGTTTAGGACGAACACCTGTGTTACACTACCCACGAAAAATACTGATACTGCCCAAAGCCCCGACAACAAAGACACAGGAATCACGTCTGCCGCCGTTTTTTTACGAGGACTTTTCGTTTTTCTGCTCAAGCTCCGAACGTTTCCACCGAGCAAAAAATTGGCAGGGCATATATAAGCTCCTTAGTGCACTCCCGTGAGGGTTCTAAAGCGACAGCACTTTTAGTGTCCTCCTTCGGGGCGGACTTCGTCGCTAAAGTTTGAAATTGTGGTTCCAGGCGCTTGGATTTTCGGTTTCTTGTACTTTAGTTATGTTTTTTTTTCTCTGGTGTATAACGAGAAGGAGAAACGTACAGCAGCTTCGAGGTTCTCCTCCTGGTCGTTCTACAGAATAAAAAACACTTGGCTACAGTACAATAAACTGGAAATTCGAGCGCCTGGAACCACATTTCCATAAATCAGCGACGAGGTCCGCCCCGAAGGACACGGAAAGTGTTGTCGCTGTGGCACACTCACGGGAGTGCACCAAGGAGCTCACACCTGCCGTGCCAAATAAATTTTGGCTCAATGGGAACATTCGGAGCTGGAGCAGAAAAACGGAAAGTCCTAAGAACGAAACGGCGCCAGACGTGATTCCAGTGTCTTCGTTGTCGGGACTTTTTGTGATTGTGGGCAGTGCAACACAGGTGGAACGGCTTGAGAGCGTTTTAGTAGTCTGTAATGACCAGAACCCCTCCTCAATCGAGCGCGAGCTTGAAAATAGAAATCCTATTTTTTTGGTGGTCCTCTCAAGTCTCTCCCACGACACAACAGTACACACATACCTCATCACAAAACGATGGCGACGGAAGTTGAACGTACAGGTCGACGATCAGCATTGATCGTGTTTGTGTGATGGGCGCCTACTGATGCGTGCGTGGTTGTGCAACGGTGCTACTGTACAGGTCCTAACTACTGCTGTGGGGTTAACACGACAAGAAAGTCAATGGAACAATAATATCGCAGAGACACTCCAACACAACATAGAATGGCGTCATATATTTGCACTTTTTTCAACCTCCTGCACCGCGGCCAGATGCCACCCCCAACAAAGATGTCACTCTCGCTCTTTTTATGCAGTCATATACTGAATAGAAGCTATTTATGCCGATATAAGATATTTATCAATGTCAGCCATCCGATACAAGAGGCGCTCTCTTACATAACGGACCAGGTAAAGAATGAAAGACGCGTCAGGATGAGAGGTGAAAAGGCCCGCATTAACAAGGAACAAGAACTTTCGTAAGTGGATAGTACGAATGCGGGTTCCAGGTTCTGAATCCAACCGTCGCACGGATATTGCCCTGCGAAGGTCCCACCATTCGCCGAAGTCGTGTATATCCGTATATTTTTGTACGCCTGTGGTCACCCACATTTCTTGATTATTCAATGTCCCGTGACAAGCAAACACTGCAGATAGGAATGCGAGGCCCGTGCCTCGCACACACACTCTCTCCTCCATCATCGTATGGTTGTTTCGTGGGATCTTCCGTACCGATCCTATACCGCAGCCTGGCGTGTCATGTCCTATACGCTACCCTCTCAAGGGTCGGTCTTAACGACGAGTGTTTTTCAGATTTTTTCGGTATTTTCCCGAAATTTCGGTATTTTTCCGAGATATTTTCGGGAAGAAGAGCCGAAAAACTTCACCCCACCAAAAAGTCGCCTCGAAGTTTTTCGGGGTTTTCCGGAAATTTAGGTACGAGGCCGTAGAGGATCGGGCAGCCCCACCGCTCGAGCTGTGCCACCACTCGCGAGCGCAGAGAGCTGACAGGGGTCGTTCCTAAGGTCACTCGCAAGTCATGGCCGAACGCAGAAGGCGCAATAGCTTTCTGGGCTCTCGTGGCCGAGTTCACAAGGTGACCGCACCGAGGTGGCCGACCGACTGAGCTCGGTGATAGCAATAGCTGAGACTTTGTCGCTTTGGGCAAGCGTTGGGCGTTGTTGCGTGACGAGTAGGTGATGGATTTCACTCCCCAAGGCACCGACACCTACCTGCCTACGAGTCAGGCCGATGACTGTGGGGCCACCGCACGCATGGGTTCCGCGAGCGCAGCTGCTGTAGGGGCGGTTCTGTGCCGGGTGGACGATTATTTCCCGAGCCAACGGAGGCTCTTACTCGATAAGATTCAACCCTCGCTGAACTTGGTGAAATGCCAAAATTTCAGGAAAAAACGAAATACAATACGTGTCGTTAAGATCGACCCTAAGAAACGGAAAGTGCCGTAGATGTCGAGTCGAATCAGAACCCCTCATGAATCGTAATTGAACAGATTTTCGTGATAAATACGAGTTTGCGTTCAATCGAAGAATGGGGTACAGTATTGTGGTCTAAAATTCGAATAACGCGAAAAGGTGAACGAACACATGTGGGAAATCAACGAGGCGAACGACGGCACAGGTCCTCCCCGGAGCGACGCGACCAGCGGCATCTTTTGTTGCCGGCATCGGCAAGGTGCCTACGTATCGCTCTTGGGATGCCTTGGATGGCCGGTGCAGCACTGAATGAAGCTCAAACGACCAGCACCGACAGGGATGCAGCGGTCGAACTTCTGAGAGAAGTCGTGACCTGGTCGGTGCTCGCGTGGTTTGGGAGGTAAAGAGGGATGATTTACTGGGTGTGCCATGACCTTGTTTTTTTTTTCAGGCGCTGCGGGTGGTCTACTCTGCTAGGGGCCGTTGGACCTCGCGCTGTGGCTGCTCCATGGCCCTGGGGGTCGGGAATGATGGATCTCGCCTCTGAAGCAGTCGACGACACGGATCAAGGTTACGTGCCATGGGCTACAACTTAAAAAAGAGAATTGGACTCATAGCCCATAAGTGGCGTGGCTTGCTTCGGTTTCAACGAGTTGGATAAACTCCCCAATATGAGCGCGCGGCTATTACCAACACATGTACTGCAGCACTTGAGTGTAGTCCACACGCTACTACGGCTCGCGCTTCGCGCTCACGGCCTCCGGCGGCTCCTGCGGAGGGCTGATTATATTTCAGCATCACCAAGTGGGAGTAGGGTGCCGAATGGGATCAGGCCCGGGTGGGATCAAGGTAAAGTAGTTGACCAATCAAAAAGGGGATGTAGTCTATTAGACACCCCCTTTCACCCCTAAACACTACGAAAACACTCATTTTAATACTAGCGTGTGGATTGCATTCAAGTGCAGCACCATAGCTTGTAAATAAGCGCCGTCCACAACAAAATTAAACAGAGAAAATCAAACAAGCCCCACAAGACTTTTTGATAAATTTTGTGCTTTCGAATTTCACTCGAAAACGCCTGCTTGGAGATCCACTTTCCGATCTATCAGAGATGCAAACGAAACACTAATGAAAAAAATCGAACCCAATTTAGAAAATATCTTCCTAGACCTATATACGCCAATGGAAACCCGAAGCCATTTTTTTTCTTTCCAAAATATTGCTTTCGAAGAACAGCCGAAAATATCCTCGTATCGCCGCTGTGGGAAAAAAGAGAAAAAAGGTTTTTCTGGTTGCAAATTGTCAACACGCTGATAAAATCAGCTCGTGCGACGATCGACGCTCGATCTCAACATAGACTCAACCCACGGCTAACCCGCTCGGTGTCCGGCAAGGCCAACGAGTAGAGATGACGGCTTCGAAGATATCAGGTGGATCCATGGTCTAGGGGGCGAGAGCTTGCCGGCGGCGTCCTGCGGTATCCTCCCAAACCTGAAAAAAAAAGTCTTTTTTGCCATTCGAAACGGATGGAGAATTTTGTCTTCTGTTATGTGCACACCAGCGTCCACTTGTTTTTTTTGTCGTACACCTGGCCAACTCCCGCCACATGGCACCGGCCATCGTGTGAAAATGGTGACCTTAGGGTGGGTTGGAGCCCCTAACGAGCGCACTCCGTTCAGAATTCACAACGCAGTCGTTGGTCTTGTCGATCGATGTCTGTCGAGGACTCGGAATCTCGCTGCTTGGAACCAAACATCCGCCTGAGTTTTTTCTGAAACCGATCTTGGTCCAACATCGGCCCCAGATTTGCTTTTTTTCGGGGTTTTCCCAAAGTGTTGCACTTTCCGTTTCAAGAAACGTATCCAGAGCATGGTGCACCTGAAAATTTCTGACGGGTGCCTTCGGAACTCAACTTTTCATGGGAAATTTGCGTTTCCATTGCCATAGGTCTTAGGCCACTTCTTTCGCCGTCCGTTTGAGTTCGAAAAGCTTGGTTCCCGATCCACTGTCATATTAGTTCGACGAGGTGCGTCTGGATACCTTCCCCATCGTCAGTCGG
This sequence comes from Nereocystis luetkeana, assembly GCA_031213475.1. Lineage (NCBI taxonomy): Eukaryota > Phaeophyceae > Laminariales > Laminariaceae > Nereocystis > Nereocystis luetkeana. The sequence continues at coordinate 6,864,943 of JARUPZ010000006.1, forward strand.
ATCAAGTTTTTTGTGTTTTTTTGTGCTTTTTCTGGGAGCGTCTGACACAAGGGTTGAAAACTACTTCGTGTCCTGCTCGCGGGTTGTAGAAGATGCACCCTTGAGTTGCTGCGTATTAAGCAGCATCAGCAGTAGAGCAGTCAAGCCAGCATCGGGTGTGTTTAGGCTGCTGTTGTGTGGTGTGGTCGCTTGCTAAGTAGGGTAGTGAGAAATGCGGTGGGCTCTAAAACTTCTTCGATCGATATATCCGATCCACGCCTCTCTCTCTGGTATCATACAGCAGCCGCAAGCCAATCAACATCAACACGCATCACGTCGAAAAACTCCGGGTCCGGGTTTTCCCCACGGGATGCGTGGGCCGGATTGCTCGATCGAAATCACTATTTTTCAACAGTTTATATAAATTGAAGAACGCCTGATTTTGTCTCCTATCGGAAACCGGCCCTTTTTATCGACGTATCCGACTGCGTAATTCGGCCGATTCTTACGCCACAGGAGGCGTTATTCTCAAAAGCATTGGAAACCACGGGGGGCATTGATCCTCGATTTGCACCGTATGGTGTACTCCCAACGGCTTATCTGGTTGTCTTGGTTACCTTGTTTGCCCAAATTGCACGCTGTCATATTCGTCATCACCTTGTTTATTGCTGCAGATGTGGGTGTCCTAAAATGAACAGAAGTTAAGTAGAATAAAACCGGCAAGGGGCAGGAGGGAAGAAACTGGAGCGCTGCTGTCAATGACGTCGGGGTGGAATGTTGACAAGGAGTTGGTATAGGGTAAACGAGAGTTTGCCAAGGGGGAAAGGCGCAAGTAGGAGTCCTTCAAGGGAAAACGGGTTATCTGTTGGTTCAGAGTAACAAAAGCGGGACTACTATTAATACTTCTGCGGTATTAGAAGATATTCGGTTCAAGTCGGAATGGAACATGTACGATACATTATCAGAGGGTTAAATTAACAAAAAACCGGTTACATAAATATTTGGAAAACCGACTGTTAATAATTGTAAACGCCTGCCGGGTTTCCAAAAAATGCGGTCAACCTTTTGTTTTTATCCGGTGCTCATTTCTAGTCTGAATGCCTGTCCTACAAATCGTCGGTCGGATCGAGTTTGTAGTTTTTTGTGCTCTTTCTGGGGGCGTTTGCTGAAAACTGCTTCTTGTCCTGCTCGCGGGTTCTAGGAGGTGCACACCTTCAGCAGCGGTCCGTTTATGCTTGTTCGCGAGCCCCGCCTACACCCCCACCCCCACGCACGACCATTGTAGAGGAGGGTTGCGCAATCCTCACTCGATTCGTTCACTCGGATTGTGTTGCTTTTACTTATTACCTGGTATTATACAACTGGTGAGAGTGCGTAGCGTGTGTACTATTACTAGGCACGAGTAGACTGCGAGTCGACGAGCGAAGAAATGGCTCAACTATTTTTGCGTTAAAAATGCAAGGCAAGAACCGTACGTAGTGGGGAGGGGAGGGGGGAGGAATATTAATATCAATATGTGACCCCGGATCTGAGTTACCAGTAGGACGGAGAGATAAAAGAAGGAAGAAGATATCACATACCGTAACCGTTAAAAATATAAATAGCGGCAAAGACGAGACGTATTACGCAGCTACCAAAGCTAACTATCAACTATTCAGTCAGTCGAACTCACAGCTGACGTATTTCATAATTTTCACATCTCGGATAATGTAACACTCGGATAGCACTTATCTACGTCATGGGGCCTAACACAGGAACGTGGTAACGTACCGATATAGTGTTAACACTGGAGGAGCGATCACGGTAACGCGGTAACACAGTGTTAACTGGAAACCCACGAACGTACACAGGCCATGGCGTTGTGTTGCTGCTCGATCTCGTCCAGGTCTGGTACAGTAACATAATGTTATGCCGTGATCAGTCCTTGAACTAACACCGTAACACAGTGTTAGGCTTTGACCAAATACGTACGTTATCACTCTATAATATGGCCAGATCGATATCCGCATATTTACTAACACGAAAACATAATGTTACTGTCGACGCAGCGTTAGACATAACACACTAACATAGTGTTGCCCTTAGGAGGAGTGTTACACATAACACCCTAACATAACGTTACCATGTTCGCCAGCACTACTAACACACACTACATTATCTGGACCCCCAATCGGATTGCCTTAGGCTCGGATAACGTAACACTTAACGTACGTTACATACCTTAGTCTTAGCCGGCCCACACGTAACATTATGTTAGGATGATAGCCTAAATGCGGAGGTCTCTCTAACATTATCTAACGGTGTTACCGTCAGTAAAGATCTGATGGTAACATCCCGTTACCGTGTTACCGTAAAAAACAATCCGGCTCTAACATTCTGTTACTGAGTTACCGTTGGGGCCGAAGTCGTTCTAAAGTATTGTTACTACGTTACCGTTTGGATCTTCCCGATATCTAACATGTGTTAACTGTGTTAGTGGTAAAGCGGCGTATGGGAGTAACATAACGTAGCCATGTTATCCTATTTCGCCCACATCCCAGTACGGGATACCTACGGACATTATCCCCGGGGGGGAGGAAATCATGGCATCACCGGTAATAAAACGCCTACATATTTTAAATCCCCTGCACAGGGGATATTTAGGAGGGATCCCCGCAAAAAAACGCCTAAGTTTTTCTGGAAACCCCGCCAGTAATTTATCCATCTATAATAACAGTACTTTATCCATCTAGAACGTAATCTACGTTATCAATCTATAACGTAATCTGCACACTCGCACGTACGAGCTAACACGGCAGTAACATATTGTTGACGTTAGATTGGGGGTGTACGTTGTCTGCTAACTTGTGCCACTACAACATTGCATACGAGCTATACATTAACATAATGCTAGTGTATTATCGATCATACCTGGTACCAGGTATATGTTATCCATTTGATGTATGTTTTGGTAGCAAGACTGCCGTTAACACCCTCACATAACGTCGCTCGATACGGACTGCTGCTGCGGCTGATACGGTATAACATAATGTTAACATGTTAACGTTGTATTGACCATATACGTCATCCCTCTAACGTGCGCTACGATAGCCACTATAATAGGAATTTCACTAAGGCTGTTTCCTATGCGGTTCGATTTCGAGCTTCAGATTTGTGTTTTTCGATCTGACCCTGCTTACGCAGTCCAAATACGCAAAATCCGACCCGGAAAAAATCGATATTAGAGAATCCGATGACCCAAGTCGTCGGATTTTGGCCCAAAATCCGAGGACCTGGGTCATCAGATTTTCAAATCGAAAAATGGCATACTCTCTAAATTCAAGATGATATCCATGACAGCAAACAGCAGCAGCAGAACGATCGATGAGTTGGATGGTGACAGAGCGGTATAGCGACGTTGCTTCGCGCCCGACGCTCGGGCGGCGGGCGGCCCGTCCCTCCGTGGCCAAAGAGAAGCGCACTCGGCACGCACCTCTCCGTGGATAAGTACGAGTACTCGTAGACTACCCCGCTGTACAGCAGCAGCAGTCAGTCACAAATGGAACACACAATACCAAGACAGGTTGGCTCTAGCGCACTCGCCACGTCTCTTGGCCACCAGACCAGAGGCAGTCAGCCTTGGCTCGCACGCTTGGGTCCTACGCGCAGGGCAGCGCACCCAGCGCGCCTCTTCGCGGCGCCAAACCACAAAAACAGCAGTTGGTCTCGGCGTATGTTCGAATCTCTACACACACAATAAATATGATTTTTCCGCATAGGAAGACTGTTTCGATTTGCCAACCTCACATCTGAAAATGCGACCGGGTCAAAATCTGAATCTCAAAAATCGAACCGCATAGGAAACGGCCTAACACACTAACATAGATCGTGATAGACCTGTACCAACGGGAAAGCGAAGTATCAATAAAAAGTTTGAATTTCAAAGATACTCTCCAGAATTTTTTAGAACACGCTTCCTATGGGCACGTTTAGAAAAAAAAAAGTTCCAAACTTTGAAAAAAAACGAAAAAAGCAAATCTGGAGCCGATGTTGTTGGCTCCAGAAAAACTCAGGCCGATTTTTGGTTCGAAGCGGCGAGATTCCGAGTCCTTGACAGACATCGATCGACAAAACAAACGACTGCGTCATGAATTCTGAAGAGAGTGCGCTCGTTAGGGGCTCCGCCTTCACACCATGGCCGGTGTCAGGTGGCGGGAGCTGACCAGGCGTATGATAAAAAAACAATTGGCCGCTGGTTTGCACAAAACAGAAGACAAAACTTCTCCATCCGTCTCGAATGGCTAAAAATAGACTTGTTTCAGGTTTTTGGGAGGATACCGCCGTAGGACGCCGCCGGCAAGCTCTCGCCCCCTATTAATAGACCATGGATCCACCTGATATCTTCGAGGCCGTCATCTGTACTCGTAGGCCTTGCCGGAGACCAAGCGGGTTGGCCGTGGGCTGAGTCTATGTCGAGATCGAGCGTCGATCGTCGCACAACCTCGTTTCGATCACCGTGTTGACAATTTGCAACCAGAAAAAAACAAATTTCGCCGCCTGCAGCCGTTGGGGAAAAAAAAGAAAAAATCAAACTTTTTTTCTCTTTTTTCCCACAGCGGCGGTACGAGGAAATTTTCGGCTGTTCTTTGAAAGCAAAATGTTTGAAAAAAACTTTTGGACTTCGCGTTTCCATTGGTTTATTGGCCGTGTACGTTATACGTCTAGAGGGTATTACGGTAGCATAAGAATCCCGCTACCACACTCACATAACGTTACTCGCTACGGGCTGATGTCGCTATTAATAACACGGTAACATAATGTTCACGTTTCATTGGCCGTGTACGTTATCCCTTCAACGTGTGTTACGATAGCCACAAGGAATTCCGCTAACACGCTAAAATAGTGTCACGTACTCGCTGTGGGCTGCACACTCCAACACCGTAACACATATACTGTGGTCAGTACGGAGTCAAGGTAATATTCTAACGTCATGTTCCGCGTTCGCCCGCCAAAATATCGTAACACACTCTTTATACTCTTAACACTATGTTATCATAAAATCCAGAAATTAGTTAACGTGGTAACGTAATGTTACGGGTTTTTTTCGCTGACGCCTGACATTAAAATAAAACGTTATCCAAGGTGTGATAATTTTATAAATGGTGTTTTTCAACTGATCAACTACTATTGTGCGTATGTTGATATGAATGATGTAGCAAGTCCATAGCTTTAGTATGAAAATCCAGATACACATGCCAAATAATCCGGATCATACGTCCTTGGTCCTTGGTCATTTTTTACGTAGGTACGTTCACGCAAGGATCTACCAATGCTACAAACTCCCCCAATCAAGATCCGGGCCATATCGACAAAAAGGACCGGACTTCGTTGAGAGTCGAAATAATAATACGACAGGAGGTTGTGACAGCAGTTGCGCTCATGTTCAGTTTTAGCTTTTGTTTCCATCTTCTTGGCATCATGTGCAGGGCGAGCTTTGGGATCCAGCTCTAGTGACCGTATTGCCTGGTAGGACGTTTGAGACGGAACAAAGAGCTGTAGGATCAAAAAGCGCCACTCGCTAGCCTGCCTACAGAAATCACCAACATCACCTCTTGCGCTATTGGACCACCCTCTGCAATCTCACAGGTGTGTGCATACTGTGTTTTTCATATATAAAGAGGCCAAGAACATGTACGATACGTAGTGAGACTCACCAACACGTACGTACTCATGTACTGGTACGTCAAGATCTGCCGAGTATTTCAAACAATTTTCAGTGTGTTGGTGTGCCCGTCACGTTTAAAATGTTGTAAATGTGGGTTCCAGGTTCTCGACCAGGCCGTCGCATGGGTATTGCCCCGCGGAGGTCCCACCATTCGCGGAGGTCGTGGATATCCGTATCTTATTGTACGACTGTGGTCACCCATATTCCTGGACTATTTGTTGTTGTCAGCAGAGATGTCGTCAGCAGTGACATTGTCCCGTGACAAGTAGTCACTGCAGATTGGAATGCAAGGCCCGTGCCTTGCACACACACTCTTCCTCTCCATCATCGTTGATGGTTGTTTCGTGGGATCGTCCGTATCGATCCTATACCAAAACCTGGCGTGTCCTACACGCTACCCTTTTAAGAAAGGGAAGTGCCATAGATGTCGAGTCGAACCTGGGGGTCCTCCCCACATTTGGCGTCGACGAAGGCTCGCGCCTGTGGCAGTTCTTGTTTTCTCGTGAAAACACAAGAGGTTGTTCGGTATTTTTTCTTCACATCGTACGAAGAAAAAAAACAATAATAAAAAGAGGACACGAGTCAGTGTTTCGTGGACAGAGTAAATAAACTACCCCTCTCATCGTTGCGATCTATGGAAGAAGCCCTTCGCCGCCCTCACCGTTGACAAGCAAAGAACTCTCTCTCTCTCTCTACAATCGCTATGGGCTGTGGTTCTACCCGTCTTCTGGTATACGGTATGCTCAAACCACGTTGGTAAGCCTTCGGTGGCGAGTAGATCTATCGTATACTACGAGTCTGTTGTTTGTTTCTTCCGCTGCACGTATCAGGGAAACAAATACGTTCGTTTCGTTCTGTCTACCTGTGAGTAGATATTTTTCGTTTTGTCGATTTCAGGTAGGAGTTTGTCCACAAAATCCTCTGTGAACCCACCTGTAGCGCTAACGCTACCTAGAATAAGCACTGGTTCTTCGTACAACCACCGACAAAACAAACCGTTCTAGGTTCGTCCACCAATATAGCGCTCTGTCTGCTTGTGAGGCAGGAGGTGCATATCATTGGTTCACTGGACTTGTTAAATATCTTCTGTTTCTTCGGTGTTGTGGTTAATTTCGTAATTTTCTTACTCATTGTATGAGTCATACAAGGAAACACAACACATACACGTATACATGTAAAATGCGTCCAAGCACAGATGGAGTGGGTACGATCATTACGTATCATTTTTGCTTGTGTGCCGTCGCATGGCCGCAGCAGTGCGGTGGTTGTATTCGTTATCGTGAGTACTACTACTGTCGACGTGCTCTCTCACCCTTCGTACGGGGGGGCAGCACGGGTAATCGTTACTTCTTTGGCAGATACGTGGGGTGTGTCTGGCTTTTCAGTATAGGTCATATTTCGTACGTTGACCTGTCTGGCCAAAGCTGAGCAAACAACTCTTATTCTCCTTGTTGGAGAGTTGGTGGTTGTTGCACACACATATGAATAATAATAATAAAAAAAAATCGGAATGCCGCACAACAGCAGAGGCTTGTCGCGTATGCGCGACCGCACGTGCAAGGCCAGCACGCAATGTCAGGCAGCGGTCGAGCTTAGATAAACGGTATTCGTGTGTACCTTTCAGCTTGACTCGGTCCCCATGCAGCAGCATCATGTGATCGCCGCATTCCGTACTCGGCACCATTGCTAGACTCCCGTTCAGGTACTCGTACGTACTCGTGTACGCATAGTACTCAAAAAGCGTCTGGTGGTCGATTGCTGTTTTTGTTTTTCCGTTTCGTCTCGTATTTTTACGATTTTCCTTGTTTCTTTGGAATTTAATTGCGCCCATTGCATATCGTATCACATGTGATGTGGGCAAAGTTCCGTGCTGTTCGATTTGGTCGACAGAAAAGAGCAAAGAAAACCTCATGCAGTCTGAAAAAAAGCAGTACCGTGCAGAACGATATTGTATGTCGCAATCTCACCGTATTATGGCAATTGTGTTGTCATTCTGCTGCTGTATTGATTGAGGGACCACTACTACTACTGAGTTATTACAGCAGTATAAAACTCATCGTTGCCCGAAGATAGGTGGTTGTCTATCAGACTGATTCACGGACATATTTCCCGTTACAGTACTCGTACGTACGAGTAGCTTGTGGCGGTACACGTTGGATGCAGTGCGTAAAGGCTCCGTGGCCTACCAACGTGCACTTCATCGCGTGCCGTAAATCGTTGGACGCTTGAAGTCGTGGCATTTTATGTCACTATCCGTTACGTTTGGTGATACTCCTCGCTGTACAGCACCAGTCGTCTCACTTTCAGTAGCGCATGAAAAAATGTGCTGGAGTACGTACAACATGCCGAAAGTTTGCGAAATTATGATGATATGTGGCGCAGTCATCGTTGGCACACTACATATTCTTATGCAGTCATTTCAACCGCGAGTGCTCTCTGAAAATGAGATGTTTCGCGAAGAGCGAGCTATCGTAACTCGCACCGTTTCCACATGGCTAGCAATAGATGGTGTCGTTGCTATACCAATAGCTAATCTATCTCCCGTGTATCTTACCCTGTACGTACGTGTATAGGCGTAGAGATCGTCAAACTTGTCGTCAAGTGTTTCGGCAGCGTCTCCTGCTTAATTGCTCGTGCAGACCGTCATAGCAGCAGAATCACCGATAGCACCGACCGGAATAATTGCAGCTGTGTGAGCTGAAGTCGTAGCAACGTTGTCTAAAGTACTTGTTGACTCCACGTTCTTGATGATCAATAGTCAGCAACAAACTTGAGATATCTGCGCAACTATGATCTCGTTTTCTTTTCGTTGTCTCGAGCGGAGCTTGACAAGTGTGTCACGGGCGAACCAGTGTTCCCCTCCCCCCGTTTTCTCGAGTACAACATCGCAATGGTCGGCGGTGCCCAGTTCCATCAGCGCGACTGTTGTACAGAGCGCTTACTGGCTGGTTATCGTTACCCCCGATCACAGCTATTCTACCACATTTTTGTGGCAAGCACTTTCCTACACACTTACACTGTGTGTTCGTGTTCGTAGTAATGAATGATCTGTGAGTCTTCGGAATATGGCACAATTATCGTTGAGCCATATTGTCGAGGCACAAATCGTCGTGGACAACTCCCGTGTTTTGTCCACAACTCTAAACTTTCAATCTTTGACGATCGTGTTCATAAATAACTCTGCAAACTAGTAGCCGTCGAAATTAACGGATGGTTCTAACTCTGTCGTATATCTAGGCCACGTTATTTCTGCTCGAAGAGTATACCGGTTGGGGGAATCGTGGCAAGCCCTCGAAAAGCTGTCAAACCCCATTTGTACCAAAGATTTTCGTTTCGTTTTAGGTGTGGTGAATTTCTTAAGGCAGTGCGTTGTCAAAGTTCGCCGAAGTAACCGCACCGCTCGCTGAACTCGCCGGTACATAGGAACGTTGTTACCCGGGTACGTATTGCAAAGCCAAGCCTGGACAACGCATTAAATGTCGCGTTCGCCCACATCAAACGTTTACTGATGATGGCTCCCGTGTTCAAGATCCAGATTACTCGAGTCAGGTATCGTACATACATGTAGTGATATGAAACCGTTGTCGCATTCGCTTTTTAGCGATCGTACTCTTTTGGGAAGGACGTTACGGCGAGAGTGCCGATCAACCTCCTGACCCATCCATATCACAATTAGACATGTCTATTTTTAGTATGCTCAATCGTTGGATGATCGTTCTTCCAACTTTACCGTTCAGCATACAGTGGGGAATATTGTTTGTACCCTATACATACAGTTATACCGAGCGTTGGCGTAGTGGAGAATGAAACGTGCTTGAGTGGCGGCCCCAAGTTATATTCCCGCAGCGTATGAGGGAAAGACTCTACCGTTCGGCTAGCCACGCACCATTCAAGGCTCCTCTCACACCTCGATGCCGTGGATTTTGTGCATCCTCGTAGAGCGAGCAATTCGCTGATAAGCGTCGTTACTGATGTTTCTTAAACAGCGTTGTCGCTTATTCCTCATAGAGTGTTGTCGCTGTTCCTCTTACACAGCATCGTTGCTGTTACTTATACAGCGTTGTCGCTGTTTCGCGTTCAATGTTGTCGCTGTTTCCGTGGCTTCTCATACAGCGTTGTCGCTGTTCCGCATTCAGCGTTGTCGCCGTTTCCGTGGTTTTTGATGAACCCAGTAAGGTTCTGGAAAAACAATGGGTTGAGTTCGATCTGTACATCGGACAGGTGAAAACAGTTGTTACCGTGCCCATTTCCAACGATGAAGTCTAGTACACGATAAGCCACGAACCGTTTGAACGAAACCGCGCCATTCCAATCGTTATTGGCGTATATATCTGTAAAAGAGTAGTTCGTTCGGTGACACAATTGTGCACCCACCACTTTCCGGGAATGATTCGTACGGTAATCTACCAGCGTTCGGTGGTCATCTAACTTCGGAAGCTACGTTCATTAAACCCGAGACTGTGATTCAGTGGCTGTCTAAGTGCACAGATGTAGCCACGCACTTCGATGCTATTTTTCGTACCAACATCGCAAGACGTATTCCGGTCCTCTGACGTATATGTTGAGCATCGTTTTGTTTTCCGTCTGTTTCAGATGTACACCCTGGCCTGGTCGAGTACAATTCGTTGTCGAATAACTCGAAGTACATCGTGTCCGTGATTGACCACATGACTCGGTGTCTCGTGTTGGTCGCGACTAGTGATAACTCAGCCATCACCATCGCCCGTATTCTTGTAGAACGCGTGTTCCGTTATTTTCACCGCTCCAGAAACCTTGCATTCGGACCAAGGCAGCGAGTTTGAAAATGAACTGGTCAAGGAGTTGCAATCCGTATTTGGGTTAAAAAAGACGCGCACGTCAGCGTACCGCCCACAAGGCAACTCCGTCTTGGAGCGTGTGCATAGTATTTTGCACAACATGTTGGCGATGTACGTAAACGTTAAATACGACAATTGGGCAGAATTACTACCGTTTATTCAGCTCGCGCACAACACAGCATACCACTAAACGCTCGAAGAAACCCCACATTTTTTTATGTTTGGCCGTAGGGCTTTGATACCCGTTGACATTATTCTCAGCGTCCCGTGTACGTCTGGTTCTGGAACACGACTCGAATATTCCCGTCGTACCGTTGGAAACCTGCAATTCGCTTACGAAATTGCTTGTCGCAATGTACAGGAACGTACCGATAAGCAGACAGAATATAACGAGAAAATGTCCTTTCCGCAATATCAGCAGGGAGATCACTATCAGCAGGGAGATCACAAGTGTTTGTACACCGCCCCTATACCGTTGCTGATGGACCCAACCCCAAACTTATTAGTCCCTGGCGTGGTCCGTATACTGTGCGTTGCCAACAATCACCCGTAATTTATCGTGTTGCGAGGGATGGTGAACTTGCGGAAACATCAGTTCATTTAGGTCGTATGAAGGCAGACCTTAATGACGCGTCTAGCTCAGTACCGGATTTTACAGCACTGAACGAGTTCTTTTTAGGGACAACGTTGCCGGTACCTGACCTAGATGGCTCTGTGCTCACCGTGCACATCGGCCTGTATGCCATTGGAGCTATATTGAAAGTCATAAGCGTGGCCCTGGTAAAGCCTCGCCGACTAATTTCCAATACCACTTTCTTGTGAAAGATAAACCGTTTACCGTAGGTTGGGTATTTGGAGACATGGCAATATCGTGCCACATTGTCATGAGATGATCAGAGCGTATCGTACGAGGATCCTAGCTGAAGATCCGCATGCATTTGATTGTCCCACACGTAAGCGAGACGTTGTCGCCTCGTCACCCTCAAACAAGCCCCAGTACCGTTTGTTGTCGACGTTGCTATAGCCCCTGGGAGTACTTGTTGTCAGCACCGTCGCACCACACCCCAATACCATTTAAATATCCGGCCGGATGTCAACCGTTCTGTAGTGGGTCTTTTAACACGTCATTCGCAACCTCACGTGTAGTTGTCTTGTGGTTGCTCGGGAGAAAGATATCGTTTGTGGAGTAGTGCCCACGAACCAAGTCATGGTTAGACACCTTAAGTGCTGAACCCCAACAGCCAGTGTCCCGGTATATCGTTGAGATACCAGTGTGGTTGTGTTTTGTTACTTCGTGAGAATGTGCCCCACGCGAAATGATAGCATTTTATTCGTGGTGATTTGCTATAGAGTTTGAGGCGTTCAAGTGGGAGAAAACGTTCAACTAGTAGTTATGCAAGGGTGTGCATGTACCAAGAGTATACACTCATGCGTTATGACTGGGTTAGTTGACTACAGTAGCCGCGCACAGTGCTCATATACTTAAAAGTATGCATGTTTGTGGTTATTCAATCAAGTAATGAACGGTATTTTCGTAATCGTTTTGGGTGAAAGAGACACGGTGTGCTTTTCATCTGCCTCTTTGTGCGAGACACTAGGGATTCCTGGATACATGGATAATGTTTTCTTTAGTGTCGGAATCGTTCCGTTGGGTTTTAACTGAGGGCAGGCAGTCGAGCGCGTGAACTGCACACTCCGAAGTAAAACATCCTAATCGGGCACATTAAGAGTCCCCGCTCGTTCTACTGCATAATCGTGAGTGCTCTGGCTGCAGTCAACCGTTGATGACCGTCAGCACGTCTCTTATACACATCGTTAACTGTATAGATAGTTGTATACTATCAACTCGGTATAGGTCGATTCCAGTATTATTCACTGAATCAAAAGCATGTTCTTGCTCGTGTAGTCGATGATGCCTTTTTCGACCGAGGAGACATGTCGTCGTCGTATCGTTCACCATGCACCGCAGTCCGTTATACTGCACCGTTATTGTTACAACCACACCGTCAAGACATGCATATTTTTTTATCGTTTTTAAAAAGGTTGATCAACCCAAACGTTCGTATCGTTCGTTGCGCACTCTGCATGCACACCCCTTTTGACGAAATCGTCGTTCTACAATTATTTATCTTCAGTTTGTGTGTACCAAAGCTTGCCAGCAAACGTATCATATACACACTGTATGTACAACGTCGAGAAAAGCTCTGAACATTGTCAAAGGCACATACCATTGTTCGGTATGACTGGTTTCGTATACCATTTAAGGCAATATACCATTGTTTGGTATGAACGGTTTTGTACCTGGTATACCATTGTCAGTGATGCAAGGTGTTGTACACCATGGTTTTGTATACCATCGATCACTTGCAATACATGGTTTCGTATACCATAGTATAGATGGTTCCGTATACACCATCATTATGTATTCATGGTTCAGTATACCATAATATACATACACGATTCTTAAACCATACATGGAATAGGTGATTTTGTATATAATTATATACACATGGTTCCGTATACCATAGTATACGTTATTTTGTATTCCATGGTTTGAATGGTTTTGTATACCATCGTAAGAATATATGGTTCCGTACACCATAGTATACATGGTTTTGATACCATAGTAAGTATAAATGGTTCCGTACACCATAGTATACATGGTTTTGTATACCATAGTAAGTATACATGGTTCCGTACACCATAGTATGCATGGTTTCGTATGCCATAACTTGTTATACATGGTTTCGTATACCATTGTATCCATGGTTTTGTATTCCATAACTCACTCGTTGTACCTGGTTTTGTATACCATGGTATACCTGATATATGGGTTTGTATACTCTCCGTTCCCCTCGCTGCCTCGGCAAGGAATGCTGCGAGGCATGCCCTATCAGGCTTATAGCGAGTGGGGTAGGTCTTTCTGGCGGGTGTAAGGCCGGACTCACCCTCTAGGAGTGATACCTTCTTGCTGCTGCCTGTGGCCGCGAGGCTCAGGCGGCAGTAGAGTTGGGGCGTACGTGGTGCGTCAGGCACGGAGACCTACGATTCGCGCGTCTTTTTTAGGCAGCTGCGGCAGAGCAGCAATGCTCAATCGGGGTGTCCGTACGCGGAGGCAGGCGCCACCACAGGCCACACTACGGCACAGTCTATTGCGCCGGTAGGAGGCTGGATTCGACGACGAGGGAGGAGGGAGACTGAGCGTCGACGTGCGGGGAAGAGACGGATTGACCTCCCCCTGCGCGAGAATTTTTATTTTTCAGATCAGAACCGCAAGTGCGAGGAGCATTTTGTTTTTCAGGATGACGGAGAAAGGAAATCGACTGGAAGGGAATGGCAACGAGTGCACGCGCAAAGGAGCGGGTGGATTGGGCCAAGGCGATGAGGCGGCCATGAAGAGCGGCAGGAAGACGGTGCACGGAGACCCATGATCTGCGCGCACACCATCATCACGAGAGAAGCGGTCATAGTTTGTTTTTTCCTGGTATTGTTTTTCACGAGGCAGAATAGTATCTACCGGTACTTGTTATTAACGTCGTCACTGGTCTTTGTAGTTTAACGAGTTGTATACCCTTCATGGGGAATAACCTACGCAATTATCAGGGACGTGGTATCATAACTGTGCTGCACCTTTTTGTGTCAGACAATCCAGGAAGAGATAGCGATCGTTGATATTCGTGTGGTAGTAAGGTTCGATTGCTCCTTTTTTCACTGCATATCCGCGAGTCTTCACTCTGACAGCACTCCAGATAGCAGGCAGGTGTGTTCTTCTTTCGTGTTCACGACTACCGTGCGTTTCGTACGGTGCAGGCAGCACTTCAGACAGCAGCCGCTGTAGTCAGCAGCCACGAGTTGGTTAGTGGTGGGAACGGGGGTACTCTATGTTATAGTTGAGAGGATATACCCGTGGCCATGTTAGTTCAGTTTGCACATTGGTTTTAGCTCGTGTGCGCTTTCTTCGTCTCGTGTATTTTGAGGCAGCCGAATTTTCGTTTTTTTTTCGTTTTTCGGATCTTCCTAGGGCTCCAGCACCTTTGTGTGACCACGGACTCCTTCGTCAGAGAGTTAATGTGAGAACAACAACAACAACAACAATCCCATCGTTCGTTACACGTGGTTCCGTATGCCATCGTGCGTTATAAAAGGTTTCATTTTCGTGGTGTATGTCAATCCTAAACCATGCAAGCGTGCATGCGAAGGACACTAACACGTCCACTAGTAGTTGACATTTCGTAGTATATGACTGACACACTTGGAAGTCAAATCATGATCATACAAGCCCGTGGTTTTAACTACGCAAGGGGTGACATGACTAGACGAACAAGTAAGTGCGAGGCCTATACATCAACTACTGCTGTACAGTGCCTTGAATGGCAGAAAACCACAAACCTGTCACTCTTCTTAAATGTTCAAAGGCGGTACCGAGTTCTCCAGTACTACGCGTTCAAACATTGGGGGGCGATGTGGGTTCCAGGTTCTCGACCAGGCCGTCGCATGGTTATTGCCCCGCGGAGGTCCCACCATTCGCCGAGGTCGTGGATATCCGTATCTTATTGTACGACTGTGGTCACCCATATTCCTGGACTATTTGTTGTTGTCAGCAGAGATGTCGTCAGCAGTGACATTGTCCCGTGACAAGTAGTCACTGCAGATTGGAATGCAAGGCCCGTGCCTTGCACACACACTCTTCCTCTCCATCATCGTTTATGGTTGTTTCGTGGGATCGTCCGTACCGATCCTATACCAAAACCTGGCGTGTCCTACACGCTACCCTCTTAAGAAAGGGAAGTGCCATAGATGTCGAGTCGAACCTGGGGGTCCTCCCCACATGAACCAACTTTCGATTGCCTCTTGTGTACCCCGATCTTCGCGTGTCGATCTGTTGTTTCAGTGTACGAAATGGTGCAAGTATTATCGTCTCGTCGACCCTAGTAGCATCCAGGGGAGTCACCGGCCAGTAGTAAATCGCTAGGGAAATAATGGAAAACGCGCGAACGGTTCACGCAGCTTGCGAAGAAAGTTGAGTATCGACCGATCTGCCGATCGGTTGAACTCACAGCTGACGTACTTTTTTAGTTTTTTTATTATTATTAATAAAACATAAACATGAAAAAAAGAAGCCAGGAGCCAGACAAAACGTTCGCGCCAAAAACTTGAAAAATCAATCGAAAATTCAAAAACAAACATGATATATCGTACCACTGCTGTACTGCTACGTACACCGGCAGCACAGCAGTAGTATCAGCACTATCATGAAGCTATAATACTAACAATAGTAGTCCCACCACAAAGAAAAAAAAAAACTTTTTTTAGAGAGCAACAGAGAAGCACATCAACATACTCTGTGTCCACTCGCACCTCGCGAGGTCGAACCCTGCCGCGTGCTCGGAGCCTTTCGCAGGCATGATAGCATTGCTGGATAGCTTCTTGACTTGCATGGTCTCGCGAGCATCGCTAAGCGCCATGGCTGTCCCAGATAAACCAGCTGACGGAGGGAAGAAGCTCGCGGTCCTAGCACTTGCCCCAAACGCTGCCTGCAAGATCGCCAACCGGACTCTCATGCACGTACAAATAGCCAAATACTGCGCTTCAACTTCTGCTGGTCGTCTCGCCTGATCGACTCTAGAGGTTATCGTTGCTGTCGTTCTGCGCAGTGAGAGTGATGGTCGATGGTCGTGTGGCTGCCCACACGTGCACGATCTTTTTCTTTTTTCAAGCAAGGTGTTCGAACACGCTTCCCTGCATGTTCAAAGCGGGGTTGGTAACCATTGTTTACTCCCCGATTCCCCGTTTTGACGGCAACGGACGTGCAGCGTCCTGCTCGCCATTCTCCACCGCCGCTCTCCAGCTTTTACTATTAATTATAATCAAGCTGACCACAGCGGAGCACACCCCCTCCAGCTTCACAAGTCAGCTCTGCCGCCGACTCTACCCTTCCTGCCATCTGTGCCGAGCAAACCTGCACAAGCACTCTGGCACTCTGGAGTACAGCTCTGTGTGTTTTTCACGAGTTGCAGCACTTGTTGGCGCTGTAGCCGTGTATAAAATACAATTCCGCTGGTTGCCGCACCCACACGGCTGTCGTCTCGCACTTGCTCTCCAGGACAGGAGTATGGAAGCGACTGCGTTGTGCGAGAGCATATTCCAATTCGTTGGGCATGGGGGACCGGAACATGGATCCACTTCCGATCTGCCCATCCCGTCTACAAAAACTGTGAGAGCCGGTGAGGTTGGGGAAGGAGCCACAGCATCAGCAGCAGCCAGCAAGACGCGTAACGGCCAGCCGACAGCGCAGCCGTTACCGATGGAAGCCGAGAGATATTACAATACATCTACTTCTCCAAAGCATCAAATGGAGAACGAGGAGATTATGCGCGCTTTCGTGGGGAACAAGGCAAGTCGCTGGAGATTTTGATTCATATGCGGGAGCTATTTCAATCTACAGCAGTACTCGTAACAAGAAGCAAGATCCTGCCTGCCTGACGACATGTCTCCTGTAGCCTGCCTGCAACCGTTACTTACATTAGATCATTATCATCTTACACAACACAATACCTGCTGGTACGGCACAACAGTTGTAGTAGTATAATACCAGTATGTACTTGGTATCAATCGCAGCTCAGAACAGCAGCAGTCTGTCGACATACTGGTCCATGCAAATTCTCAAAATTTGAGAGATCATGTCATTCATCATATGACATGATCGTATAAAATACGTATCACATCTGGCACTAGGTATTTGCCAGGTACCTGGTACTCATTATTGTGCATACGTACAAGCATGATACGACACAAGTCAAATCGTGCATCACATAAGTACTACTATTGAATGTTAATATTGCTATTAATAGTACCAGTATTACTACAACAACTACTGCTGTAATACGCTCAGAGGATCTGAAAGGGCAGTCGGTGAATTCGTACGATGTGTGTCATCACTCGTGCATGTTGGGGCATTTATATATATATACCTGGTATATTTTATTTTATTTTTTTCTCATCCCATTTATTATCTTCGCACATCTTCTTCTCTCTCTCCTTCCAACTCGTAACTCAGATCCGGGGTCACATAGCAGGCTCTTCTACCCCCTTCCAGCTACGGTACGTGCCTTCATTTTTATCGCGAGAAGATTTCAGCCTTTTCTTCCCTCGTCGACTCGCATCGAATTGTGCCTACCCACGCTGCAAGGCGCTCTCAACAATTGAATCCCTTTTTTTTTATTTTTGCAAATAAAGTCAAAGTCCGACCTTCCTGGGGCTCGAACCCAGGACTCAAACAAGTAGAATTCGAGGTTAACCCTTTTAGAACCGCTGTCCCGTTTTGGGGACACACTACTTGATATTTGACTGGTTTGTCCCCAAAACGGGACTGCGGTTCTAAAGGGGTTAACCACTTGAACCACCGGGGCGACCATATATACCTGATACTGGTACTCGATACCAGGGACCTGGGAGGTAAACTATTTATACTCCGAGTACACGAGTACATACCGGTATATGCGCCGATCGCTCCAGTGGGCTTAGCGGTACCCTCGAATCCTGAGTTGGTTCTGGAGTTCGAATCCCATGGTTGGTCGAAGTTTGAGTTTATTCACAAGAATGAAAAAACGTTATCAACTGCTGGGAGTAAGTAGCTTAGGTGGGCGCAATTGATTCGATGCAAGTCAAGGAGGGAAGAAAGGGCCGAAGTCATTCTCGCGATAAATATGCAAGGCACGAACCGTAGTGGTGAGGAGGGAGAAGAGAAGCCTAATGTTACTGCTTTGTGACCGACCCCGGATCTGAGTTGCGACTATTAATAAGAAAATATGTGAGAGCAGCAAATGCAATATGGGATGCAAAAAAAACGACTTCGTACCGGTATGATGCTCCTACTCCTCCTATTGTGTTGTAGAGCTGCGGACAGTTTAAGACTTGGCATAGATGCATAGTCGAGGACATCAGGGAGTTCCGAGCCACCGAAGGGTCAACGGAGTTTGCCCCCTTGGTGTTTGGAGTTGTGGCCGCGCTATGGTCCACTGCAGCAAAAAAGGCGGGGAAGTGGTACCGGGGGATCCGTGAAGCAGCCGAACGGTTCATGGTGAGGTGGCACGAGGATGAGGCTGAGCTGAGTAGGCAGCGTCGCGCATCCGCCGTCGGTGGTGTCCAAGGCAATGGGGGGAGGGGGGGCAATAATAGGCGTGGCAGAAAACCCGACCAAGGAAATGCGGAGAGAGAGGGGGGGACAGGAGGAGTAAAAGGGAAACTGCGGTGGACGAAGAAAGTAGGAAGGATGGCAGACAGGGTAGCAAGGCACCAGGCCGACTAGGAAGTAGAACATGTCTATACTACTCGTTCCACCACCTGGTGCAGCTGGTTCGAACGTGGTTTTCCTTTGCCATCATTTTTGTTTTCTTCTTTCTTGCGCTGATCCTCTGTGATGTTCATTTTATTTATTTCTCTTCCTTTCTTCGGTTCATAAGCCTTCGTGTGGCGTGGGTGGATGACGAGCCTGCCTTGCTTGTTTCGTATTGTCTGACGCCGAGGGGCCGGGCATAGTTGACGAACACAAGACGGAGACGGCAGACAGGGTAGCAAGGTACCAGGCGGACTAGCAGGGAGAACCTGGCTATGCTACTCGTACCACAAACTGCTGCCGCTACCTGGAGGGTGCTTTGCGCTTTGGTCTGCCTGTTATTTTCAGGGCTTTTGGCGGGTCATGACCCGACCCGCGGGTCGAGTCACTTGATGTTCAAAATGTCACGGGTCGGGTCGGGTCAGGAAGTGCTCAAAATCTCACGGGCCGGGTCGGGTCTGATCAAGAACTTTTCTAATCTCGCGGGTCGGGTCAGGTCGGGTCTAGAGTTTTTTAAATCTCACGAGTCGGGTCGGGTCAAGAGGTGATGAAACGCTCACGGGTCGGGTCAGGTCACTACCCGCGAGAAGCGGGCCACTCGCGGATCGGGCCAGCATGACCCGCGAGTAGTTTTTTGCTGACCCGCGGGTCGGACCCGCGCATTCGGCTCGCGGATCCGACACTCACTACCCGCTCTCTTACCCAAAGGCTTCTCTCGTACCAATACTCAATAATACTCCTTTGGTATCATATTCAGACATTAAAACACCGCCAAATTCATATGCACATGCCCGCATCCGTTCATACCCACTACAGCCAGGTCATATATCGCTCCGGGGCACTAAAATGGACAGTAAGTTGTTTTTGAAGTGCCGACTCACGGGCCAGATCCGCGGGTCGAACCTTCGGGTCAAGATAAATGGTCTCGCGGGTCAAGGTGACCCGACCCGCATAAAACCCGTGTCTCACGGGCCAATCGGAAGGTGGCGGGTCGGGTCGGGTCGGGTCAGGAGGTTTTGAAATCTCGCGGGTCGAGTCGGGTCGGGTCAAGAGATTTTCAAATCTCACGGGTCGGGTCGGGTCGGGTCAAGAGGCTTTCGAATTCTCGCGGGTCGGGTCGGCTCAAGTCAACATACCTCAAAAAATTCGCGGGTCGGGTCGGGTCAGCTGACCTGACCCGACCCGACCCGTGAGGTTTGACCTGACCCGCGAAAAGCCCTGGTTATTTTTCATTAGTTCTTAGTCTTGCTCTGTTTACAAGTAGTGGTGTTTTTCTTCTTTTTCTTTTGCTTCCAGCTCGTTATTTTCAAGTGTCTGCCACATCCCCTGCGGGGGGGCACGACAGTTTGTTTCTTCTATATTTTATTTTTCCTTTTTCTCTTTCGATTTGTCTTCTTTGTCTTCTTTGTTTTTTCTTTGTTTCCTTTCGTTTATCTATTTCATAGAATGTGTATGTCGTGTCTGTCCGTATCCAGTTGTTGTTGTTGTTTGTTGTTGTTCTCACATTAACTCTCTGACGAAGGAGTCCGTGGTCACACAAAGGTGCTGGAGCCCTAGGAAGATCCTGAAAACCACAAAAAATCGAAATTCGGCTGCCTAAAATCCACGAGACGAAGAAAGCGCACACAAGATAAAACCAATGTGTAAAACTGAACTAACATGGCCGCAGGTATGTCCTCTCAACTATAACATAAGAGTATCCCCGCCCCCACCACTAACCAAGTTGTGGCTGCTGACTACAGCGGCTGCTGTCTGGAGTGCTGCCTGCACCGTACGAAACGCACGGTAGTCGTGAACACGAAAGAGGAACACACCTGCCTGCTATCTGGAGTGCTATCAGAGTGAAGACTCGCGGATATGCAGTGAAAAAGGAGCAATCGAACCTTACTACCACACGAATATCAACGATCGCCATCTCTTCCTGGGCTGTCTGACACAAAAAAGGTGCAGCACAGCAGTTATGATACCACGTCCCTGATAATTATGTGGGTTATTCCCCATGAAGGGTATACAACTCGTTAAACTACATAGGCCAGTGACGTTCTTAACAAGCAGATACTATTCTGCCTCGTGAGAAACAATACCGGGGAAAAACAAACTATGACTGCTTCTCTCGTGACGATAGTGTGCGCGCAGGTCATGAGTCTCCGTGCACCGTCTTCCTGCTGCTCTTCATGGGCCTCATCGCCTTGGCCCGATCCGGCCGCTCCTTTGCACGTGCTCTCGTTGCCACTCCCTTCCAGTCGGTTCCCTTTCTTCGCCATCCTGACCAGTATGATGACATGGCATTCATGGCATTGCCCACTGTGCTTACTGCATACGTGGCAACGTAGTATCTCTGAATGCGGCGTAGTTTTGTGACCACATAACTTGTATCTCTTCTACTGTAGGATTGAACATGGCACGGACCCTGGTTGTGCTGGATGTAGACGGGTAGAAAGACGAGCAGTGGCCAAAATCGGGTATGTCCGATGCCTTTGTGGCCAAATCGGGTACCTTTTATTACAGCAGTGGCCGCGAAGGCCCCAGGACGCCATCTCATTGGTCAACGCCGGCCGCCACCCGATGCTGGCCACTTTTGCGCTGGGTAGACCCGGTTTTGGCTACTTACCCCCCAAGAGGTACCCGATTATTGTACCCACCTACCCGAAAATGGCCAGACTATTCGACCACAACGACCAACCACTACCTCGGGGTTCATGCCTCTCGTCCTGACGAAGACGGGCAAGAACCATCTGCGTGATGTCCATGATTAGGTCCATTCTAGATTACTTCGTTCGCTTGCTCTGAAAAGCACTGAGTACCTGGAGTACTTAAAGTTGGAAACTATGTTGAGTATCTGCCAATACCCCGAATATCGAAACCCGAAATGACTGGTACTGGGCGTGTAGTGGAATTCGCAAGACCTTTGGAGTTGCGCGTATGCGAGTCGACCTTGTTTTCACCTCATTTTAGCTGAATGAAACGATTTGATTGATCGCTCATACCCCTTGTACAAACGAACAGTTCGTCCGTCATCGTCCAGCATTCCAGCACCTTTGCCTTGCGGGAAATATTCTTCGTATTGTTTTTCCGAGGCGTCATCTCATCATGATGGCCGTATCGTATCGCCACAACAATTTACTGGACCATGTACGATACGAATAGGACACATTGTACTCGTATATGAATGTTTTTTTTCCAGATACGTATGCTGCCCAAAGAACCGGACGAAACCCGGATGCATGATGACTCCAACGCGACAGCAACTGCCAGTACGAATTTAACTGCTGAGAATTTCAGGCTCGAGGGCTGAATGAAAACAAGAAAATGGCATTTGTCGTACTGAAAATAGCGTGGGACACACCCTGTCTTACCTAAGAATTCCAGCGTGTGGCCAGAAATAAGAAAATATACTGCATAGTAATACCCACTCTTGGTGCGTGGAAAACACCTTATTTGTCACTAAGTTGATAGCGTCGCTCATGATCCGTCACTACTACTGCTGCTGTGCTTAGTAGGCTGCTTTTGGTTGTTTTTGGTTCGGGGGAAGAGCAGAGAGAGTGCTGTGCTCAACTTTGTCTTGGAGAGGAGAGGAGAGGAGAGGGAGGGAGAGCGGTGGTTTGTGTGTGGCAGAGAGAAAGCGAACGCAGTAGTCTAGAATGGACCTAATCATGGACATCACGCAGATGGTTCTTGCCCGCCTTCGTCAGGACGAGAGGCATGAACCCCGAGGTGGTGGTTGATCGTTGTGGTCGAATGGTCCGGCCATTTTCGGGTAGGTGGGTACAATAATCGGGTACCTCTTGGGGCGTAAGTAGCCAAAACCGGGTCTGCCCCGCGCAAAAGTGGCTAGCGTCGGGTGGCGGCCGGCTTTGACCAATGAGAAGGCGTCCTTGGGCTTTCGCGGTCACTGAAATAAAAGGTACCCGATTTTGGCCACGAAGGTGTCGAGTATGCCGACTTTGGCCACTTCTCTAGAAAGAACGATTTAATGTCAAGAACACACACGATACATGTGTCTGTCAAACATCTTATACCCGTATACGCATACATCTCATACATACCAGGTATTATATACACGCATGTATATATACCAGATTTAGGTCTACTCGTACAACGGAAACTACCGGGGATAGTTCGAAAAATGAAAGTTTCAAAAAGCCTAATCGCAGCCGCATATTTTCAAGTATTATTTCGTATGTCCATTTAATGAAAAACTAAAAAAGCACGTCAGCTGTGAATTCACCCGATCGGTCGATACTCAACTTTGTAATGTGCCTGAACCGTTCGCTAGTACCTGGTACCAGGTATTCCATTACTTCCCCCGCGATTGACTACTGACCGGTGACTCGCCTGGATGCTACCAGGGTCGACGAGACGATATCACCTACAGGCAACCGGTGCAGTCTGCCCTTGACAACATCACGGGCACTCACCGTGAATGAGCAGCTTCCCCGACCGAGTGGAATGAAGAAGTATAAACGAGGGCGTGCAGGTGGAAGACTATGCATGATGGAAACACACAGATGTGCCAAGATCATTTTCCCTTGTACGTGGTACATAATAACATTATCGTGTAACTTCTCAGACATATGTATGCGGTCTCATGTTTGGTATTATTTGTGAGTTGCCCCTCGACAGCAGTACTACTGTAGCGTTCGTGAGTCCTTCTTGGTTGAACCCCGCAGGAGCTGTCTTCGTTGATCATTGCCCCCACAGCCCCCCGGAACATACAAACCTGAAAATGCCGTTCACATATAGCTCAAGCGCACCCTGCTCTTGGACGCTGTTGTGCGCCGACCGCAAGTGTCGGGTGTAGTTAGTATGGGCAGCAGTGTACCTCTAATTTTTGGCGAAACAGTCAAAACAGGTGGAAACGTTGATCGATAGAATGCGCAACACAAGAAAACGACATCATCATCATCATCATCATCTTGTTCTCAAAGGAGTAATAACGTCGGCTACTACCCATGATGCCGGCTTGAAACACGTTGAGTTAATGCACACGCTGCAGCTGCACGCGTCGTACATGGTATAGTTTGATCTGACCAGTACTCTCCAGGTTGCCCGTACTCAACATGCGCCACTATTGCTAGCGCGACCGGCCAGAATTGGAGCCCGCTTGATGTGTTTCGGCTCGGTACATCCAACTCACACCCGACTGAGTTTACGAACCGCTTTCTTCTCCGTCGGCTGTTATAAGTCGCGGCAACGCTCGTCTGGTAGACAGCAGTTAATATGCCCTCCCACCTTGTGGCCCAAACGGCTGATTATGGTGTTGCTTCTATGCCTCCGCTGTCACATAACACCCTGTTGATACGACGTACTGGCAAACGTGCGAAAAGCTCGATGACTTTGATGACTGCACAGCTATATGCCGGTGCCCCCTGATCTCGAGCAGCTTGGTGTTCTGGATACTATCTGTTCGAACTGAAGGTCGTCGGCGATTCAATCTGCCACGCGCGGCGTCTGCAGGTCCTCCGCCATCCACGGGAGCGGGCAGTTTGTCCTGGTGGGTGCATAGTCCTCTCGAACGGGCCTTAGCGCTTCCCTCCCTGATGATGCGTGCGTTACCACCCGTGAAACGCGGTATGTGGGTAGCACGTGACATGTTAACCCAAATAAAGTAAATAAATTTCCAGAACTGTACGAGTATAGGCCCTCGCTCGAGCATCCGAAACTGAAACAAAATGGGAGGGGTTTTAGTCGATGTTTCAACAGTACGCCTCAAGGTGGCCGGCCTTGTTGCTCAAAACCGAGACAACGGCGTTATTTTCCGCTCCCATACCGGCGACGACATCGTACTACTTCAGTGATGGGTTGGGAAAGAGTAAAGCGCTTCCTCGGTACTTCGAACGTCATTAATGTGGTGCTGAACTTGGGAGGGTGGCCAGTACGATTCACTAAAGTAGGGTGACAGCCGACCCAAACAAATCGGAAGCGGAGCAACCCTGCTCGAGGGGTATGCATCAAACTCCAGAAGTGCGCAGTAGCCTTGGTTCTATCTTAACATAATTCCTCAATATCTCCCACACGTTTGACATCCAATACCTCCCGCGCGTTTGACAACCAATATCTCCTGCTACGGAGAACTGGATCGACTCCCGACGTCACGGTAAAATGTTGCGGAAACCCTTTAACAGCACGAAGACGCTTATTTTACACGGGCGAGTACAACCTATGAAGGCAATAGTTAGGATTGCATTTCAATGTCGAAACCCAAACACTGATTAAACCATTGGGAACACGTATGCGAAAGACAGCACGGTACCGTACCCAGCACTCGATCAAGCTATTCCTGCATGGCCCCGAGTACCAACTGCTCATCCCCCCCCTCCCCCTATTATATAGGTTGAGTTGGCGTCGGTTGGCAACGATACTGTAAAATATGCCGCTCACTGCTTGAGAACAACCAAGGTACCGCTTTTTTTTCTATATTTTTCTGGCGGTCGGTCACAGCTGGTTGTCGAGCTAGATCATTTGTGCGAGGTGAACAACCTTTACTCCGCACAAGCGGGAATTATCGCACCACGTAGTGTTTGTTTATGATAAGGCACCCAAGAGGCAGTTACATAGTACTCCCATTGCTGTCTCTGGAAATGCCTACACCGGAAATTAAACCAACTCATCGAAGCTGTTATCCATATGCTAGTCCGCCTCACAAGCGATTCTTAGTAGGATAGGGAAATCCCGACATGCTCCGTCCCGGCATTGTAGGGATGCGAGGGTCTATGGTCACACGACTACGGCCATGCATGAGATTGAGTTCATCTCTCCTATCGAGGACACCCCCCCACCAAGAAAAAAGCAATGCTCCGTCCCGGCATTGTGGGGATGCGAGGGTTTATGGTCGTGCGGCTACGGCCATGCAACATATTTAGTATACCCCCCCCCCCGTCTACAACAGTAACGTCAATATAGTGGTTATTAACGGGCTGCCGTAGAATAAATGTGCACGGCGAGCAGATGCATATATACTCTTGTGCACCATTTGTACCGCACGAGAAAACAATAGAACGCCAGCCGCAGAACACTCCCTTGCCTGGAATTATTTGGGCAGGCCATCGGGAGCAGTCAATCAGTCAGCCTATGAGTCAGCCTTGACGTGCAGCCTCCCTCGCTTCCTCCCTCAGCGAGGATTGCTGGGTCTTTAAGCAGATTTACCCACCAAACAGGCTGTCGATGCTTGAACAGCCCAGAAGAAAGGTCATGATGCTCATGAAGGCGGGATCATCCTGATAGGAGTGGCAGCGAAAAATAATAAGACAAAACCGCTGCGGCAACGTTAGGTGTCGTGCTGAACAGTGACAACTTACGTTAGGGGAAACCCAGCCAAAATCCTTGCCACGTTGCGGCCGTACACTCACTCGGCAACACGACACTCGACAAACTCAATCGCGATCAAGTTCCACACCCAACGTGAATTTCCCGTATCGCACCGATGCAGCTAACCTTCGGTACGTCTAAATGAAGCGGTGCCATTCCCACTTATTTTTTTAATGTGTACATGGTCTTGACTCCTGCCCTTGTGGTGGAGGGCCTACTCCATTGCCTCGAATTCCTCTATGCTTTCTTCACAAAAGTGCATCTCTCAACCACAGGAAAAACATGGATGATATGCGCCGTGGGTTTTGGGGTCACACTTTCTGAAAAGCCGCATGGCATGGGTGGCGTCGACGCGCACACACACACAAACCCACGGACTGTAGCCGCCGGGGGAACGGTAGTCATGAAAAAAAATGACACCAAACTTGATATAGACGCAAGTTGGTTACGGACTATCCGCTGGAACCACGTAAACACTAAAAGGCGCGACCCATGCTACCGTATGATGAAGAACAACATTGTTGCAGAAATGAAGGACGAGGTAAAACGGCGCAGGCGTGAACCCCAAAGAGCAGTGTAGTGCAGCGTTAGATGTCATGGAGAAGTAGGGGGAGCCGGCGTAAAACCCACACTCTGACTCGCTACTGCTATTCAGCTACAGAGCTGGACCCAACTTGCCAAAACAAAGGGTCAAGCAAAAGTAATCCTGATGCCTGCTTCACGCACCTGAACCGGTATTTCCTCCTCAGCCTCTTCACTGAAAGCACCGGCATTCGTGCCGTCAACCTTGGGTTCTTGCTGTCTATCACCGTTCGTGATGTCACCCACCGCCCCCCGCCCCCCAATCTTTGTACTCGCGACGGCTATCGTGACTTCGGCGCAGTGAGCTACGACGCCACCGAGTTTTCGCCGAGTTTTCGCTGAGAAATGAATCGGACACCGGGAAGAAGTCCCCTTTTTCCAGAGTCCGTCCGACTCAGCTTATGGTTGTTCGACGAGCCGGACAGGTGTGGAGGCCTTTCCTGCCCTCCAAGAAGAGCACCCGTGCCACTGCGTTTTCGCCGCGGCGCGGTGTTATGGACATGCGCCCTGGCCTGTCATTGCCCACGCCACCCTCACCCGCCGTGGCATTCCCTTGCGCCGGCTCTCTTACATCAATCGCTATTGCTTAGTTAGGTGTTTCCGCCTAGATGGTCACCAGTACAGACATGAAAGGCATATTAATAGTTATTTTCGTGATTTTTTCGCACTTTTTCGAATATTTCTCTTCGCACAAGCACTTTTTGACGAAACGCCAAATCGTCGATACGGGAAGCCCTGCCGGACACATTGGTCGAGGTCCGGACGCGATCCGTGCAGTGTGGAGCGCGTGGCAAGTGCTCAAAGCTTTTTTTCGGCGGGAGTGGATAAGTCGATTTTCCTGGTTTCAGTACGAGAGGCCTCATTTGTACGTACACTCGCTTTTTTTTTTCAATTTTCATTTATTGTGTACCAGTACATACGTCCACCCTTCGCTTATGACCTATTTATACGTACCAGGTATTATAGAACTACATACTTAGATCACAACCCCTGAGCGTGCTCGGTTGGTGCATCCCTGGCCTCTCAGAGCTCCCACTTCCAAACCGCCTCCTTTCATTACTTGCCGGACCTTTCCAGCAGTTGTTTGTTTTCTCGGTCATTTCTTCCTTTTTTCTTCTTTCGTTTCGTGTGCGTGCGTGTTCTCCGAGCACGGCATCGCGGGAGGACCCGGCACCGTCGCGGGTGCCAGCGGGTGCTGGCGGGTAGAGGGGGGGTTGCAAGGAGCGCGGTCGCCGCTTTCGTGCCTAGGCGTCGCGTGTGCCTCGAGACACGAGGGATGCATGAACGGGCTTTGTTTGGCTTCGATTTATGATAGTTGATAGAGCATGTACGAGTCTATAAAGGTCGTCCGGGAGGGCAAGATAATATTCAAGCGGTGCTTATTTTTGCGACCACGCTGAAGTTGAAAGAGGGAGGTGTGCAGTTTGAACACCAACGTTATCGAGCTGGCGAACGACGGCCACGGAGAGCACCGGGCTTCACGCGGGGCGGGCGACGGGGCTGATTGTGGCAGAGAGTGATAAAAGCTTTACCCGGACCGAATCGATAGCGCGGTGGTCGCGAGAGGGGCGGGCGGCGTACGAGGCTGAGAGAGAAGCTCTTCTGTGCAATTTTCTCTTTCCTTCTTTTCGACCGGGTGTAAGGTATTCCAATCAGGCAGAAAAATATTACACGAGAGGGGACGGGGATTTTTTTTCCTTTCCGAGTTTTCGGTTTCATGTACATTGTTTTTGCTGCTGTGCCGTGCTGTGCTTTCGCTTTCTTCGTACATACAGTACAGACATAGAGCATATCGAAAGAAGAAAATAAGTACAGACAGTAGTTCCCTACCTGGGGTGTATGTACGTACGTACGACATCCGCGACGCGAAGCGTATATGTGGCATCCAAGCTGACGTCGGAGCTGTTTTTTCCTGAAGCATGGCGGCGGGACTCTCGGCATTATCAAGTCGCCGGTTTGCAACTACGATCCTTGAAAAAACTAAACTCAATCGTGGACCTCTGTTCGCTTCGCATAATTTGATGTACTTTTTTCCTTCCTGAGCGAGCGTAGCGGGCGGCGTAGGCCGCCCGCGGAGCGAAGCGCCTTGTATACTGTATATATGTTGTGTGTTTTTACTCAAGGCCACGGAATTTGGGCGCGCTTTCGTGGGCGTGCGTGTAAACCTTCAATTTTCACAGATGCTCTCAATACATGGGAGTAAAGCAAAGTATGTTGGACAAAAGTAGTGTAGGCACTTCGTGCACTCGCAGTTTTTCGGGTTTGTACTGCAGATGCTGCGAGTACTCGCAGTATTTCGAGGTCCTATACTACTTACTGCGGATGCGTGCGGGCTCGCAGTATTTCGGGATTCGCTACTCCTGTGGATACTCCCTGTGCTTCAAGTATATCGAGATTATGTACTGCGGGTACTGCCAAGTATTGGCAGTATTTCGTCCGTCGGTAGTGTTGGTACTGCGAGTGCTCGCAATACCAAAATACTCCGGAGTATGAAGTAAACTTCGACCATCTGTGCACCGTATCGACAATCCACGCCCATTGTGTTGCAGAAAACACTCACGGATGGGAACACGAGTGGTAGTTGGAGCAAACTACCTCCGCTGGGGATAACTCGAGTACTAGAGTACTGACACTATTTCGGGAATATGTACTGCGAGCACTCTCAGTTCGAGGTTCTGTACCTCGGATATTGCTTGTACTCCCGAGTATTCGGGTTTCGATACTGCGGGCACACATTTGCCTGTACCCTTAGGGTTGCACTCTGTTCATTCACACTCTCAGTACTTTCAGTATTTGGGTATTCTCAGCACTCGCAGTATTTTGGCCGGCAGTACTCCAATACTGTCAGCACTCGGACAACGAAATGTCCTCGTACTCGGTACTCCGAGTACTGGGAGCATCTATATGTGAAACCTTTATTTCCCCTTGAGCGCCAGGAAACTTTTATTTTCCGGCTTTATTTGTAATATGTGCTGTATTGCACGCAGCCGGTCACAGAAGTATTATGTCGCAACTTCAACCTCACGCAACTTTTGTATACTTATGTTTACGCCGCATCAACACCCACTTACCGGTACCCTCTTTTGTCTTTCTGTAGTACTGATGATCCCACACTACGGCAATCCTACAAACAGTATAGTTTGTCCCCGAAAATAGGTGTATGTGTTCTTCACGTTAATGATGGATGTATGCAGTTCCAAACAGATGTGCAGGTACGAGTATTTCATACCTGGTACAAGTAGTATTTCGTTCTTGCGCCACTCCCCTTGTGTAGGCACGCCCCGGAGGGGAACCTTGTACGTTATGTTTGTGATTTTTTCGCTATTTTTCGAGCATTTATTATCTCTTCGTTCGATCACTTTTGGCTAAACGACGGGAAGCCCGTCTGGACACGCTGGTCCAGGTCCAGGCGCGATCCGTGCCCTCTGGAACGCTTGGCAAGCCCTCATAGTTTTTAGTTTGGCGGGAGTGGAGAAGACAATTTCCCTGGCTTCAGAGTAAGATAGGCCTTACTTCGTACGTACGTACGTACGTACGTACGTACCGGTAAAATGTCGTCAGCGTTTTGCCCTTTCACAAGCACATATCAGCCCAGACACGTACCAGGTAGACAACAGATAACATGCAGAAAGCACAACGTTACAACGCCGCAGCGCATAAGCACCAGCCGGCAACACGCGTGTATGACACGCTCATCTGCGCTGTACTGCGTGGCTAGTAGTGAGGGGACAACTCGGGCGCCGGGTGATGCGCCGCTCGACCTTTGCCATGAGGCGCGGGAGCGAAATATGACATGGTGCTGCAAAGTCTTAGTTTTTTGTTGTAGTAGTCGAGTAGTGAGGTCAAGGGGCCTCTCATCCCTCTCCCCCGTGACCCTGGAAAATCATCCTAATATATGCAACCCATTCGGGAAAACACGAATCCCACCGCATACTTCCGTCGGCCAATTTGCCGTGTTACACAAATCGCACTATCAGTTCAGACTTTGGTACAAGCAAATCCCGCAAGGCAAGTGGTATTTACGGGAGCCTGTGGTCCGTATTCCACCCATCTACTTATCTTCGCTTCTGCCGGGTGTGACAAAGCCCGCGCACACTCTGGACGGAAATGTAAGGACCGTTTGGATTGAATATGAGTAATTTAACTCTCCTTATATTTCCGACGTTTTGTGTTTCTTGACCGAGGCGAACCCAAGAAATCTAGACATCAGGCAACCTGCACAGAACACAAACAACGCCACAACCCCGCTTAGCAGCACAGACAGCAGCGGGCCACACCACGCGCGTGTCGCAGGTCCGTGGTGTTCTTCTAGGGCAACTGCAGTTGCCTCATCGGAGGCTGAGGTCTGTCATCTGTCGTCACCACCTCTCTCTTCTGCTGCACTTCTGTGCATGTTGTGTAGTGTGTTGTGCGCCGCGAAAAATAATGCCAGGTGATAGTATTTCATTATTTCAGAAAGTGATTGAAAACGCTATTTGTATGAGACCTCGGGGGCATCATGCAATCTTGTACCAGGTACCTGGTATGGGTTATGGATGATACAGTGGGCCCATGACGGGTCAACGCTACACTACGTGCTTGGTTACGCTCGCACATAATAGCTGAGACAGCACTCGTGCATCGGCCACCACGGAGAGGGAAGGCATCAGTACCTTGGCAACCATCGCGTGCGTTGCGGCCGTCCAACTGCAGCTGCTGTACATAGGCGAAACAACTTCGGGGACGAATAGGACGAGACAACAGCAGTATGAAAACAATCTAGCGGGGGTTTTTCTGGCTACCACCGCCGCAAGCAGCTCCTGCTCGGTGAGAGCGAGAGCTCCTTGCTGGTCCAGCGACTAGCAAACCCCTGACGCAGCCCCCCGGGAGGTAGCACATTCCGTTCCTTCCTTCGAGGAGCTGGTGGTGAAGATTGATCGCCCAACCCGGTGTGAATGACTCGTTCGTGTCGTGGAGTTCAAACTCTCAGTTCTGCTCTATTTTTTTTTATTTCCCCTTGAAATGAAACCAAAATCACGATAAGATGGCACATCGGCACATCGAATAACGATGTGTGTGTGTGTTCTTCACATTAAACCGTTCTTTCTACCCGTCGACATCCAGCACAACCAGTGTCCGTGCCGATTCTTCAATCCTAGAAGAGATACAAGTTCTGTGGTCACAAAGCTACGCCACAGAGATACTACGTTGCCACGTGTGCAGTATGCACTCTATTAATAGTGGGCAATGCAAAGCCATGTCATCATACTAGATACGACAGGCACGACATACGCAATCTATGAAATAATGAAACGAAAAAAAAACAATCAAAGAGTGGTGGGATTTGTTGCCGGTAAAAACTCCGACTTCCTTTCGTTTTCAATATCCAAAGTTAATCCAGGTATTGCATAAGATCCGGCCTTGATATGGAAGATGAAAAAAGAAAAAGAAAAAAGGCAAAATGGATATTTGTTAGTTGGATATACCTGGTATATTAATATTAATAGTACTGACTGTAACATGGTCACGATGCCCGATTTTGGACTTACTTGAAGGCGCGAGTTCGATCCTCGCAGAGATCATGTTTTTGTGTTTACTTCTTTTTTTCCAACTTTTTTTTTGTATTTTGTACATAACCCAGACACACAGACAGCAAACATCATGCACAAGCAAGGAGCGATTACCCAATCGGGTAATGCTCGGGACGATAGCTGGTGGGGAGAACCCGAGACAAGGCGGACAGTGTAAGACTTGGCATAGATGCATAGTCGAAGACCTTAGGGAGTTCCGAGCCACCGAAGGGTCAACGGAAGTTGCCCCCTTGGTGTTTGGAGTTGAGACCGCGTTGTGGTCCACTGCAGCCAAAAAGGTGGGGAAGTGGTACCGGGGGATCCTTGAAGCAGCCGAACGGTTCATGGTGAGGTGGCACGAGGCTGAGGCTGAGATGAGTAGACAGCGCCGCGCATCCGCCGTGGATGGTGCCCAAAGCAACGGGGGGGGAGGGGGCAACAGGAGAAGTGGCATAAAGCCCGACCGAGGGAATGCGGAGAGGGGGGGGAACAGGAGGGGTAGAAGGGAAACGGCGGTAGACGAAAGTAGGAAGGAGATGGCAGACAGGGTAGCAAGGCACCAAGTCGACTAGGAAGGAGAATATTACAGTACTACTAGTGCTACCAACTGGTGCAGCTGGCTCGAACGTGGTCTTCCCTTGTCTTCTCTTTTAGTTTTGTTTTTTTTTTCTTTCTTGCGCTGACTCTCCGTGATTTTCATTTCATTTTTTCTCTTCCTCTTCCTTTTCTGATTGATAAGCCGTACTCAAGGAGCCGTGTGGCGTGGTTGGAAGACGAACCTGCTCTGCTCGGCTCGTATTGTCTGACGCCAAGGGGCTGGGCATAGTTGACGAACGCAGGGCGGAGACGGCAGTCTGGGTAGCAAGGTACCAGGCGGATTAGCAGGGAGAACCTGGCTATACTACTCGTACCACAAGCTGCTGCCGCCACCTGGAAGGTGCTTTGGGCTTTGGTCTGCCTGTTATTTCCCCTTTGTTATTTTTCCTTGTTACTTTGTCCTTGGTTCTTTGTCTTACTCTGTTCACAAGCAGTGGTGTTTTTTGTTATTTCTTCTTTTTTCCAGCTCGTTCTTTTTCAAGTGTTGGCCACCTCGCCTGCGGGGGGGGGGGCACGACAGATTGTTTCTCTTAGATTTTGCTTTCATTTTTCTTCTTTTTCTTTTTCGATTTGTCTACCTTGTTTTTGTTTTCTCTTTGATTGTTTCTTTTCGTTTCACTATTTCATAGATTGCGTATGTCGTGCCTGTCGTATCTAGTATGATGACATGGCTTTGCATTGCCCACTGCAGTTCACACTGCACACGTGGCAACGTAGTATCTCTGTGGGGTAGCTTTGTGACCACAGAACTTGTATCTCTTCTAGGATTGAAGAATCGGCACGGACACTGGTTGTGCTGGATGTCGACGGGTAGAAAGAACGGTTTAATGTGAAGAACACACACACACAACATGAATGAGCAGTGCAGGGCGCGTGCTACAACCATCTGGCTATAACGCTATACACGCCTGCCGCCCGCCCGCAGAGCAGGAAGCAACATCACACCAATGCGGTAGTTTGTCCGAGCTGTATTGCTATGGCTTCGTACAGCAGTGGTTGCTTTTTTATTGGGCCTTGCGATCTACAAAAACTGGGGGTCTCTGCTGTTGTGTGATCCAATGCATGCTGTCACAGGTGCAACAGCGCTGCTGCTGCTGCTGCTGCTGCTGCTGCTGCTGCTACTTCTGCTGCTACTGCTACTGCTGCAGCGCGATTGTCGTGGGCGGCTGAGTGTGGTCGAGAGTTCCAGCCCCTTCTTCGGTGCACCCTTTTCCATGTAGTTCTGTAAAATATTTCCCCACTACTGCTGTACTGCTCTGTTCCGTGTGTCACGCGTGTGTGTGCCGTTTGTCACGCGTGTGTGCCCTGTGTCACGCGCGGAGTGCCTCCAAACCTTAGGGTCATTCTTATCGGAGAGCTTTTCCCCCATAATTTCAACATTTTTTTTGCGCAATTTTTCAATCTTCCATATTTTTTCTGATTTTTTTTTCCCCATATTATGTGAAATTTAACGAACTTTATATTTTTGCTCCTGGAGAATTTCACGAATTGGGACTGAACGCCTCCGTATATTGATGCATATCTCCAACTATTTCCAAACTTTGGAATTTGTGGAAAAAACGCTCTCCGATAAGAATAATCGGTACTCCTCGGTTTTGTGCGGGAGAGGCCTGCTTCGCCCTGAGCTCCACAACGAAGACATGCATCAACATACTCACAAATGTGATACAATGTTTGGCAGAATCATCAAGAAAATCAATAAAAAAAGCGATTCAGTGATTAGTATCAGTTCCACACTATTTTGATGTATTAGGCCCCAAAAATGCAGGTGCAGTTCTACGGGCCGTTCCTAACGAACGAAAAAAAACACGATTATACCTATAGCAGGATGCAAATTTTTGTTGATGCGGAATAAAAAAGTTCCATGTCAAATAGGTTGCTTTCAAAGAACAGCCGAAATTTTCCTCGTACCGCCGCTGTGGGAAAAAAGAGAAAAAACGTTGATTTTTTTTTTTTTTTTTCCAAACGGTTGCAGGCGGCGAAATTTGTTTTTTGTGGTTGCAAATTGTCAACAAGGTGATAGAAACGAGCTTGTGCGACGATCGACGCTCGATCTCGACATGGACTCAGCCCACGGCCAACCCGCTCGGTGTCCGGCAAGGCCAACGAGTATAGATGACGACCTCGAAGATATTAGGTGGATCCATGGTCTAGGAGGCGAGAGCTTGCCGGCGGCGCCCTACGGTATCCTCCCAAACCTGAAGCAAAGTCTATTTTTTGCCATTCGAGACGGATGGAGAGTTTTTGGTATCTCTTTTGTGCACACCAGCGGTCAATTATTGTTGTTTTATCATACGCCTGGCCAGCGCCCGTCACATTTCACCGGCCATTGTGTGAACGCGGTGACCCTAGGGTGGGTCGGAGCCCCTAATGAGCCCACTCCGTTCAGAATTCATGACGCAGTCGTTTGTTTTGTCGATCGATGTCTGTCGAGGACTCGGAATCGCCGCTTGGAGCCAAACATCCGCCTGAGTTTTTCCGAAGCCGACCTTGGCCCAGCATCGGCCCCAGAATTGTTTTTTTCGAGTTTTTCCAAAATTTTGGAGCTTTCCGTTCTAAGAAACATGCCCATAGCGTGCTGTAGCTGAAAAATTCTGACGGGTATCTTAGTAATTCATTCTTCTATAGGGAACTTTGCGTTTCCATTGGCATAGGTCTTTTAGTGAGGTTTTGGTCGTGGGATTTTTTTGTCGTGAATCATGACAAAAAAAATCACGATTAATGACGCTATTTTTCTTAGTTTTTTCCCCTAGAAAAACGGAATCACGATTCATCTGTCGTGTCTCGAAATACGCCTGATCAAGGTACTTCGTAATCCGAGCGCACCGACGATATCCGAAGGCCGTTATAGGTTTGGGCATGACAGACTCTGTTTTTTACGCTGCTTGTGGACAACGGACGGCTACCCAAAGACACCGCTGGGCGCGGGCTAACGAACACGTGGCCTCGAAATTTCGAGGAGGAGCAGCCACAACTCAAAGGAAAACAAGATCGAAAATGATCTGAGAATGTCAGGTCAGGCCGGGCAGACGGCCTGTGAGATGAAATCTCGCGGACCGGGCATGGCCGACGGTCGGTGAGATTGGAATCTCGCAGGCTGGGTTAGGTTTCGGCCCGTGATTCGAATATATCACGGACCAGGCCTGGCGCGGTCGGTCCGGCCCGGCCTGGCCGTGCTCCGCTCGCGAGAGTTGGCTCACCCGCAAAAACCGTTGGATTTTGATATAGCGGGATGTTTACAATTTGAAAATATTACGAAACGTGGCGTTTTTCAGCTTTTTTCGTTATAATTGAAATGCCACGGATCGTGACCTTTCGTCATGCCTAAAAGTCACGAATCGTGATTTGTTTTTGGTCCCCGCATGTTGTCGGGCAAGACCAACGGATGTAGATGACGGCCTCGAAGATATCATGTGGATCAGTGGTCTAGCGGGCGAGAGCTTGCCGACTGAGTCCTATGCTCTTCTCCCAAGCCTGAATATATATTATATATAATTGTATATTATATATATAATATATATATAATTATATATTATATACCGGTATAATATAATATATATATATGTATATATTAATATATTATACAAGGCGCTTCGCTCCGCGGGCGGCCTACGCCGCCCGCTACGCTCGCTCTGGAAGAAAAAGTACATCGGATTACGCGAAGCGGACAGAAGGTCGATGATTGAACATATTTTTTTTATGATTGTTGTAGTTGCAAATTGGCGACTTGATAATGCCAAGAGTCACATGTCGTACGTACACACCCCAGGTAGGGTACTGATTTTCTTCTTTCGATATGCTGTATGATATGTACCTGGTATGTACGCACGTGCGAGTAAGCACAGCACGGCACATCAGCAGCACCGCAAAAACAATGAAAACGACACCGAAAATTCGGAAAGAGAAAAAAATCCCCGTCCCCTCTCATGTAATAATTATCTGCCCCTGGAACACCTTGCACCAGTCAAAGAAGAAAAGAAAAAAAAAAAACAGCAGCCTCGTACGCCGCCCGCCCCTCTCTTGACCACCTCGCCACCGATTCGGTCCGGGTAAAGCTTTCCTCCCTCTCTGTCACAGTGATCCCCGTTGCCCGCCCCGCGTGAAGCCCGGTGCTCACCGTGACCCTCGTTCGCCAGCTCGACGATGTCGGTGGTCAGACGGGTGTTCGTCTATTTGTAGAGTTCAGCGTGGTCGCAAAAATAAGCACCGCTTGAATGTTAGCTTGCAATCCCGAACGACCCTTATGGACTCGTACATACTCAGTCTAATTTTTTAGATGATGGCAAGGCAGAGCCCATTCATGCTTCCCTTGTGTCTCGAGGCACACACGACGCCTAGCCACGAAAACCGCGACCGCGCTCCTTGCAACCCCCCCTCCACCCGCCAGCATCCGCCGACACCCGCGACGGCGCTTGGCTCGCCAGCGTCGCCGTGTTTCGACTACACACACGCACACGAAACGGAAGAAGAAGAAGGAAAAAATATTGAATTGAAAGTGCAAAAGAAATTTCAACCAGCCGGTGAAAACAAGCGAAAGAGAGCCTCCCAAACCGCTGAAAAAACAAAATCGACGTTTTCTTTTTCCGAGATTTTTTTTCTATTGTTCCGGGAAAAAAAGTGTGGGTCGAGAAGCAAGCACTCAAAGAAAGCAAAGAACGCGAAGAAAGCAAAGATCGTAGAAACGACAAAAAATCGTGCGAGGCTCGCTGAGCGTGGGGCAGGTTCTTATGATCAAGTGATTTCAGGAAAAGGGTAACTTTAAGTATGTGTATACCTGGTATAATATATATATAATGTATATATATACCTGGTGTATATATTGCCATCCAAGAGGGATCGAGAAACTTTGCCGTCGGTTTTCTTCACTCCAGCCTGCACGAGCGGCCAATTCGTTTTTTCATCATACGCCTGGCCAGCGCCCGCCACATACCACTGGCCATTGTGCGCGAACACTGAGAGCCTAGGGTGGCTCGGAGCCCCCAACGAGCGCGCCCCGTTCAGAGTTCATGATCCCAATCGTTTGTTATGTCGATCGATGTTTGTCGAGGACTCGGACTCTCGCAGCTTCGAATTAACCATTCGCTGAGTTTTTATCCAGCGGATCTTGCCCCAATATCTGCCCAGGAATTATTCGTTCTGTTTGTTTCAAAAGCATACCTGGTACCAGGTATGCTTTTTCTTGTGAAGCTTTTTCTTGTGAAGCATTCGTGCTCACAGCGAGCGGTAGTGCAATACTGCGGCGGTTATCCTTGAAATTCAATTTTTTAATGGAAACATAGCGTTCCCATTGTTATTTGTCTCAGTAAGCTTCCCGCATGAAGACCGATTTCCCGCCGCCGCCCCTTTGGCCGCGACCGTAATCGGCACCATATATGCTACTAAATTCTCAATTCTGACCAAAATCACGGTTTTGCAGTCTAAGCGCTCGAGATCAAATCGGTTAGTACCGCCAGCGCACGAGAAAAAGCGCGCGGCGGTGCTGCAACCCACCGAGAGCGTGGACTGTACACAGCCCGTCGTGCAGAAAAAAAAATCGCCTTGATCGGACGTGATCAGCCCTTCAACGAGCCTGCCAAATATTGGAGATACTACCTCGACGTTAAAAGTCAAAACTGAAGCACTCGGACCTTTTTGTGAGCTGCTGATGCGACGAAATGATACACCATTTCAACAAAAACACGGTTTTACAGTCTAAGCGCTCGAGGTTGACACAGTTAATACCGCCAGCGCACGAGAAAGAGCGCGCGGGGGCACGGCAACCCACGGAGGGTGGGCTACACACTCCATCGCTCAAGCAAAAAAAACAGCTTGATCGGACGTGATCAGCCTTGTAACGAATCTGCCAAAGATTGGAGCTATAAGCTCGATGTAAAAAAACAAGCACTTGGGCCTTCTGATGTGACGATGTGAAACACCATCCTCACATCACGGTTTTGAAGCCTAAGCGCTCGAGGTTTGAGCAGTTACTGCAGTACCGCCAGCGCACGAGAGAGAGCGCAACCCACGGAGAGCGTGGACTGTGTACACCCCATCGCGCGAGCGGAAAAATGAGCTCGATCGGGCTCGAACAGCCTTGTTGCGAGGCTGTCCAAGACTTCTCGAGTTTTTTTCGCTCCAAAAAACAAGTTGCACACTCAGCTCGGAGCTGTTCATTGCACCCCGGATTCATATGAAGCAAGCACGTTTTTTCGTATACTGGAGGTCGTTTTTCGAAAGCACAGTCAAGGTGCGAGCGTGAGTCAAAGTTGACCCTCCCCACCCGTCAGGGAGCTTGCCGCGCGAGTCAAAGCGAGGAACTTCCATTATCGTATCTGTAGAGCATGAGCTCTGCTGGTGATTGTGTCTTAGAGGGCAAGAATGAAGGTATCACTCTCATTTTTGCTCAATTTTTGTAATGCAAGCACTTTTTCCTTCCGAACGAAAAACCGGGGATTTCACATTTTACCCGCCCATCAACTCTTTCGAACTCGTTCCTTTTCCTGTCCCTTGGTTCATGTGCCAACATAGTGTGCCAAACAGCTATGGTGTGCAAGAAGCCAAGCGCCTGAACCCATCTAACATTTCGTGTTATTACGGAGGATCATACCTAGTAGTAAATAGGACCGAATGTTGTTAGGAATAAAAGGTAAATATATACCTGGTAGGTCTTTGAGCGTACCGTAGGTCCCATCAACTATGGTCCCCCGTAATATGAAGCGCATGCTATATTTCCGGCCAGAGAGGGTACCTGGTACGTAACCTTTTGATGTTTGTGAGGGTTTCAACACCTTGCTGGTACCAGGGACCAGTGTAGTGTTTGTGTTGCAGCCCAACTGCGCCAAAGCGCCGCGCAGAGGTGTGCCTGCCGCAAACGCAGTACTACCAAGGTACGACCAAGCAAGGACGTTTGTGAAGGTTTTGAACACGCTCGCCACTGCTGTGCTCCCTGTGCCCACGTGGAATGAATCACACGAAAGCGTGCACTTTGCCAGCAACATTACCCGATCGTCAAGTTACTCAGTTGGTTTTCAATTGAGTGGCAACCTCTCTTCTTCATCCGCGCCATGTACAGCAGTGTACTCCTGCATCGCAACCTCGGCGGTGGTGCCTATACTTGAGCAAACCCATAACACCCCCTCTCCCCCTTTCGCTTTTCGTGTTCGCTGCTGCCCCGCCTGCAGCTTGGCGAGTACAACATGCGCGGAGTGGAGGCAGGAATGGCGATGGTGGCGGTCGGCAACAAAAGCGCTGGAAAGACGTTGCACACGAAAAGCCGGCGCCAGAGTAGGGCAAAATCAAGACCGTATGAGAAACGTCCAAGCCGTGCCAAGAAGGGGCCTTAACGTTAGGGGTGGCGGGGGGTGGCGGGATAATCGTCTTCCCTTGTGGTCGAGCCTTTTCCCACCAGGAATTCTCGAAAGCGTGTACAGAGTATTAAAATCAAGTACATAGTAGGTGAAAACCGAGCGAGAAAAATTGAGACGGCGGGGAAAATCGAATGATTCTCATCGAGGTGAACGTTGGGCGGCTGTCGACTCGATTCTTACATATCACCCGACGAAAGCACGTGTGGGGGACCAAATACGCGGTCTGTACAGCAGTGTGACCCCCGGCTGTCGTGAAAGCGCCAGGATGTGTCTTCGGAGTAGATTTTGGTGCGGTGCCTTGAGGCGGACATCGAAATCACGCCGCTAACTGATCATAGAGCATACTTCGCTCTTCGTTTTGGAGCGGTCCCTGAGACACGCATTCATCACCCCGTTGATTGTCCAT
Source organism: Nereocystis luetkeana (assembly GCA_031213475.1). NCBI lineage: Eukaryota > Phaeophyceae > Laminariales > Laminariaceae > Nereocystis > Nereocystis luetkeana. Next base: position 6,905,566 of record JARUPZ010000006.1, read on the forward strand.
AGAGCATGACTAGCTCTCAAACAAGCCGCGCCCATGTTTGAGCGCGGGCTTCCCAATTGAATCAACGACTCTGCAGGATATTCTCAATAGGTAAATAATTAAGTACAGAGGAGGACGAGCTATGAGGCACTGGTCTGTAAAGCACTCGAGGAGCGATCATCGTGGCGCTTCTAGCAAACAGCACTAAATGTGGCAGCTGACGGATGACGACCTATATTTCGCCTAGTTCCTTCCCCGCGCACGTGCCTTGAAACTTGAAAGGCTCTACGAGCGTGCCCGCATCGTCGTTCTAACTTATGTAACCGCCCCCAAGGAAAATGCAACGAATGTTTCGAGTACCCCACGCAGTACACTTATTTTCCTGCTTGAACGTCGAACACGTACGTATACTATTAATACTGTAGCTGTGCCCGAATGAACATGGCAGCGTATCTTTTGCCTAATACAAAGTAAAAACCCGTCGTTTTATAATTGTTGAGTATCTATTATGTTCAAATCAAACGCAACTGCCCGCAACCTGTCGAGGGAACTAAAAAGTAACAATTGCCGCCCGCAGGCTGACAACATGCGTTTGCCCTCGGGCTTTCCGACGCAATTCACTTTCTACCCAGCCTCCCGAAGGTCCGGGACTCACAAATGGGGACCACTACAAAAATAAACACAAAACGTAACCATGAACGATGCGACGCTCATTCAGTCGCTGGCTGTACCTATCGTATCTGCGTCTGTATACCGGTCCTGGCCTAGGCTTCCACTGAACGCACAACACATGCTAGCCAATTTCATTCATACGCCCTCTCGACCAACACGCACACTTACACGTAAGAGAACACCAGTTCCCAGCAAAAACACAATCCAGTAAATGCCTATCGCGGGGTAACACTGCTGCTCCGCGCATTGACCGCCAGTCGGTATCATCCGTAGGCAGCCTCGAGCTCGCACCTGGGCGGCTCTAGAGCACGATAAATACACGTGTCGCCAAAACACGGGGTCGACAGCATTAGGGAAACGTCGCACTTCGGCTAAGGGGTTACGTGCATGAGAATCCAGAACGTTTTGCTTGAGCAGCAGCCCACCCTGCCGTGGGAAGTATAAAGCTCATCGCCCTTCCACAGAGAGCTCACGGAATTTTGCTGCTGGCGCCCGCTTCGGAGAGAGAGAGAGTCGCCAGATCGTCGGCCACCTATCCACAAAATAGACAACAGGGAAGTCATTTTAATGAGACAAAGACAATGCGCATGCGCACTCCACCAGACACTTCCTGCTGTGCAGCAGCAGAAGCGTCGGCGACCAACACTCTGTCGGCAGCCAACAACATCGACAACGTAACCAGTCTCAATGATATCATACCAGCGTTTGTGCTACGGGCCACCGCCAAGAGGGACAGACAGGCACACATGGGTGTCACCGCCAACTCACCTCGAGCCCCTCCAACTCGAACACGTCGTCGTCGATAGCCAGTCGCTCTCCACTGCTGTCGCCTAAAGATTCTACGGATCGCGCGTCCCCACCGGGAACGCCTGTGGGTACCTCAGCAGCATCAGCAGCATCCTTATCCGCCTCTCCCGCCAACGACTCCAAGATGGAAAGAGCGGTTAAGCTCTTCGGTTTCGGAGACGGCTCCTCCCCCTCCTCTTCTTCGTCGAGAGCTGCCTCTTCGAGAACAGACATGGACGAGGTAAGTCCTGGGGGGCGGCCGAAGTGCCCTCCTAGATTGGCAGGGCAAGACGTCGCATACTGTCAACCGCAACGAAGAAGAACCGAAGGGCAAGGAAAAGGACAGGAGAGCAGTTACAAAACGAGACCGAGAGTTCATGCGGGGGGAAGGGGGCGAGGAAAAGTGCAAGAACGAGAAAAAAAATCCACGCAAAAAGTATACCTGGTACCAACTACATATACCATGCCAGGTGGTACATTTATACTACCAGGTAGCAGGTACCAGGTATATAATACCTGGTACTAAGTTTACCGGGTATACCAGGTACTATCTGAGTATACCAGGTAGCTGGTACATACATGCTGTATATATAATACAATAGGGGTGTATCAAACATTTCGTGAGGTTTCTCACTTGAGAAGATGTATTCTATTAGCACTATTCTATTAGCAAGTCACCTCTAACCCGACCTTGTGTGAGAAAAGTGAAAATGCAACCCGATGGCCAATGAATTCCATGCATGGCCTACAGCAAAATGTAGGATGTAGTTCATGCGCGACCGATTGCAGTGGGAAACACAAACAGATGACATTCCAGCGATAAGGCATGCCTTAATTGGCTAATTCCTCAGTGCCCTTATGGAGCCTATAGTCAGTCGGAAATAGTATGGGCAAAGAGTACTGTATTGATAGTCTATACCCCCATCGTAGCACTTGTCCGTCTGTACTCAAAATAATACAAATGAGGCATCTTCTTTTGGTCTATTAATACTTCGGTCCGTACTACTTTTGGTACTATTACTACTTTTGGTGCTACTTTCGGTACCTACTATTACTACTTTTGGTACTACTTTCGGAACGCGCTACTCTTGGTATTACTACTACGCTGTAGATAGTTATTAATACTGGTAGTTAAATAAGGGTGTTGCAGAGCGGAGCAACAACTTCGCCATGAGAAGCAATAAAGACAGGGCGATTCTTTCCAAGGTGCGTGCATAGATTATATGTACAGAGGTCAACAAATGTGGCAGGATTCGTAGTGCGCAAATCGCAAACAAAAGTACTCAACAGACCATATTCCGAACAGCCATTTACAACTTTCACTATCGTGTGCACTGCTTCTCTCACCAAGCGGTTTGCCTTCAACGACGTCGAGAGAGCGCCACAGTCAGTAGGAAACGATTCCACGTCAGCCTGAGCAAGCAGTCAGACGTACCGAAGCAGCACGGAAAATGCCAAGGTAGTTTTTGAGCGAAATTAGAGAGTAAAAAGTGGTAGAAGGACTGGAAAAAGGAGCAAGAGTCCGAGACATACACCCGACAGTAGAACGGAGACCCGATCTGCATGTAACCCCACGTACGCTGGACCCAGCCTGTTACACCGATTGGGGGAGGGCCAAATAGTGACAATACCGACAAAGATGTTTTTTAAGCACTACTGCAGTGTCGCCTGTTGTGCCACCGCCGCAACAATTCGCAAAATTGGCCGCGAGTAAAGAAAGGAGGCTATGTGTCTTTTTCGTTTTTGTACGAGCACACGGACACTTAACGAGAAATGGGGTTGCAAAACCCAACGAAAATGCTTTTTGAATAAAATGAAACCGCTCAACGTTCGTTGGACCCCGCATCTAGCCAAACATCACCGCCCTTCTATTGTAAATAGCAACTATTTTGGCAAAAAAAATAGACCACACCCCGTTCGCAAACCGACCGAGCCATCGCACCTGCGGCCCAAGGCTGAGAGGTGGCAAGTCATCCAAAAAGCGTGACGGGGGCAGGGACCCTGCCAGCAGCGGAGCTTGAGGGATAGGCAGCGACTGTACGATGCCACCAAACCCTCCAGCCGCGTTGCTTTTGAAGTCTTGCTGCAAGCTCCTGTCCCGGACGTGTAGAGCCCTCCTGCTGCTGGTCGTCGTGTTCCCTCCGCTGCCCCCCCCTGTTCCCGGTGCAGCAGGCGGCTGCGATCTATCTTGCAGCTGCCCGGGGACCGAAGTAGAGCGGATGATCGATATAGGTCGGCTAGCAGCTCTCCGAACCACGCCTGCAAGCAGCATTTCGGACAGTGACGGTCGCACAGAGGGCCCGAGAGTTACTTGCATTACTTCAGTGCCACACACCAAGTACCAGGAACTGCTGTTTCAAAAGGTTGTCAGCGGTGGCCATGGTGGACTGGCTGACTGACTGCACAAAAGAAGTCGGCCCGCATCCTGACTGTTCGCCTCGATGTTCACCTAGAAAGGATATATGTGCGTCCGAAACATTCGGAATCGCGTGCGCACACGCCCACAGGTCCTGAAAGCCGGTCCGGTCAAACCCAAGTGCAGTCTTACACAAGTCGGGAAGTTTCTTGTTTCATGGAGGCCGCGGTCTACACCTGTATATGCACGATGGCTACTTCTACTTTAGGTCAATAGGTGTATAAGTGTAAGTGTAAGTGTAAGTGTAAGTGCTGGTGGGGGAGCATCGACCTTGAGCGCTCGATTCTACGAGCAGCCGCATTTTGTTGTGCGTCTTGCTAGTAATATTAATAGGTCACCCTCCTCGGCAACTCCAGGCCAAGCTGTAGCCTCTGATCGACGATCGCATGCGTTTTGAATCAATTTTAGTAGCTGACCGCAGGATTAATTTGGTACGGACGTGCAGCTACAATTAATTGCGGTCGAGCGACAAACGCAAAGGTCGACAAATCGGCAAGAATCAAGGTCCCCAGCTTGAATTGAACACATCCACAGGGAGACATGTGGATGTACGAAGGGTTGAAGCTTATGCTACTATTAATATTTAATATTAATAAACGAACTATATTATTAATAGAGTAGTACACCTCGTACATCAGCATATACCAGGTATGCAGTACCAGGTATTTACTTCGAAAGTCCAGTTGTGTGATTCACGCTACCGACTATTAATAGAACGAACACATGCAGAAAATTACTGGCACAAAAAATGAGCTACTGCTGCACGTGTGATAATGGTATACCTGGAACTATGGCTTGCTGCTTGCGTAGGTGCCATTTGGCATACTTCTCCAAGTACGAGATAGATCAAAAATAAAACCAGTACTCGTACGCTTATGCTCTACTACTTGTACAATACGTGTAGGCTCTGAATATGGACGGTTTCGAAACAAAAACTCACCGGGTGACCCGCGGTGGGCGTAGTTGCCTGCCAATCTCATGCCCCCGGCAGACGGGCTAGACAGCATCGCTGAGAGTTGGGATTCTTGGTCGGTGCCGGCTGCCCCTGATCTCTGGGGTATATTGTCCATGTACTGCGATCCCTTCGCTGGAGGGCACCTACAGGCAGTACAGTACGTAGCAGAAGCAGTAACAGAGGCAGTAGCAGGAGCAGCAGCAGTAGCAGTAGCAGAAGATACTCCGGTCGACGAGTGATGAGTCACGAGCAGCACCAGTGCCATCTTTTATCTTTGTCATCTCCGATCGGTGACTGCTGTATGATATATATGATATATGCACGCCGGGAGACGTGAGACTTGGTGGGGGGTTAAGTATTACTAATTACTACTGACAAGACAAAACAAGAAACATAGTGAAGGGGTACGGCTCGTACTGGTCGCGAGGGCGAGAGCGGTTGAGCGTCCTTGTCCTCGGACGACCATGAGGACACCCAAACACACAAAAGCCCCTTTTGAGGTTGCACTGCACAACCAACTGCGCAACAACTACAGCTTGTCACTGAAATCTGAAATAACTAAACGAAATCATTAATAGAGGATATTTCCCGACGAACAGATGGTCCATGCATTCAATAATCCTGCATTTCCCTTCGATTTTGTCGTTAAACACTCCGCACTCCGTAGCTCAGCTGCTGTAGTGCAGGAACAGAAACGATAATGCTGTTAATACTAACCTTATGGTTGAATGTTAATGTTCAATACTCTTGATATTAATACTATTAATAGTACGAGGTACCTGGTACTGCTCAATACTGCTGCAACTACTACCCCCTGTTCGGTGCTACTACCGCTTTACGTATATGTAATGCTTACGGTCTGTACGATCAAACCGTGCGCCGGGAAGGTTCAACTGCTGCTGTTGCAGCGCCTGGACACGTTCGAGTAGGATGGCGTCAAAGAGATGCGCAACTATCAATAGCATTAACAGAATTAATGGTATTAATAGTAAAGACTCCAGTAGCAATGAGGCAATAGCCTTACTCACTCACTCACTACCAAGTACCTGGTATGTACCAGGGTATATATCTTGGGATTTGAGAGGGCGGTGGAATTTACCACAAAAAGTGACGATTACAGCACAGCAATGGTCACTCTGCATGCACTTCACGATTGCACAAATTCAAGTCCGAGTCACACGTCACAAGGCAAGGGGTCGTTCGTGCGGCACCGGCGCGAGGTGATCCTACCCTTGCTTAGCGACACGGCGGTGGTGCAAGCAGCTCGTAGCTCGTAGACCGCAGACGGTTGTAAACACCAGAAGTTACATCGTTTTGGTCGCTCTGGGGGTCCCCAAAGGGTTTATCGTTTTTTTTGTTCATCACACACCTCTATTATACGCGTAGTCTACTCATGTACTGGTATGTACGAACAGGTACTACGGACGAGTATTGACACGAGTACTATTAATACTGCTGTAATATTAATACTTTACTACCTGGTAGAGCAGTTGTACGAGTACTACGGACGAGTATGAACTACCAGGTACTAGGTATTAATATTAAAATGGTTTCGTATTAACAATGTTGATACATTAATAGTTCTACAGCAACAACAGCAGCAGTTTGTGTAATATCAATATTTACAGTAATGTCAACAGTCAAATATCAACATGAATACGTGTCAAAGTTGAGGCTGGAGTAGGAAATTGGAAAAATACGGTTCATCATCTGTACGAGTAAGCAAAAAAAAGTCTACTGGCTACTGGCCCAAAGTAATCGTACATAAGCAGTTATTGTAGTTGTAGCGGTTGTGTACACCCTACCGACCGTCAATAAAGCAGGTAAAAAACGAGCTGCCGCTGCTGCTACTGCTGTCCAACGAACGAAATACAATGTCAAATGCTGTCGGCGACACAAGGCGGCGTTCACCGCTCCGCTGCGGCTCTACGCTCTCTACTGTGCTGTATATCGAGCATGGCAAAACATCCTCCCGTCGAAAACTGGTACGACACGGTGACATAATAGCAGGCATCAGGTATCAGGTACCTGGTATCTTACAGCAGCGGGGCCCGAGCCTCTTGTTGCTCCATTTGCTTTTTGATAACCCTGCTGAACCTGTCAGCAGGAACACTCTGTGAAACTACACTGCTGTACAGACAGACAGAGAGCAGCAGCAGTGGTACGTCTTCTAGACTATGAACAAGCTCTCCATGCCATGTCGCGACAAAACAACCGTCGTCAGGCTGGACGGTGAGGTTTCGTTTTGGCTACATATCCATGTCTACCGCCGTGAGGTGTGTTGCGTTCCCTGCTACCCGCAGAACACACCGTACGACTTCAGACCCGTCGTCACAGAAACTGTTGTTATGCTGTACACACAACACAGAGTAGGTGCAGCAGCAGTGTGCAAGTTTTCGCCGGACATCTGGACGAAAAACAAAGGACAGAGTCAACAAGACCGTACGAGTACACATCGCGTGCTCATGGCACTTCTGTGGGGGACGCCAACGCCACACGTGCTACATACCTCCGTTAAGTTGCGCCTAGTCTCACCTGTGATGACACAGCAGGCGTGTCCTCTTTAAATGCAGTTTCGTCTTTCGGCTCCGTTCTCTGGGTTCCTGAATGACAATGAGGGCACCACATAGAACGCGCTTTATTCATCCCCAAACCCCTCACATTGTTATAAAGAGATGGAGGGCGTTTTGTTTTTATGAAACCGCTCTGTAGTAGGACATCGCCGAGGCTGCGTTTTTCTCGTCGATACACTTGTAGCATGTCGGCCATAAGCCTGCTCCCAAAGCGGGCCCTCGCCTACCCTGGGACGCGGCTCACGTTTGTCGACGAGAGCAGCGTAGCATACTGTTTTGGGAGCGCTGTACGCATCACACATCTTCTACCGGACAAGGTAACACTTTTGAGGATATATTGAATTTCTTTGCATGTCGCAGATTGTATTTGGCACGTTCTGGTGGTACAGGGCAGTGTGCTGTCGTCGACATATGATACTTGTCACTTGCGCACAGCCCAAGTCATCATTGTAGCACCACATAGGTGGTTAGGACAGTTATGTGTTCAGTATGCACTGCCATGTTTTTCCGGTTTGCTGGTGGCTGACGAGACTTTCCCCATGTAGAGAGAGCAAAGAGTATCATGGCAGACAGAACAGACAAGCCAGACAAGCCTATCCTTTGATACTCATAGTACCTACCAGCGGTACAGCAGTACCAGGTACAACAGTACCAGATAATACCAGATAACAAGTACCAGGTACCATGGTATACGATAAATAAAGGAGATGCGCGGGCATTCGAGCATGCCGAAACATAAACGTCGTACCAAGTCATCATACATAGCCCCAAGTTGCGCGTGATGGTACGCACGGAAATAGGGCTGGCGATACTTGTAGGCTTTTGCGTACCGATGTCAGCAAAAACCTCGTACGTCCCGAGTACGACGTACAATTATATTAATACTGCTGCCGTAGATCCACAGTTTTTTTCATTTTTCATGTCGTACCTGGTATCCGATTATGAACTCTTCTTTAGGTCACGAAACTAGACACCGGCAACGAATATCGTCGGCAATGGTCCTTATGTATGAGCCGCCAGAATCGTTGTGTTACTGTCGCTATATCAACACACCATAGCATCGTCATATTGACCGTTTAATTTCTTGTCGTAGGTAGTCGGGGCTAGGGTTACAGTATTAATAGTAGTTGGGTTTCAACTAAAAAAACGCAACTCTTGGGGAGCAACCCAGCCCCCCCCCCCCCCCCTCCCTGACCATCTGTGCTGAATACATCTGGAAACAAACATAAATATATTGCTGTATTCATATCTACAATGTTCGTACCTGTGGAACGCGAAATGCCTGCTTCAATCTATTTCGAATGCAACAACACAGGGTGACGGCGATGGCGAGTGCTTGTGGGAGGAGAACGAATGGGCGGGGATATCGGCGGTGGCAGCCAATTGGAGGGCCGGCCGACTTGCCGTGTGTCCCGCTGGGCGAATCAACCCGGCCATACATTTATACAGGTACCGATATGGTTTATATTTGCCGTTCTGCTTTAGGCAAACGGCATTGACCCGTGGCAATGCAGCCAAAGGGGCAAGGCTATGCAGCCAAGTGAGCAAAGGATGTGCGCTGTAAGTTCATTGGTGATACGCTCTATTTTCTGAAAAACGGGTGGTTATTATTGCACGATTCACGTGACACACCATGCGCAGAACGCTCGTCGTGTACCGTGATCTTTGTTCGACACTAGTAATAGTTGCCGGACGCAGTTGAGGCCCCGACGCTCGATATCGGTTCAACGCGGGAATCGTTGTTGTTCGTCGCAGTGGGGGGCGTCTATGCTCCTTTGTTGCTTGCCCTAGGCATTCGGCCGTTGACCACGCATCCCTTACAGGCGAGGGTGGGGGGGTGATATGTTAATTGACGCCGGCCTCCGGTGGTTGGTATGTTGATATTTGTTTCATTATGATCCAGGTCAGTCCTACAATATTGACGTACATACAACAAATAGTATCAAGATATAGTATGGACGTACACAAAAAGGCGAACATAAATAATTGTACGCTCGAGCTCAAATTGAATGTTTCCGCCTCCCGCCGTAGTCGCCCCCTCCTCCTCGACAGTAAAAGAGGAGACCCGATGGTACGAGGAGAGGACAGGAGAGCTCTGGTTCGTCAAATATGTGTTTGGTCGGACAAATCCACCTTGGCCTGACAACTGATCCCGCCTGACCCGTGCGCGCAGCTACCCGGGGATGCTGTTATGTGGCACCCTCCTTGGCGGCACAGACCTCCGATACACGGATGTGGCTTTCAGCCGTGACGGCGCACGGGTCGCAGCGTTTGGGAATCGCACGGACCACTTGGCAACAGTTTGGAACGTGAAAAAGGAATCCACAGATGAAGCAAAGCTCACAGGAGAGAAGGTGACCTGACTTGCCTTGCCTCGCTCTTCACCTCGACAGAGCTGCGTGACAGAGACAGAGCCGTGCTCATGAGGGGCGAAGGTAGCCACGGTACATCCCTTCCAACAAGTCCCAACGAAGAATGTGATGAGTGGTCGTATTAAGCGCCGAAGCGTCTCCCCTCTCTACAGTTTGTGTGAGATAGTCGTGGAGTTCCTGGCTAAATTCAGTACCGGGTCCTGACTACGTACGTAGCGAGCCTCCCCACGAACTCACCTGCAAACACCCCGCTTTTTTTTCAGATCGTCGAGGCCGTGCTTCCTGGCGACATGGCATTCCTCAGCTTCAACCCGGCGGATTCCGACCAGCTTTGCATCGGAGGAGCCAGTGGTCTCTACTTCTGGAGGATTGACAACCTCGTCGACAACTGGGTAAGGGTCCGCAGACGAAAAAATAACGCCACAGCAACGTTCCTGTATGCAATAAGTCGAAGTTCCTCGACGTTTTTTAAGTGACGATTTGTCAGGTCAATCTGCCCCCGAGGGCAGAAGCCGATACCGGCATGTAGCATTGAAAACAAACGTGTCAGGACACATGTCAGGCCTGCGACGAACGGCCGTCTATAAATAAAGGGGGAGTTTTGGTGTGGAAGCTCCTACAGGTGTGGCTAGCGGCGCCCGAAGTTGCCATTTCCGGACATATTTGATTGAAAACAGCGCCAACAACTTTTGTGCGGGGTGTCGGTTGATGGTGGCGGTGCCGGTGACCTTAACAGGTAATTTCTCCAACCAAGGCTAGAGCGCCTTCTCCTCAAGGCAAGAGTAAGCGCAACTCTCCCGGAGGAGATGATGGCATCGCGAAAGACGACTCTTCCGGGGGTGTAAATGCCGCCGGCATGGCCGATCAGGGGAATGGAATTTCTGCCCTTGTAGGGGACCAAAGCTCCGCTGCCGCTTCGCTCGCGCGCCGCTTGTCAACGGCGGAGGGTAGTCGCCCCGAGACAGCAGACGCGGCAGGCGCTGTCGCCGCAGCAGAAATGGTTCAGCTCGAAAGTCTCGTGACAATGGGAGATGGGAAGCACGACGTCTTCACCTGCCACTGCTGGGGGCTTGAGGGCACTATTTGGGCCGCAAATGAACCGGGACAATTGGTGAGAGAGGGCAAGCTTGGTGCGGCTAATCCATCTCAGAAGAGATTATATTGCTACCGTAACACACGTCACACACGTAGTTTTTAGTTACTGCTACTGTAGTACTAGTACTAGTAGCACGTTTCGAGCTTACACCAGGTAAACTGTACTGCCAGGTGTGTATTTGCGCGGTATGCTAATGTTTCGTCCACACGCGACCGCGGCTCGATGGTGCTCGTTTTTTTTTTCGCAAAACGTATCATGTCTCGGCACGACCAAGCACAGCTGAATTGTTTCACTGGTCGGACTCAAAGCCCGGCGTCAACATCGACGTTGGGTCGATATTTTCGTTGCGGACCATGCGAACCAACCATCGCTCATAACTATCCACCATATGCTGCAGTGGAGGACGGATTGTTCAAGTGTTGTAGGCTGCTTTGATACCAGGTACTATAAATAGGTAGGTGTCTCCCTCCGTGGTGAACTGTGGCGTTTTCAAAAGTCTCTGCGACCGCCTTGCCGAGCATCAGTTTCATTCCCGGTAGGGACTAACCGAGCCGGGATGTTGCCCCTAAGCCCCCCGTTGCTCTTTCGCCAGGCCTGCTTTGACTCCAACACAGGCAGACACTCCTCCTGTACAACGCTAAAACGTGCACGGGAGAACTCAGAGAACAACTGGAGAGCGGTTGGGCTGCTCATGACGAAAACCCACATCATCGTTACTGGTAGCGACGGCTCAATTGACTGGCTTAGACTTCCGGCGCAGCCTGGAGGGGGTCTTGAGGTGATATTTATTCCCCGATACCGCTGCCGGTTTAATCTTCGCCTCAGAATCAGAGTGCTGTTGAGAAGTGGCGTTTCGATCCCTTGCCGACCTGGCTCGTGGGACCACTCAGGTGAAGCGGGGACAAGATATCGCTGCATGCTCGGACGAGACGTGTCGCTGTGCGTCCTTAGAGCTGTTCTCGTCGAATGGCCGAACATTTGTATTTTTCGACACCATGAGCACGACATTCGACGCTGTAGGGTGTTACACCCCCGCATCAATTTTTCAACGGTAATGCGTTCACCCTCGACACCAGCAATGTACGACCCGTTCGAGCGAAAGTACGTTAACCCGCCCGGTTAACCTCCGTGGTGACTTCTAAATTCGCGGCGATGTGGCCGTTCTCCTTTTCAGGTGGAGTTCAGCATCCAGCTTCGATGTGATGACAAGGATCCTTGCCCCTCTGTTGCGATGGCTTGTAGTCCCTTGTACGACAAGATGGTGGTGGGCTCGTCCAACGGAAGGTAACGCAGTTGATATCCTGTTCTACCTACACGCCTGTTGGGTGTTCGGGTCCTTCGTTTTACTTCGCCTCTTTTGTGCGTGGTAGATCCACGGTTCGGCGTTGGTTACCTTTCACGGACGTTTTCCGTTCTCGTCCCTTTTCTTAGTCTCAAAAGAAAACGAAGACCGCTGCCGAGGAGTGAATCCCCGCAAAATATGTTGGTTGTTCAGAAGGGACAACCTGTTAGACTAGCTCGTCATCATGTTGCCCCGACATGACCATGTGTTCCAGCGTGATGGCACCACGATACACTAAATCGATAATCCTCCGTTGAACTGGCCAGGAACGGTCTCGCTATGACCCTCCGAGTATTTGTTGCCTTTCCCGCCTGCACTATCCGGGTGCTCGTTTGCTGTTTCCGTCTACACGGCTGAAACATACAGCCTTCACAGCATCTTCGTGGACATTGAGCGGCATACGGCCGAGCCAGGAATGCCTGCTAGCGGGGTGAACTCCCTGCGGACGTTTCACACCGGGAAGGTCGTGGCTCTAACCTGCCTTCGCCCGTTGTCAACCGAGATCATGGAGGCATCTGGCGGTGTTCTCGTGACGGGAGGTAACCCGTGGCTTTTTAAGTTTAGTTCGAGATTTTGTTGGAGTTTTTTGTTCGAGATTTTGTTTCTGGTGGCCCGGGATACGATAGAAGTGTACTTTCAGCAGTATTCAGGTATTGGTTTTGAGACGACTCGATTGAGGACCTGCCAGCAACCTGTTTATAGATGAAGAAAAACACACCGCTCTGGGTGTGTGTCAATATAAGGGTCGCTTGATATTGATATTAATGTATAAACGGTCCTTACATCCCCGTCGAGAGGAGTAACCTACAGCGGTAGGCCCGATACGCAGCCTAGTGGGCACCAAAGGAAGGATGTCGAAAACCCATTCCTGTGGTACCAATCTGGCCCGAAACATAAGGGTGGTTCATACATTAGTCTCCATACTAAGCGGTCCTTGAATTCACGCCCAGAGCGGTACATATGATCCAGCCGTACGAGTAGCCATCCGATGTACTGTACCTGTAGTATTTGGTTGATGAGCTCCGGCAGTGACAAATGATTGTGCTGCTATGACTATAATGAAGGCAAACCCTTGCCTGTACCGTAGGACGGGTGATTTGGGGAAAACAAAACGCAATACCTTTACAACTGCAACCCACGTTTATGCGAACTAAAGTAGGTGCAATTGGCGTGGGGTGTGTTTTTTTGCAGTTCTTGAGGGCTTGCGAGCGAGGATTACGTTTCGGTTTTGATACTGAGCCAAAACAAATCTCGATGGCAAGGTTTCTATTATTCTCGCTGGAACTATGCGACGTCATTCTGGCTTCTCGAACTCACTGTACCCACGTTTGGGGGCCAAATTAATTCTGGGAACTAGAGTGGAATCAATCCTAGAGTGATAGTGAGTGGTGTTGTAGGTTTTCCACTCTACAGATGGGCTGTGTTGGAACAACCGCACCCATGTTTTATTGGGGGAGGAACTACTTGGATTTTGAGGGGGGCGGGGGGGTATTTTGCAGACGTTAATGTAACGGTTGCTGAACGCAGTCGTCGCACAGCGTACATGGAAGCAGCTGGTATTAAAGTAGTATCATATTGATACTCCTCCGAACTAACGTGCCTGAAGGAAAAAGAAATCAAACAAAAATTGTGCCCAAAGAACACCACCAACACCTCTCAATCGACCGACATGAACAAAAGGCATACAAACAGATTGTGCCCACATCTTGTTTGTGCCGACAGGCGAGGATGGCTCCATCCGAGCTTGGACTGCCGCCAGAGGGAAGCTGTGCGGTACGCGAACATTCTCGGCTTTCTCAAGCTCGGAAGAGTTAGACGAAGCCGGCGAGGAAGGCAGGAAGGCCTCGCTCGACGACAGAATCGAGGGCCCCGCGACGACGACAACGAAGAGGACAGGCGACGTGCCGGTCCCGGTGTGCGCCATGGCGTCTTACGGACCTCAGCCCCTCATCGCGGTCGGCCTCTGCCATGGCACTGTGCACATCGTTTTCGTCAAACAGGTGATTTCTTGCCACTGCTTTGGGCTTGCCGATAGTGTCCAACATCCGACCCCAAGACACAAAGTACACCATGTTGGGTAGAAGATCGAAAGGATAAGCTACCGGAATATTTAGCCAGCGCTCACTGATTAAGATACTGTAGATTATCCTTGCTAGCCAACAAAATTGGCACTCTAGTTATTATGTTATTTTATTGTCCATCCCACATATTTTCTTGGCCCTCCTTGATCTTGCTCCCTCCTAGCCGTAACTCAGATCCGGGGTCACATAGGTAGTAGGCTCTACTCCCTCCGCCCCCACTACCATACGTGCCTTGCCTTGTTAGTCGCAAGAATTGCTTAGCACATCCTCCCCCCGGCGATTCGGGTTGAGTTGCTGTGTGCCTACCCATGCTAGGCCTACCCTTGCTAGACCTGCCCACGCTAGGCGCTCCCAGTATTTTGTGCATGAAACCGATTGTCAGCCGCCATGGCTTACACATCACCATTATAACTTACAAGTGCTTGGTAAAGAACAAAAAACGAAACTCAGGAACCAGCACCACTTCATGCTTGGTCGAATGCAGAAAAAAAAATCCAGGAAACCAGCACCATCCCAACATACTTGGTCGAATACCGAAATAAACGTTCAGAGCACGACCACCGTTGACCATAGTTGATCAAATGCAGACAGCAAAATCCGGGACACCTGCAGCGCTCTGACATGCTTGGTCAAGCACATACCAACAAAGGAACGCAGGACGAGCGGCCTTTTTTTCTCAGCGTTAAGGCAACTCTCTGAGGGGGAGAACGTGATGTCTTCCCGTGCGACCTCGAATCGTAATCGACTGTCATACGCACGTCCGCAACAGGTGTAGAAACAATGCTCGCGTCCCATGACCACTGGTACTGATGTATCCTACAAACAGGCCTGCGGTGTACTTTTGCTACAACCGAGTGGAAATTCGCACACGGCACATGTTTTATACCGAACTACAGTAGTACGTGAGAGTATGATGATTCACCTATGCGCCGCAAGATGAAAAACAATCAAAATGATCTTACCCTGCGCCAACCAATGAAACCGCTTGCCGTTTACTTCGTGCCCCGAACCCCCCTCCCGCAGACATCGGCGTACGACGTGGACATGACATCTCTGTGGAGTGAGCACTTCTACAACGGTCCCATATCACAGCTTTGCTTCCACCCCACGAAGACGCTGCTCGCCGTAGCCTCTGCGGACGATCGCGCTGTGCACGTCGTCAACTTTCACAACTCCATGGGGGACTTCGTGGTGTGCAGTGTTGGTGTGGCACCACATGGCCAGGGGGGGGTTAATGGCTTAATGTGAGAACGTTTTGAGAACGTGTGTTTAGTAGTACCGCCGTGATATTGTCGCTCGAGGGTGGGAAATGGCACAATGGGTTGGATGGATGAATGCGGGTTTAAAGCCTTTTGGAGTTGCAAAACCTACGTTTCAGGGGGGAAAATACGTGGAATTAGAGTGTACCGGCAACTTTTGTTTACAAATGGTTTAAGGCCTGTTTGAAAAAGGCGCCTCAAAGCAACCGATACACCGACCCACTACCGCAACTCTACAAGACGCAAACCAAGAAAGATAAGCAAGGTAAGCAAGGTAAGCAAGGTAAGCAAGGGAAAGTACACCCACCCTCTCGGAAGAATTTCGAAGGTCACTTTTATCGCCAACGGGAGAGAGAACAACCGCCGAGCGATGATGCGTCTGTGGACAGAGTTCGACCACATATTTCCGAAGGCCACCATTTTGGTTTTCAAGAAAATCGGCTACTAATAGAAATTTCGTCCAAGGACGTGCGTTATCCTTGCGTAGTATATTATGCGATAGATACGAGTCGTGCTCGACTTTGCGCACCTCAAGAGACGGCCGATGCCAACTCGAGCGCGTGCAGGCGCAGGTGCCGAGGAAATGGCCGAGGAAATGCGTCCGCACCTCGGACGGATGATCGATTCCAGCCATAATCATCATGTTGATTTTTGTTTCAGCAGGGCAGATATATTCCTGATATTTTCTGGTATAGTCTGGCTCATGTTGCCTCCTGGAAGCCGTATAACCTGCACGACCCAGGACAGGTTTCCCCAGGGGACAGATCTTGCACAACATCTGACAGCGGCAGGCTACAATCTAGATGATCTACTCGTAGATGATCTATCTGATCTATCTGATCTGTCTTCCTGGTGCGTGTGAATATATCGGTTGGTGGTCTAGTTGACCCGTCAAGGCCTCTTCAGATGTAACATACCCTGGTACTAGTTTTAGGGCTGGAAATTCCTTGACAGACGGATGTCCGTCAAGGAGCAGGAGTGCCGCCAACCATCGCATTGTACTATACCGTACAGCAGTACGTTGGTTACGCCCTCAGCGAACCAGCCGCACACCCACTATTATCGCGCGCGCAAACATAAAAATGTACAACTATTAGGGCCACACTCATGATGTTGGCATAGCCGTCAGCAAAGTTAGGATTGTGTTTTTGTAGAGAGCTTGCTTAGTGCGGATCATAAGAGGACTCCTTTGTCATTGAAGGAGCAGACTTGCACGTTGCTCAGGAGCATAATACGCTGGGTCTTCTTCGCATTGTACCGGGAGAAAACTGAGAAAGCATACAGCCTAATTAAAGAAAACAGCAAATTGCTTTTTCGAGGTTTAGGGCAGAATGAACGAAAGATGTAAGCCTTGTCCCCTTAAAAGTGCTGCCACCCCTCGTTTTAGGACAAAACACTTGGAGATAGTGCAGTTTTTTTTCTCGCGGTATATACACCAGATAGTAAATAAAAGGGTTGAGAGAGGCCCTTCCACGCCTGTAAACTGTAAACATCATCGACCGATGGGCCTTTTTTTTCCCAACCATTCGCAGGTGGCGAGGGAACGACATCATTTTCAGCACGGAGGACTGCCTCGTCTGCGCGCTGCCCATCAAGTCGGAGCGTCGAGCGCGACCCAGCCGTTCGGACCCGCTGCTGTGGGCTTTCCGCACACCTACCCCGTTGCACGGCATGAGGCCCCATCCGCAGATCAGGCTCGGGCCTTTCTTCGCCGTATCGGCCGGCATGCGGGTGTTGCAGGTAATGTCATGCCAGATTACTCGTATATAAACTACTACGCGTATTAAACATTTCAATACTGCTGTTGTACTCGTACGTAGAAACGTACGTTGTCGGTGTGTACGTATGTTTTTGTTTTCGGTCTGTGGTAGGTGGCGTTGAAGGTGGAGGTAGCTTGGTGGGAAGGAAGGGTTTCGTTCGGGAAAACGGAAAACGTTGCCCGTGTGGTGTGGTGTGGTGCGGTGCGGTGTGGTGGGCGATTTGTTTCGTTTCGTTTTGAAGGGTTAACCCCTTCAGAACCGCAGTCCCGTTTTGGGGACAAACCAGTCAAATTCAAAGTAATTTGTCCCCGAAATGGGACTGCGGTCCTAAAAGGGTCTATTTTCGCCGCATCGGCCGGCATGCATGCATGGCATGTTTCGCAGGGAATATTATACATTCGTAGGCACGTTTGAACGCTGTCGGTGTATACATATCATACCAGTATTACATTTTTTACGGCCTGACAACGGAACTGGCGTACTACGAAGCTTGCAAAGTTGAGTATCAACTATTTTAAGTCAGTCGAACTCACAGCAGACGTATTTTATCATTTTATTGAAGGTCATGCTTTGCTCTGGCGGTGTTGAGGCTCGGCGTGCTCATGTCGCAGGCGACAGAAACGTTGTATCAGTGTGTGTCATAGGCCGGCATGTATTTATATGTGTGTGTCTTGCAGGCAGGTGTGATGATAGGCACGTTTTTCCGTGTTCTCGTTTTTGGTTTGGTCTGGTGGTGGTGTTGGAGGCCGGCATGCCAGTGTGTGTCTACCAGGTGATTAAAACGTTGCCGGTGTGTGTTCGTGCTTTTTTTGTTCGGTCTGGTATTGTGCTGAAGGCCGCCATTCGCGTGTTGCAGCTACTGCTGTAGTGTCATCACATGTACGTAGAAACAGTTCTCGGCGCTTCGTGTGTATCCTCGTGGTTTGGTCGGGTGGTGTCGAAAGGTCAGAAAACGAGACTTTTCTTCGCCGTATCGGCCGGCAGACAGGCAGACAGGCATGCGCGCGTGTCATGCCGGCGACGAAAACGTTGTCGGTGTGCGTGATATTTGGGTTCTGTCTGCTGGTGTTGAGCGGTAACTACTATTAATAATAGTCCACAGAAGATAACCGGCAGCCGAAGGATAGCGCTGCTGCCAGCCCCCCCTCCCTCCCCGTGCGTGTTCGGCGCCCCAAGACGCCCCAAGGCGCGCGTACACGCGTATATATACATACACCACACACCAGGCAGCACCACTCTGTCACATACCTACGGACATTTTTCATTTTTCCGTCCCCAGGCCGGCGTCCCGCTTGGCTTGGTAGGTGGTCCGCGTGCCTATCAAGATCAATTTCGTGGGTTCAAGTCTGACGGAGTGCATGCATGCTCGTGGGGACTTTTTCTTGCTTAAAAATTGATTAGCGGAAAGCGCGAGAGCGTGAGTCAGCTACATTCGATGAAAATCGACGAGCAGTGGGAATGCTGAACCCTATGCACGACAAAAAATAAAGGCACGTACCGGGGGGGGAGAAGGGACTACACCAGTGACCACGGCTTGTCCAGGAGATCGCTGAGGGTAAAACCTCCTACAAGTTGGGCTGGAAAGTAAAAGTGATGATTGAAATATATATATTTTTAAAGATGCTAGATTAGAGGGGGTATTATACCTACTTTTCTCCAATAATTCCTACTTGTAACGAGGAGCTCTGAATACCTCTCACAATAGGCCACACTAAACCATCATAATGTTATTAAGCCATCACACGCCGAAGCCATAGGAAGTCAGAGCAAGCCATAACAAGCCATAATAAGCCATAATAAGCCATAACAAGCCATAAAAAGCCGTAAGAAGTCATAGGAAGCAACAAAAAAAAAACGTCACAAGCAGTACTAATCTAATGAAGTAAAGCCACCATTCATTGCCATAGGAAGCCATAATAAGGCATCGCAAGGCAACACATACACAAAAAGAGTCTGCATAAGCCATAGTAAGGCATCATAAGCTACCATAATAAGGCACAACAACAGTAAGGCATCATCATAGGGCATCACAGCAGCATGACAACACGCGTGGTAGAACAGAGTGTATAGCACTCTATCGCCAAAGTTTATCTGACTCTCGGGACCCTTCAACTGGGAACATGAAGAATTATATTCGAGTTATCATGCGTGTTTACCAAAACACACACACGTTATTAGTACTGCTGTACTAGGCCATGGGATTATACTCCATCGCGTTGTATACGAACGAGCACTCTCATTTTTCTTTAAAAAACAGTTTTTTGGGTGTAGTACACCTCGTACTACTACTTTTACTAACATGATTACGGTGTAACAGAGCTCCTGGAGAGAGGACCCTCAGAAGTGCTACTATCAATACTACTCTGTACACAGTTTTAGTTGTATATTAGTATTAATAGTGCACCCTCTACCGCATAAATCAAGTACCAGGTATTGTACACCGCAAAAAACTCAAAGTTGCATGCGCAACCAGATGAACAATCCCATACTTACTTCCTACAGCAACATGTGTGCGAGTGTCTACAAGCTACCATCTTGTACTAATTTGTAGAAACATCGATGGGATTGCGAACATACTGCTGTGATACTGTGAGTGGTATGCGATTGGTTGTTGTTGTTGTTGTTGTTGTTGTTGTTCTCACATTAACTCTCTGACGAAGGAGTCCGTGGTCACACAAAGGTGCTGGAGCCCTAGGAAGATCCGAAAAACAAAAAAAAAATCGAAAATTCGGCTGCCTCGAAATACACGAGACGAAAAAAGCGCACACAAGATAAAACCAATGTGCAAAACTGAACTAACATGGCCGCGGGTATATCCTCTCAACTATAACATAGAAGAGTACCCCCGTTCCCACCACTAACCAACTCGTGGCTGCTGACTACAGCGGATGCTGTCTGAAGTGCTGCCTGCACCGTACGAAACGCACGGTAGTCGTGAAAACGAAAGAGGAACACACCTGCCTGCTATCTGAAGTAAGTGCTGTCAGAGTGAAGACTCGCGGATATGCAGTGAAAAAAGGAGCAATCGAACCTTACTGCCACACGAATATCAACGATCGCCATCTCTCTTCCTGGACTGTCTGACACAAAAAGGTGCAGCACAGTTATGATACCACGTCCCTGATAGTTGCGTAGGTTATTCCCCATGAAGGGTATACAACTCGTTAAACTACAAAAACCAGTGACGAGTACCGGTAGATACTATTCTGCCTCGTGAAAAACAATACCAGGAAAAAACAAACTATGACTGCTTCTCTCGTGATGATAGTGTGCGCGCAAATCATGGGTCTCCATGCACCGTCTTCCTGCCGCTCTTCATGGCCGCATCATCGCCTTGGCCCAATCCACCCGCTCCTTTGCGCGTGCACTCGTTGCCATTCCCTTCCAGTCGTTTCCCTTTCTCCGTCATCCTGAAAAACAAAATGCTCCTCGCACTTGCGGTTCTGATCTGGGAAATAAAAATTCTCGCGCAGGGGGAGGTCAATCCGTCTCTTCCCCGCACGTCGACGCTCAGTCTCCCTCCTCCCTCGTCGTCGAATCCAGCCTCCTACCGGCGCAATAGACTGTGCCGTAGTGTGGCCTGTGGTGGCGCCTGCCTCCGCGCATGGACACCCCGATTGAGCATTGCTGCTCTGCCGCAGCTGCCTAAAAAGACGCGCGAATCGTAGGTCTCCGTGCCTGACGCACCACGTACGACCCAACTCTACTGCCGCCTGAGCCTCGCGGCCACAGGCAGCAGCAAGAAGGTATCACTCCTTGAGGGTGAGTCCGGCCTTACACCCGCCAGAAAGACCTACCCCACTCGCTATTAGCCTGATAGGGCATGCCTCGCAGCATTCCTTGCCGAGGCAGCGAGGGGAACGGAAGTATGTGATGGTATGTCATGGCACTCTGCCCCGAGAAATATGGAGCGTTTTGAATTTTTTATTACAGGATTACAGCAGCAGTGGTGCACAAATGATTCTCGCATTGCAGATTGCGGTAGAGAGTGGTGTTGTGCACTGTTTCTTCCGTTGACCGTCAATCAAAAACGTTTGGGCCCGAAAAGCCCGCCCCCCCCTACCGCACTGTATTGGCATGGTACCGCACTGTAGTGGATTTTTACCGCACTGTACTGGCATGGTACCGCACCTTAGTAGAATTTTACCGCCCTGCACCTGCATGGTACCGCACCGTAGTGACGTGGTACCGCGCTGTAGTGGCAGGGTACCGAACTGTTGGTGGCATGGCTCGTTAATGACGGTCAAGCTTCGGGCATATTCGGCCCCTTTTTCTACCGATCACATTTCGTATCCCCCCCTGGGGCCGGAGCATTAACATAACATTACATCGGCGGAGGAACACACTATTAATAATAAGCATACACACGTCGGGCAGATAGATCAGATAGATCAGATAGATCAGGTAGATCAGATAGATCAAATAGATCAGATAGATCAGATAGATCAGATATGCCAGATAGATCGAATAGATCAGATAGATCTGATAGATCGGACATACCTGGTACTAGATATATATATATATGAGATTGATCAGATATCCCCGTCAAGACGGACGACCCAGCGAGGCCCAGCGAGGCCCGCGTAACCCCCAATAAGAGAAATAATCGAGGGGTTTGGTCAAGGCCCGGCAACGGAGCCAATCGGGACCAGGAGCTACTGCATTCCTAAGGGCGAGACCTGTCGACTCGGCCAGAGTCATCCCACCGTCAGAGTTCGTGGCTGCGGGGCGGCGATTTCTGGGGGCTGAGGAGTTCCTGGCGTCGAGGTGCCCCTGGTGCGGTGCAAGCGGAGGCTAATACGCGGCATGCACGATTATTTATGTCATCGATCGGGCGCGCAAGTAAACCAGCACCAGCCTCTGGTGCACGCGCTCTCCAGCACCTTTAAGAGGATGCCCATCCGTCACCAGATGGGAAGCGGAGCCCCCTTCCACGCAGACAGGGATCTCCGTATGTATGGTCATCGTCATCGAGGCGGGAGGACTCGAGATGCTACGGCATCAGAGTATCGCATAAAGCGACACTCCTCGACGTCACGTATGCGGACCCACAAGCGGGGATCCACTTGCGGGCAGGCAGCGCTGACCGAGACGGACCAGCTGCCTCCACTTCTGTGGCGCGCAAGCGCAGACACTACGCTCGTCCGAGGCAGGTGTCCTTCGACGAGCGCAGCTACGAACTCGCCACCCTCGCGGTGGAAAGCTTTGGACGCCTCGGAAAGGAAGGCAGCGATCTGATTTATCAGGTAGCGGAAAGTGTTGTCGGAGGGACGGAAGGATCGTGCCTTGCGCGGAAAGGCGTCTCCAAAAAGAACGCCTCTTCCACAGATCATCTCGGTACCCACCGAGGTCGCGATTTCGCGCCGAGTGCATAGGTATAAACTACCCCTGAAGGACCGCCAGGCCGCTAGGGCAAGGGAGGAAGAAGCCGGAGGATGCGGCCAATGACCTGTGGATGGAATGTTGATGGGGAATAGGATATACTACACCGTTACATAGCTAAATGAAACGATGTGGGGAATGGAAATTGGGAAACGGCTGGCAAAGAAGCGTATGAGGGATACTGCTGATTTACGGAAGGCTACTCGGTTTATATCGGAACGGCATCCACGCTATATTGTCGGAAGGCAAGCATAATAAAAATACCTGGTAGATCAGATAGATCAGATAGATCAGATAGGTCAGACAGATCGGATATATCAGATAGATCAGATAGACCAGATAGGCCAACTACTGTGTAGATCCAACCTGCCGTTGTGAGATGTTGCGCACAATCTATATAGTACGGATTCAATCAACCCACAGGATGTTTGATGTCCTTCAGTAGTAGATCTATGCAGCTTCCCCCCGGCGGCAACATGATGAGCTAGATCATACAGATCATACAGATCATACAGATCACACAGATCAGGCATATATCTGCCCTGAAAGATCTAGATCATGCAGTATCAATCCATTATATATCCGAGGTGTTGCCATACATGCACATCGCCCCGGTGGTTCAAGTGGTTAACCTCGAATTCTACTTGTTTGAGCCCTGGGTTCGAGCCCTAGGAGGGTCGGACTTTGACTTTATTTGCAAAAATAAAAAAAGGGATTCAATTGTTGAGAGCGCCTTGCAGCGTGGGTAGGCACAATTCGATGCGAGTCGACGAGGGAAGAAAAGGCTGAAATCTTCTCGCGATAAAAATGAAGGCACGTACCGTAGCGGGAAGGGGGGAGAAGAGCCTGCTATGTGACCCCGGATCTGAGTTACGAGTTGGAAGGAGAGAGAGAAGAAGATGTGCGAAGATAATGAATGGGATGGAAAAAATATATATATATATATATATACCTGGTATATATATATATATATATATACATAGCCTCGACGTGCTTAACGTATTTCGTCATTATTCCCTGTTCGTGCGTGCGGATATTTTTCTCCAGAGAGTGTAAACTACTATTACGGGGGACCATAGTAAATAGGATAAAAACTTGATGGTAAAAGTAGCGAGATATATAGGTTTTTGTGTGTACCGTAGATCCTATTAATATGGTCCCCCGTATTACTGTACTAGTGTACTAAGAAACAGCACAATCAGAAAGACGGTCTGAGACTAGAGTAGACAGTCTGAGATTCGTTCACAGGGGAAGAAGAAATTCGGAGCATTAAACTTGAAGTTAGTGTGAAATGCGCTCTTCTCCCCCAAGTAAGAAATCCGGACTCGGGCGACATCGTTTATTCTTTATGTATACCATGATGTCCTGAATGAGCTTTCGAATCCCCCATATTCGGGTCCCTATATCATATATATCCTCCATAGTAATAGTAAGCTTGGGTTAACGTAGCTCCGTTTTCTCCTTTCGCGCGTGGCGACTTAGCTATGCACACTACGTGCAGTATAGGCTTTCTTCAATACCAGTAATAACCAACTTCTTACTGCTGTTACAGTTGTGAGAACGTACACGAAGAAAACTTGATTCAGAAATATCTGCGCTATGATACACTACACCAAATCCTACTTAGAGCCTTTACCTGGTATATATTATGTGTATGGTATCAATGGATGATTGGAATAAGCGCTGCTGATTGTCAGATGGCGAATGGGATACTACTACTACTACTACTACTACTACTACTACTATTAATACTACTACTACTACTACTACTACTACTACTACTACTATTATACTACTACTAATAATAATAATGATAATAATAATAATAATAATAATAATAATAATAATAATAATAATAATAATAATAATAAGTGATAGTAACAATAATACTTACAAGCGTCATCATAATAATCATAACACGAAGAATTTCAAAAACATCTGAAAAACAACTATACTCCGAAGTATTTAATAATACGTTTAGTATCATTACCAAAAAAAAAAATAAGGTCCCAAGTCCCAAGCGTTGCTCAAATTACGAAGTGTTTTTTGTTGACGAGCCCGTACTATTAATACTGCTGTGATCAGGTATGATATATATTCGTTGTATCCATTGCCGTACTGTATGGTATGTACACTGTTCCCAGGTCTTGCCCGCGCTTCCGGAGAAGGCTATTCCTTCGACCGTTGACGGCGGGGAGCCGAAGCTGCTGTCGCCACTGGACACCCTAGAAGCCCACCAGAAGGGTGCCGCGGTCATGGCCGCTTCCCCCGACGGGCGGTTTATGGCTACGGGAGGTGCCGACGGGCTGGTCTGCCTGTGGATGGTGTATGAAAACCAGGTGGGTGGGTGGGGGGGGGCGTACTCATTTGTTGCTTGCCTTAGTCATTTGACCATTGACCACGCATCCCTTTCGAGATGGAGCACCGTTCCTACTCCTAATAGAGACACCTCCAACAATTGGGCGCTCATTCCGTTGTTTCCATATATTACATGGGAACTTTTTGCTAGTCTTATCCCCTTCCTGTTTGGCCGCCTGTGGCCACCGTCTATCTCCTAGGATAGCGATCGTTTTCTCGCTGCTATCTAGTGTGTCAAACTCCTCCATGTCACATTCGTCTATCTCCCTCATCTCCTCTTCTAACACATCCCGTTCCTCCTTGTATATTTCTCCTACTATGTGAGTTCTACTCCCTATTGCTTTGCCACACGGGCAACATCTGTGCATCTATTTCCTCCTCCTCCCGGCTACTGGTACACCTCTTTCTTCTTTCTGGCAGGTCCAGGTCACCTACACGAAAGCGCTGTTTCAGCGTTTTCGCGAAGTCCATTGGGCCGTGCAGATACGTTTTCATTCCTATTCCTTCCCTCAATCCCCCGTCCGTATATATCTAGGTGTTTTTCCGATCCCACCTTGTTTCGTAGCGCTAGCCTTTCCCTTCTTTCTATCATTTCTTCTATTTCTGCCTTTTGTACTTCCCAAACTTCCCCGCGAACATCACCTCTTCTTGGGTTCCCCCTATATCCTTCCATACTTTCTCAACTACGCTATCCCACCTTATTCCAGCTCGCCTTTTAGTTACTTTCTCTCATACAGCTCTATCAACTATGACTGGCAAACTTTTTTTTGGCATGTTCCTTACTCTATATTACCATTTCAACTTTCTCATATCTCTGTTCGTCTTGGGTGGATGCATTCCCAGTTCTGCTCTAAATACTGTATTACTAGTCGTACTTGAGCATCTTGTGATTTTTTTAGCTGCCTTCATCTGTACTGTTTCCAACTGTTTTACGACTTTCGCGTTCCCTTCTCATACTTCTCCTGCATATTCTAGCTTTGGTACTGTCACATTCATCAGGATACATCTCTTCATCCCGGTGTCAAGGTGCGAGTCTGTTAGGATCACATCCATCTTGCCCATGTGTGATTTACCCTTTCCTATTACTTTTGCTATATGTGTATCCCAAGAGCAGTATTTTTTATATCTCTACGCCAAGGTACGTATACTGGTCTACGATCGGCAATTCATCTTCTCCCCACTTCTAACTGAAGTTTATCGGGTTCACCTTATCTTCGTTACAAATAACTACTGCGCATTTCTTGACGTTTGCCGTCACCCTCCATTTCCTAGTGTCTTCTAGCGCCTTCTCTATTTGTTCCTGCAATCCTTCAGGTGCTTCTGATATCCCCACGAAGTCATCAGCAAACATCAATCCCGACACCGTATATTCCCCTACCGTGACTCCCTGCCTTACTGCTTCGACTGCTACTATCAGGTCGTCAATACATATCTTGAATAGGTTGGGTGACAACGTACATCCCTGTGCAACTCCTTGTAAAGTATCAACATGCTTCGATATTTCCCCGTCCAGCATCACAGCACTTCTCGCACATTCCGTCATCTTTTTCGTCATTCTCCACATGTTTCCTCTGATGGGTGGGTGGGGGGGGGCGAACAACAGATCGAAAAATTGCTAAAAAAAATCGATAGAAAAATCTTGAATTCAATCAAGTCAATCAATGTTTTTCTGAGGTTCATTGCGTAGAACGTTGTTGAACGAAACAGTACAGGACAGTACAGTAGTACTCGAAACCAGTTATTCAACCGAAACAAATTATGCGCGTGCGATCCTTGTAATTCCTCCCTTTGAACCCAGTCCGTCCAGGGAGGCTTCTCACCGAAGCAGGGGGGGGGGGGGGGGCTGCCGGAGGCCTCTCATCCAGTCCAAAAGAATTCCACGGCATAATCGGCAGCAGAGCGACATAATACTGCATTAAAATATCCACCCCCCCCCTGCCCATAATGCTCGGCAGCAGAGCGATACTGCATTAAAATATCCACCCCCCCCCCGTCCCATAATGCTCGTTTTGCTCCTTTTAATACATACATCGCTCGCGCTCTTGTTAGGTGGAACTTCTCAATTCCGCGCTGGTGCACGCTGGTCCCGTCATCTCTCTGGCTTTCGCAGCCGACTCGGCCCAACTGTTCACAACGTCTCTGGACGGAACCGTGTTCGGACTTACCCTCGAAGGGCTCCAGCAAGGCAAGGGAAGCCACCCCCCGCCTGTAGTAGCTACGCTGGAGGTGAGCCGTATGTAGGGGGTTGGAGTGCAGACCTATTTATTGTTCTCGTTTTGTGCAGTTCTGAAGCTCGGGGACGTCTTCAACTCAACCCCCCTTCGTTACGTGTGTAGGGACAAACAGTCTACTTGGAATTAGCGTAGGGTTATTGTTTGGCATTAAACTCACGGCATGTTCATGGGTCGGGTCAAACCCCACGGGCCGAAGCATGACACGATCGCACCAAGCTTGCGAAGACGAATTTTGAGAAAAAAACAAACAAACATTTTTACGATCTAATATACTCTCAGTTTTTTTTTTTTGTTCGAAGGTTCTACAGTCACTGTGGAGATCGGGACGCCTTTGACAATCTACTTGTCATTGGTGAAGGATCATTTTCGCGCTGGTAAAACGGTTACAACGGGTATAGCTCGTGAAATTCGAGATGGTCTATTAAATGCCAGGTACCTGGCAGTGAACTCGCGATGGTAGGTACTGTAGACTGTGTGCTAGCAAGCAAGTGCTGCCATCAAATATTGAGCATTGATCAATCAGAAAAGTACGTGGCACGAAATGTCTTGTCTCACTGCTGTGTGCACTGCTGTGTGCACCGGAGGAAGGAATGAAGCAACAAATTAAAAAGCCCAAAGTGAACGCGACATTTTCAATTGGGCAGCGCGGATCTCTCTAAGATACGTCAGCAGGATCTGTCCGGCTTCATTCACCCTGCTTAAAAGTGAGGCATGCCCTATAGTGGGACTATGCCGTCCTATATACCTGGTGTAGTTTAGGCGGCCGTGCCAATCAGCAAGCAAGTGACACACACGGCCGTCTCGTCGCCTTGTTCCAAAGAGTTTACTCTTTGGAATCCATCCACCGCGACTATAAAATAGCGACATAAAATGACAACAGAGTTAAGCTCTAGCAATTTCACAAGAAAGGGGAAATCAAGTAATTTTACGAGAGCACTTTTTCAAGCGCACCTCGGAATTTCCCAGAAATTTGTAGCGCTTGGAACCCCACCCCATGCGGAATCACCCCGTTTTGGCGTTTCCCAGTTCCCCCGCACCCACCCAGCTCGCACTTCGTCGTACACACGGGCCCGTCTCGTCGCCTTGTTTCAAAAGGCCTTGAGTATTATTAAATGCGTGCAACTTTCTCTCGTGCACTCTTGCGCCTTTTCATATTGTTATTGTTGTTGTTATTGTTACAGCAGCAGTTTGTCATGTGCAAGTGTGTAAGTAGCGTTTGATGCAATCATGCCATACACATGTATCTGAGGGAATCAATCGAACCCAATGGTATAATTACGAAGATTAACCCCGGATTGAATCCCTGGGACTGGGGAGTTGCTTACCGTATGTTCTCGCAGGCGGGATCTGATGCTGGTGGCATTTTTTTATTTAGTGCGGGTGAGCGGCGGAAACACCTTCACTGGAACAAGTTTGCTGGGGTTTCTTTTTCACGTTGCTACACTATTAGTGAGACCCCGTCGTCAGCGGTTGACGTTACGCGCTTCTTTTATCTTGTTGCGATAAACAAAAAAAAACGCTGCCGTGTGGTTAGTTGCGCGCAAAAATCGAAAACGTTTTGTTTTTTGTGCATCAAATCGGTTTTGGGTTTTGATGATATGTTTAGACGTTTTCGTACGTACCTGGGAAGTACGTACAGGCAGTAAGTAGTCTTTGGTCGCTGTTTCTGCGTTATTTTTTTTTAATTGATTATACTTGTGACCGTAACGCCTCCTGCATATCCCATTGTCGGACAAGCGTATTATTAAACATATAATCAAACTGCAACTGGTGGTATATATCCTTTTGTGACCATGACCTCAGCGACTAGCGGACAGAAAAGCGGCGGCCCAGAAGAGCCAAGGCAGCACGGTCGACATAATCGAACGCTTGGATGCCGAGACGTGGAGGCAGGAATCCACGACCGAAGTGTGCGACACCACAAACGTGAGAAACAAAAAACAACACAACAGCACACCTTCCATCGGTGCGTTCAGTACGGTATAGGGTATAGGGTATAGGGTATATAGGGACGGTAGTTCGCGGGCATTAGCACGAAAAAGCCACGCGACCACAAGCTTGTAGTATCGAAATATCTTATCAAGCACCAGGTACCAGGCAACACAGAGAAGGACGTGGTTTAGTTTTATTTATTATTTCGCCTCCTCACACTCAGAAAGATACCCCTCCCCCCCCCCCCCGTAAAATCTGCTCTGGAAAATCTGCAAAATAATAAAAACACGGAGCCAAAGAGTGCCTGTCGTCGACGGAACGATTAACCTTCTTCCTTTTTAGATGCGTTTGCCATCCGACAATGTGCAGCATGATAAGCTTCAACGGTGATTACTGATAAACATTTCCACCTACCTATCTATAGAGGGCAGTAAAACCAGGAAGGGAAACCGAAACAAGAAAGGAAACTATACCGTATAGGCACCAAGTCTAACTCCCTCTTCTGTACGAACCTAAACCTAAACCATGATTAAGCCTCTGTATATCTGCTCCAGTTGCTGCCGTTGCCTGTCTTGTCATTCCATGCTCCTCTACCTTCTTTTCTTAAAATGCTGTGCATCGGTCAAGACTTAGTCAGCTAGTTGATTTACTTCGCCACCCGACTAGTCGCTAGCCATGGCATGCCTTATTTACGGGCAAGGCAAGGTAAGGCATGCCTTATTGACCGTTTTTGTCGTCATGGTTGTCGTGGTGTTGTGGTGGGCTGGAGCAGGTTGAGCTTGAGGCGGCAGGGAAAGCTCAGCAGAGAGTGGTGGGAGAATTTAAGGAGCGGCTTGCGCGCATTATCGAGAGAAACGAAACCCTCCCTCAACTCGAGAAGATGGACCGGAGCGAGTTCGTCGTCGACGTGGCCGGAAGGTAAGGTGTATGGTGTTCACGAGGGCTCGACGTTGAAGAAGCTCATGCTGGATGGTTATGCTGAATGGTTATGCTGAATTAACTGTCGGCCGGCAAATAGGAACTCGCGCAACCAAGCTATTTGTAACTGTCGTAGTGCGTTCGTGGAACACGATATTTGTGGGAATCGCTGTTTTCGGAGATCTCGATCGGTCGTAGATTTCGGCAGTCAGTCGTACGAAACACCCCTTCTAAAATCTACCAGATTTAAAGCATATTCTGGGTTCATTCAGTAAGCTAGAACGGGGTCCCCATTTCTTTGGCGCCGTGTCAATTTAGTATTTGTCATCCGCTCGAAACAAATATGGCCGCACACCGTTACGTACATACTACTACTACTACTACTACTGCTACTGCTACTACTACTACTACTACTGCTACTACTACTACTACTACTACTACTACTACTACTATTGCTACTACTACTGCTACTACTACTACTACTATTACTACTACTACTACTACTACTACTGCTGCTACTGCTGCTACTACTACTACTACTTCTACTACTGCTACTACTACTACTACTACTACTACTACTACTACTACTACTACTTCCGTTGGTACTTATTGCGTCCAGGAACCGGAAGGTAGCGTCGAACAAAGCGACGGCGGAGCGGCTCGCAGACGAAATCCGGACGAAGAATATATCGAAGGAGCTCATCGCCTCCAGAATCAAGTTGGAGTGCTGGGACGCTATGGAAGTACAGAAAAAAGAGGTACGTAAGCTGTGCCAGTATGGGCCAGTATGGACCAGTATGAACCACCGTATTATGATCGTGCTACAGTAGTAGGATAAGACACGCTTTACTCTCGCTACGGAAAGGAACTCTTCGCGCTGGTTGGTAGAACGCTCGGAAAGGAAAAAAAAGGAAAAAATAAAACGGAGTTCTTGTTCGTTTGGGTCGTCCCAGCAATGACGGTTGAAGTGGTAGAGGATCGCCTACACCGTGGCAGGCGTTATCACGAATAACTGGCTTGAGGCGACAGCATCAAGGCTGCGCTTTCCTTGTTCTGTCCTCTAATGCAACCAACGACTGTAGAAAAGTTCACCCGACCGCGCGGTGGTCAGAGCATCTACAGTAGACTTGGACTTGACCAACACATTTACTGTAGTGTGTCCGTAGATTCCTTGAGTCTTATCCGCCCGCGGGACGGTCGGCATGCAGACTTGGAATATGCACACAGTTCTTCGGTTGGACAGCGCGGATCTCCTGCTTCATTATATATCAATCTGATCAGAAATACAAGATACCTTTGGACGCCTTGTGGCAATCTAACTTCCCCGTGCATTTCTGATCAGATTGGTAGATAGGACCTCCGGCTTCACCCGGCTCAAAATTAAGGGCATGCCCTATGTAGGCGTTAAGGCATGCCCTAGGCATATGCTAGGCGGCTGTGTAAAATGAGGAACTCGATTCGCTCGTGATAATCGTCTCCACTATCCTGTGACATGTGTGTGCTCTTCGAATGAAACGTAGTGTGTGATGCTCGTCTTTCTTATCACGTATGCTGATCATATGACATGGTGTGTCCTCTACGATCACAGGAAGCGTGCGACGATCATGTCGACTATATACCAGGTATCACCTAATGTGACGACGCATGTGCTCTCCGATTACAAATGAGTGCTATTTTTTGTTGTGCTGTCCCTGTGTCCTTGCATTTGATATGGAGGCATTAGGAACGACTGGCACCTTTTTTTGTCAGAAGGCACTAGGGCGAGACAAGAGCAGTAGATGCATACTAAATTCTACGTCTGAGTGATCAACGAAAACCAGAGACCACCTGCATAAAAATAGTAGGCTCCGTTCCATACTTCCTCGTCGAAATTTGATACCGCTACCTCAATAAGTGGCGCCGTCGGTAGCTGTGGTGTGACATGATATGCTCTCGGAATTACCTCAAGTGTGCGCTAATCTCTATCATCCTGTGACCTTGTGACGAGGCAGGTGTGGCGTATGCAACCAGACGGCGTGTTCGTCGAAAACTTCGCCATTCGACGTCGAAGCCCTGAAGAACTGGCTCTCGTACGCAAGGTACCAAACGCGTGCAGTCGATTTAATCCTATTGTTATTGTTGTGTTTTCCCTCCGACTATGTTTCTACTTTGTGGAGTGGCAAGATGATCTTCAGCGTTGATCACTCATGAATATTACTATTCCCAGAATGAAGAAGACGCCCCATGAAGGGTAACCAAACCAAGGTAATCTATACCTACGAAGTCTAGCTCTGTGCCTACTGCCGGCTTAACTCCGATCTACTCCACTCAATCCCTTTGCTCCTTACTTCTCATGAAAATCCCCCCTACCTTCTTCTTTCTGTGGCTAGTTCGTGGTACAGTACAGTAGCTGTTTGCGAGGAATCGGCGTTATGGCTCACCATGCTGCACACGGCTGTGATGCATACTGCCAGAATACGCACCCTTCATACGCATTGCCGCACACGCGCACTCACGCTCTGTCGGGGGGCTCACAACGTGATGATGGCGTGCCCGTGCCATAGTACAACAGAGGTGCGCCACTGCTCTCACCGACCACCGACATCCGATACCCGATATGACACTCGTCCCCAGAGGGGAGTAGCTGCCCACCCGATAGACCATCCATGCCTTATCGTTGGGATCGCAATTCATTCGTGTTTTACTCTTGTCCATGGGGCTGATGTTAATCTGTTTGGGTCAGGTATACTAGTATAGTAATAGTGTGTGGAGCTCCTTAAGTGAGGACCCTCAGAAGGCAAAAGTAGGCCCACTCCTATCGTAGCGATGGTGTCATAACTAACTATTACTGGGGACCACAGCGAATAGGACCTATGGTATACATTAAACAAACTACCAGGTAGATATTTAACCATTTTTACCAACAATATTTGGTCCTATTGACTATGGTCCCCCGTAATAACTCATAACAACCTTCCTTTTGTTTTTTCTACTGCCGCCTCGGTTTTACTTGTTTCTGTAGCTGGCAATGAGCAAACGACGTTGCAAGTTTTAAGCTGCACGCTGTCGTATTTTTGTTAAGCATTGTCGGATGGCGAACATGATAACGAATACGAAAAAAATACACAGAAAACGATGAAAATCATGGAAGGTACTGCTGTGAATGTAAAATGTATGCTTCCTTTTTTGGATACCTCTTCACATTGCGCATGGCTCATGGTATACTTTTGGGGTGTAGAGCTTCCTACTTACTACGAGAGATCGAGGGTTTGAGCTGGGCACTTCCAGAGGACAAATCGAAATAGAATTATAAAAGTTGTCGGCCATGACTCCCTTCCGTTAGAATGGGCAAGGCGTTCTGAAAATTAACGCCGCTTGTCCTCTTGTTAGTACTGTCTGCAGTTTTTCCTTCGGTGGACCACGCTTTTCACGTCGGTGTACGTGACACGAAGACATAGCACGGTGGTATCTGTAACCGCAAATGGCCGGCTCGAAAACAAAAAAACGACTGCAACCAATATCTACCGCACGAGCGAGGTTGTACGGTATTTTTTCCCGGAGTAGTAGCATAGTTTTTCTGAACGACGGAGTTCCTTGACCCCAGATCGTCGGAATGCCAATCTTGATTTCGAAAAAAAAACGTTTTGTAGACTCGGGCCATGGGATTATTCGCCGCGATTCAACGTTACAACGGCCCGCCGTGCTTCGCTCGGCCTCAGAAAAGAAAACAAGAAAGCAAATTACTACCTGGTAGGTATTCTCCCCTCGCTTTCTTCTCGCCGGCGCTAAAGATGTGAATATTATATTATACTGGTATTATACTGGTATTATGCTGACACAGACTGCCAACATGCTAATAGTGGTAACAATGCTAACATGCTGACAGGTGACTATTACGGGTGGGAATATGTACTAAGAATCAGAGCCCGCGATGGACCCAAAACCATGTGTCCCTCTATGTTTACGCACCACATCAGGTTCTGATTACTATCTCCCCCCATAACAATAGCACGCTAACATGCTAGCGTGCTATTAATAACATGCTGACATGCTGACATGCAACCAACCCGCTAAAAACATGCTAATACCTGGTATGTTTTTACCCACGCCGACGACAGGTGAAGCAGCTGAGAGCGCTGGAGCTCAGGGATGTCCGACGCGGAACCTACTCTGCGTCTAGGGCGTGGCCAGGCCTCCTCGACGAGGTTAGTCACCCCCAGAAAAAGCAACCCCGCCGGGAGCCTTACAAGTCTGTCGCTGTTTGAAGGATGAGATAGCTTAGGTGCCTTAGGGGCCGTTTTAGTTCAGTTTAGGAGGGTTTTCGCGCGTCAATCAATTGGAGATGGATGTCGTTGTTTTACGCGTCTTTATTTTTATTTGTTGCAACTTTTTTTTTCGCGATTGACACAAGCTGCACAATGCCGGATGGCAAAAACGTATTCATTGTCATGTGAAAGCCAACCAAACTGAACCTGACAACATTTGAAAAAGATGTCGACGACGACAGCAGCAGCTGGCCCTCTCTCTCCCTCTCCGAGAGAAAGCAACCCCCCCCCCCCTCTCCGAGAGAAGGCAACTGATTTCGTGTGTGTGGTGTGCGCTTATCAGCAGGCCATGCCTCCCGGAGTCAGCAGCAACCACATTGAACAGAGTCTATGTTTGTTTATGATACTACCGCTGCAAAATCTCGTGGCGCACATAATCGAAGTAGTTTTACCACAAAACGTGGGTGAAGTTTTAACGGGATAAGATTCCATAGCCTTTAGAAACTACGCCCATGCCATTGTGGGCAAACAGCGGTAGTAGCATACCGTATATAACACAGTGGGTGATAAAATAACGCCGTATAACCCGTGTGACAACATATCACCGTGTAACCCGTGTGATAGCATAACACCGTGTAACCCGTGTGATAGCATAACACACTTACCCTATCCCAGAGGTGATAAGATAACACTGCCGTATCACACGGGTGATAAGATAGCACACCCGTATCACACGGGGGATAAAATAACACACTACCCTATCACACTATTACGGGGGACCATAGTTAATAGGACCAAATATTGTTAGTAAAAACGGTTAAATCTATAGGTTTCTATGTATACCATAGGTCCTATTAATTATGGTCCCCCGTAATAGGGTGACAAGATAACACATCCGTATCACACTAGGGTGATAAGATAACACTACCGTGTCACACATGTTGATAAGGTTCGACACCGTATCAGTATCACACATGTGATGAAGATATAACACCCTCCAGGGGACGAACTTGGTTGCCTCGACAATGGCGAAAGCTGACTGATTCGTCTATGGAAATTGTCTTCCGAAGAGACCCTTTCGAAAGCTACAGCGCCGTACAGTACAGTACAGTACAGTACAGTACAGTACAGTACAGTACAGCACCATCTCCCTTCTGTGCGCCACCCTTATCATGCTTATCATGCTTATCATGCCTATCATGCCTATCATGCTTATCTTCGAGAAAATCGGACTCAGAAAACTCAGCCTAGGAGGTGGGGTGTGTTGTTGTCTTGTGTGTTATATATACGGCGGTAGAGGGGAAATCTTGTACCAGGTATACTACAGTAGTATATTACTTAAAAGTTAGGGAAAATATGGTCTACCCCGTACATACTCACTGACTGGGTGAAGGTATATCCTGATGTCGCCACCTATCTACTTACTGTCTTGACGGCTTGGTACTGCTCAAGGTCCCCTCGGACATCTCCTGGATGGTGAACGAGGGACGGCTTGCGCCGGTGGTGGATGTAGTGCAAGCTCTCAGAGACGAGGCCGCCGGGGCAGGCAACAGTGCGAAGGGCAGCGGTGGC
This sequence comes from Nereocystis luetkeana, assembly GCA_031213475.1. Taxonomy (NCBI): domain Eukaryota; class Phaeophyceae; order Laminariales; family Laminariaceae; genus Nereocystis; species Nereocystis luetkeana. The sequence continues at coordinate 6,941,497 of JARUPZ010000006.1, forward strand.
GGTGGCGGTGGCGGTGGAAGAGGGGGTGGCGGTGGGGAGGACTCTGGCAAGGGCGGAGGCAAGAGGCAAGCTGGGCGGAAAGACGTGAGTCGGGCACACCGCACGTACATGTGTTTACTGGTATGTTGTTGTACACGCAACCTACGGTGGGGTAAGCTTAACCCTTTGGGATTTGCAGCAGTCCCATATGGGGGGGGGGTACAAACCACTCAAATTAATTGTACGCAGTTTGTCTCCATAACGGGACTGCACTCCTAAATGGGTCAAGAAAACCTCACCGCACGAGGAGCCCTAATACCCGAAATAATATAAGCGCGGCCGAACAATCGAAATGGTTATCAACAGGCAAGATCACAAGTATGGACAACGGGGTATGCCAACTTTCTCGGACACGGAAGTACAGTTTGGGTATTAATTTTTAACACCTCAAAGATGCCTTATATTATATTTCCGGATGGAATGGTATTCATAGTACCGACGGGGACGGAAAATGCACTTGGCAGTTGTTGATGCTGACGTTGATGTTGATGCTGGCATTGATGTTGATGTTGATGTTGGTATTGATGAGTTCAAGACCCCAGTCAGTTACCAAGTCGAGGATCCAAGAGTACCCCCCCCCCCACCCCCCTACCCCCTCCCGCCTCTACCGCCCAAATGCTCAAATTGGCGATGGTTTCCTTTGAAATGACGAACGAAGCATGCCCAAATGAAGGAACACATTGTTTTCCGATGGCCTCCTGTGTGGTACATCGATTCCTAGCCGGAGAAGAGTTAAGAGATACCCTTGCGCAAAAGCCAAGCGCTTTACGGCACCTTAGCAAATGACCAGGGGCCCAGGGGACTGTTAACAAATACCTTGAAAAATGGCCCTTGGGATTAGTATTATTAGACCAAAATTAAATGTCTTTACACCGAATCTGCGTCTGCGTGCGATTCGGTCGCGCCAAGGACAGGAAGACGACGGGTCGGGGGGGGAAGACAAGGGCGACGAAGAGGCGGAAGACTCAATCGCCGCACTCGAAGTGCTGGAGGCAGCCGACGAGAGCGACCCCACCTATCTGCTGTACCCACCGCTCGGGCTCCGCACGCCGCGCCAGAAGCGCACGCAGATAGTGTTGCTTGGAGAGGTGGTGCTGGAGGTGCAGAGGGCCTTCAACAAGCACCTGGACCGGCTGCACTCCGCGAAAGACGACTGCATGGACAAGGTGACAAGGCGAAAACTCTGAAGCAGCGACCGGCGGCAGCGTGGGCCTCAATCAAACGTGGGGGGGGGGGGCTCTGGTCCGGTAGAGCATAGCCAAGAGCAGGTGTAGAGCCGTTTCAGCAAGCCTGCGGAAGCAACGTTCACTCCAGCGTACCGGCGATATCACGGCAGTACAGTAGTGCATTCCAGCATCTGAATGCTCCGGTGGCCCGAGCCGAGCCCACAATGTTCAGAGCTGTTGACGAGTCACAGGTCAAACCTCGCGGGTCGGATCGAGCCGGGTCCGGTCAGGGTGACCTGGCTCGACCTTTGAGAGTTTGAAAAATTCCAGGCCCGAACCGACCCAACCCGAGCACCACCCCCCCGACCCGTGATATTTTGAAGACGTTCCGACCCGACCCGCAGGTTCGGCCGTCACCCGTCAAGATCCCTGATTATTTTTATTGTCTCGTCATATGACATATTCTTGGTGTGATGTCATGGTATCGTGTAACACACAGGTGGAGGAGAAGAACAACCGCATACACGAAATCTTGGCAGACCTGGGCTCGGACGAAAGCTTTTTCAAGCCAAGGTGGCTGGATGCCGAGCAGCCTGAAGAAGTCTTCAATGTGAGACACCAACCAACATACCTACCAACGAACCAACCATCCCGTCCGGGTGAAAGAAAAGTAAAAGCTACGAATATATATACCGGTAGATTTTAATCGTCACTTTTACTCTCCAGCCTAACTCGTGAGAGGTTTTTACCCTCAGCGATCTTCTGGACAAGCCGTGGCCACAGGTATTGTCCTTTCTCCCCCCCTGTACGTGCCTTTATTTTTTGTCGCCCATAGGGTCCAGCGTTCCCACTGCTCGTCGATTTTTCATCGAATGTAGCTAACTCACGTTCTCGCGCTTTCCGCGAATCACCTTTTTATGAACGAAAAAGTCCCTACGAGCATGCATGCACTCGGTGAGACTTGAACCCACAAAATTGATCTGGATAGGTACGCGGACCACCTACCAAGCCACTGTATTATTACTATTAATACTATTATTATCATTAGTAGTAGTAGTAGTAGTAGTAGTAGTAGTAGTAGTAGTAGTAGTAGTAGTATTATTATTATTATTATTATTACTCCGGAGTATTATTATTATTATTATTACTATTATTACTACTACTATTATTATTATTATTATTATTATTATTATTATTATTATTACTATTACTATTATTACTATTATTATTATTATTATTATTATTATTATTATTATTATTATTATTATTATTATTATTATTATTATTATTATTACTATTATCCTTCTTCTTATTATTACTAATAGAACAATAGTGGGGGGGGGTGATACACTTTCAAAATTGTTTCGAACCTCGGACAGATCATGACCTACAGATGATGATCTGTCTGATCTATATACAGATAGATAATCTAGTTTCTCACCTGCCGTTGTGAGAGAGCTGTGCAGGATATGCCCTATAGCACATCACATACCCAGGAAACATGTGCTATAATATAAGTAAGACCATGCCAGATTGTACGGCTCCCATCCGGCAGCATGAGCTAGATCATACAGATCACACAATATCGGCACTAGGTGATCTATCTGCCTTAAAAGGTCCAGATTTATATCATGATCTGTGGATGATCTGCAGATGATCTGTCCTAGGTGAGACCAAACTCCGATCAAAGGAAGTAAGGCTATTATAGTGGGGTTGGTGCTGTATTTAGCATACCCTTTAGAGTCAGGATATGCCCATCTCCGCATGAACTACTTGCGCAGTACCAGGTACGTGATATATATACGTAGACTACTCGAAGCCCATTGATGGCGAGAACGCGTAGAACTATCAGCAGTACGTCTACACTGCCATAGCAACGGAAAATAGTTGAACTGGAAGAGTGGCCGCACGTACCCAGTAGCTTCGCCCTGCCCACGGAAAGTCCGCAAGACCAATCCAAGGAAGGCTAGCGCGAGGAGGAGACACCTCAATGGTAGCCGCACGGATGTTCTACAGTAAATAAGCACTGCACTGACAGTCAGCGTTAGCGGGAGGGGGGGCAACAACTCTTCCTTATTTTGTCTTGGATATACACCGTATCCACTAAAGCTAGCAGCCAGCCAATCGCCCCCCCCCCCCCTCCCCCCCCCAACCCCCCGCTAGCTTCGGCTCAAGGGTTTTCCCTCCTCTTCGTGCTCCGCGCCTGGGGGGTGGCGATTCTGAAGTTGTTGGAAGGGGTGGTCGTGATGGTGGTGGTGGTGGTGGTGGTGGTGGTGGTGGTGGTGGTGATGGTGGTGGTCCCCGCTAGCTTCGGCTCAAGGGTTTTCCCTCCTCTTCGTGCTCCGCGCCTGGGGGGTGGCGATTCTGAAGTTGTTGGAAGGGGTGGTCGTGATGGTGGTGGTGGTGGTGGTGGTGGTGGTGGTGGTGGTGGTGATGGTGGTGGTCGGTCGTGGCGTTCGAGGTATCTCTTTAACAAAAACTCAATCTGGGGCCCAGCTGGCTGGTTGTTCCTGCTGGGCTTCAGATTTCCCCCCCAAGGGCTGACACTCAAGGCGCGCTCTTCCCTGAGAGCCATCTTGCTACAGAAACGGCGGACCGCGCTCGGTTCACCTTGAAATGACAATCGCGTATCCTCGGCGCAGCCGATTGCGATGCCGGGTGCTGTCGCTTGATTCTACCAGTAGACATATGAGTAGAATCTATCGGTATACGCACTGATTACCTGTTGGGGCAACGGCAATAATACGACATTAGACGCCACAATCAGAGTACAGCGGCTGGACCAAGAAGAGCTCCGCGCGGGTCACTCTGTACATAAACTGGCTGTTTCAGGTTGCCATGTTAGTTTTTTCCATCTTCGGTTGCCATTTTCATTAAGCATTAAGCTCAATTGACGAACTACTCACTGTGTAGATTGCCATTTCAGATTTGCGTTTTATGTAGTAGACACGCATACGAATAGGCATTTAGGTTCTCCTGAAGAGCGTTTTGACGCCCAACGCCAGGTAGGTTGTGATTTTCCCCCCTAATAGCCTCGCTAAATGCTAGTTCTTCGCCTTACGAATGCACTGTAGGTGGAGAGGGAAATGACCGTGCTGCCGTACGAGCGCGAAGCTGACAGAGAGGCCAAACGGAAGGCCGAAGAGGAGAAGCGACGTCGGGAGGAAGAGGCCAACGGCGCTAACGACAAGATCCGAGCGCTTGAGGTACTATCGGGCGTACTCGGCACAGTTTCAGCGTTCTCGGGGGGGGGGGGGTACTCATGGAGCGCGGGGGGGGGGGGGGGGAGTTCATGGATGTGTTGGGGGGCGGGTGTACTCATGGACAGGCAGAGAGGGAAGCGTCAAGCACTCGCGGTACTTCATGCATGATATTGCGCCTTCACACAAATCGCAGGCTTTATTTGCTGAGTGTGACCCGTCGCCCCGGTGACACAAGTACTATTATCGCGACCTTGCATGAGGCAGGTCCTGGGGTCGGTTCCTAGCTGTACAGGACTGCCCTTGGCATCACGGTGATGATCATCATGATGAGGCTGAGGTTCTTAGAATAGCTAATTTCCCTTCTACCTAGCCCGTAGTAACTCAACACGCTGGAAAAAAAGGGTCTCGATGGGAAGAAAAACAATACAAGATTTGAGTATGGTGCTTGAGTTGTGCGTTGAGTATGATTCGGCTGTGCAGGGTCCGACGTGAGTAAACAAGACTTGAAGGAATCCGGACCTCTTCGAGTCATTAATATAGAATTAATGTACAGTCGGGGAGTTAGAGACTTCGTGCATACAGTAGGTTTCCTTCTATTACGGGGGACCATAGTTAATAGGACCAAATATTGTTAGTGAAAATGGTTAAATATATAGGTTTTCATGTATATCAGAGGTCTTATTAACTATGGTCCCCAGTAATAGTCGATTTTTGTGTTTCCCTTGGTTATGTTCTTCTTTTGGTGTATGTAATGGGAAATGTTTTTGCGTGATCGACGTCTTAGCCCATGCTGCACACCGTCGGATGGCGAACATCATAATTATCTTAATCTTACAGTACCTGAGTGTAGAAGTATAGAAATATGCCAGGTAGTATATACCAAGGCGCGTCCTGTGGCGGGGAAAGGGCAGGGGGTGTACTCGATATCATGATGCCATGTATGGCTGTTGTCGTACGACCGTAGACCGTCGCATCCCTGCAATGCCGAGACGGAGAGCACGTCGGGTTTTCACCGACCAGGCAGACATTGCTTGCTTGCATCAAGCGCGAAGCGCCGAGAGGCGTTGGGCGAGTCGCACGAAAGGTGGGCTGCATCCTATCAATACTAAACACAGATTGTGAGGGTGGCTTGACCTGCGATGGGTGACAGCTTGAAAATTGATGAATTTGTTTTCTGGCGTGAAGAGGGTACGAGCGAGAAACGAAGGGCAAGGGATGGGAGACAAGGGCTGAAAGTTCAATGATAATCGGAAAAAAGAACCAGAACCGCAAGGTAGAGTGCAATCAGTAAGCAAGCACAGGCACCGCCGCCAGAAGGAACTTCTCCTTGTCTCTGCCCAAAATAATCGTACGACAGGCACCCGCTATATAGACATACCGACCTCCTGCTATCTCCTCGTCCCTGCTCGAAATGATGTCGCGGGCATCGTTCCAATTTCCCTCAAAATCTGTACACTCCGACCCCATGTTGCTGTCGCGGCTTCACCCTTCTGGCAGGATATGATGCACGGAACCTTGGAGGTGAAGCAGGAGGGGCTGACAGCCGAGGCCGTGAAGAGACCGGAATGGATGGACGAAGAAGTTGCGGCGGATGCCATGACGGAAGAGCAAAGGAAGGTCCGAAAAAAAAACATCCGAACCATACCACGCCGAGCGTGCGGAGCGTAAAAATAAGCAAATTTATTAAGGTCGTAGTATAGGTGTCGGTGGCGGGACTTGCGCAGCAGGGTATTAGTAACCGTCGTGAACTTGTGTGCGCTGATGGATCCCGGTCGGTCGGTCGATCGATCGGTCGGTCGATCAATCACTTCAGCAATGTCTAAAGTGAGGCATGCCCTGCTTTTTGCCGACGCGTAACTTAGAAGCTCGCGCATCGTTTGTGAAACAGGCGCGAACTCCACGAACAGAATACGCCCCACACGAAAAAAAAACTGTTGCGGGCTACATACGTAGCGATACTTGCTGCTCTCCTCCCGCCTGCTGGCGGTGTTCGTAGCCCTCTCGCAACTCTTAAATCCGGCGTCAATGTTATTGGGATTGAACCTTCCTTTCTCCCTCTCTCTCTGATGCCTCAATCCCCCCCCCCCCTGTCGCCCTCGGCGAGTGCTACTGAACACCGTGCAAGGAGGGTGGATGTCAAAATACCTATTAATAGTACACATTCACGCGTCGAACACCTACTTATAGTATAGTAACATTGAGAAACCGAGAAGCTGGTCCAGGCTGGATTTCTTATTTCGGAATGGGTTTACACCACATCAAATTTCTGTACAACGGCTCCCGAATTTCTCAAGTTCCTGCAAATAGCCGTCTGCCTTCCTTGGTGGTCGTTTAGTTATCCTATTACGGGTGGGCTAATGTAGTAAGAATCTGAACCCATGATGCACCCAAAAACCGTAAATCTCCCTATGTTTTCTAAACCATGTTTGGCTCTGGATGTTAATGATATTACTACTGTAAGTATGTTCTGCCGTAATACTATAAACGTATAACATACAACATATATAGCATCATATTATCAGTAGCTGCCCTGTACTGTACCGCCCCTATTAATAGACTAGACGGAAATTTTAAGGACCGTCTTGTACTCGTCTTTGCGTACCAACGGTCCTTACATTTCCGTCCAGGTGCATGCTGCGGTAAACTGCGGTAAAAAGCGCACCTGAAACAAACACAGAGGCTTATTTCTCGCCAGAAGAGCTCTAATTATGACTACTATTGTATTAGTAAGTCACCCGAAACCCTCCCGTGATTAAAAAAGGTGTACACGTGTGCTTAACCCGAAGGGCAACCCAACGACCTAACTAATCTAGCTGGCTAGCTAACTACTGCTGTAGCTAGTGTACGACAAATAATATTGTCCAGCACGATTCTTCAGACTTTGGACCTCCTCACTGCCCTTAAGGAGGAGCGCCGTCAGTCCCAGTGACAGTGACATGTATCGTGCGAAAGGTGATCTAACCTCCAGCCTTACCGCAACTCGTGTCTCATTGCATTACACTCATTACACTAAGACAAGTAGTACTTCAACTACTGCTGTATGCTTTGTGTATCCTGACGCGTCTGAGAATATCGGGAGCGGGGGGGTTCAGGACCATGCACGGCTGAAAATGTGCTGGCTGCTGTGTGTGCTGAACTTTCGACCCCCCCGCCTCAGGAGGCAGAGGAGTACGAAGCTAAGGTGAAAGAGGTTCAAGAAGAGCAAGCAAAGTACCGCAAGGCCCTCGAGCTGGAGCTCAAGAAGCTCCGGACTGAGGTAACTATGGGGATACGACAATCTAAACATGGTAACGTAGAAAAAAGGCGATTTAGGAAGTAGGGCAATGTATATAATAGGGCAAAGTAGATAGGGCAATCTAGCTAGAGCAATCTAGATAGGGAAATCTGGATAGTGCAATCTAGATAGGGAAACCTAGAAACGGCAATCAAGATATAGGGCAATATAGGTAGGGCAATCTCGAAATGGGGCAATCTAGATAGGGCAAGCTAGGTAGGGAAATCAATATAGATCAACTTAAACGGGGCGATCTAGATGGGGCAATCTAGATGGGGCGATCTGGATGGGGCAATCTAGAGGGGGCGATCTAGATAGAGCGATCTACTGTAGATAGCGCAATTTAAATAGGGCAATATAGAGGCAATCTAGAGGTAGCGTAATCTAGATAGGCCAATACAAAAGTAAGGCAATCTAGAGACAGAGCAATCTAGAGATAGGGCAATCTACATCTAGGGCAAAGTAGATTGAGAAATCTGGAGAGCAATCTAGACGGGGAAATCTACCGTTAATGAGGTAATCCAGATGGGGCAATGTAGATAAGGATACCTAGAGATAGGGCAATCTGGATAAAGCTATACAGATGTAGGGCAATCTAGGTAGGAACACCTAAATGAGGCAATCTAAATAGTGCAATCTGGATGGAACAATCTATCAGTGGGGTTGGGGTGGGGAGGAAGACCCCGGGCGCTATATATTGATCCAATACCGCCCCACAAGTATTGCGCAAGAAGGAACAGGGTTATCGGCCCAGGATCGACTGCTTATTTGAGAGCAGGTGTGTGCCGCACTACACCTTTAGTATACCCGCTCCCGATTGCTGACTTGCCCGGAAAGTGTTGGGCCGTATGTTTATATGTTAGAGGGACTCTTTGCTATCAGAGGGTTACCACTCCAAGTACTACAGCAGTAGATAGCAGAGGTATAATGAGCTGTTGCGCTGTTGCACTGGCGTTACCTATTGATTGGTCAAAAGAGCCGCTTTCCGCAACAGCCGCGGAGCAGCGCAACACGCGATTTTGGGCGCGCAACCTTTTGGCCGCAGGGCCGACAAGATATTGCGGACTTTTTTATTCACCGTAGGTGAAAATTGGCGGAATTTGTTTCTTGATAAAATGTTTCTCAAATTCGCCATTGGCGAAAAAAAAATGAGCCCCCTTTTTGAATTCGCCGCAGGCGATTTTTTTATTACAGAGTAGACCCTTTTCCTATTCGCCTGTAGTAGAACAAAAGAAAATTAGATTACGATACCGATACACGCCTTTTCGAGGTTCGGGATTTCTTGGTCTTGGGGTGTATCTATTCGCGCATAATCGCATTTTTTTTTGGCTTCCGGCGTCGCTCCCGGAGGGTCCTCGGGGGGCCCTCCCGGGGGGGGGCTGTGGGGGGTTTGCGCGCCTGCGGCGCGGAACACGCCTTGCGTCACCTGCTGCGCTGCCACGGTTTGGTATGAGGGCGTTGTTTGCTTTTGCGCATCGCATGGCGTTCCTCTTCTACTGTTCGGTTTTTGTTACCCTGATTATCTGACTATTCTCATATAATCGACCAGCAAAACAGAGAGAGAGAGAGAGAGTGAGAGGCACGTGCGCAGCACCCGGCGAGAGCACTGTGCGCGCGCACGGCAACTAATCTAGCGCAGTATGATGTCGTAGGTCTTGAGCTGTTGCTGGTAGCTCACATAGCAGGAGGGGAAGGGGGCGAGGCGCTAGCTCACACGGCCGCCTTCAAATCCAGGTGGGCATGGTTTGTTACCTTACGCTTCAGCTTGAAGCCGGAGATCCGCGCCGTCCGATCGAAAATCTCGGGAAAAGATCGTTTATTACTTGTTTTTGTTCTTATTCTGACACATGCCTTCGACCAGCGCGCACAGTTGACGACAATAACGCATGCGCTATTAAAAAATAACGTTACATCTCTTACAGCGCCTTCCTTCTCTTTACACACCCTCGAGAGAACGAAACCGTCATACGTATGGGGTGATCGTCCGACCCCCAACAGCCGACATCCCGACGACTTCACATCGATTGTACGCACGTTGTACTGGCATGTGCGAGCGAGTATCGGCTGCTAGGTGACCATGTCCCATCAGAAGGATAGAGGGGGTAGCAAGGGTGCGGAGTGGCGACGGTGGAATCGGTGGAGCAGCGTAGTTGTTAAGCGCCCGGTAGACGGCGAGAGTGATAAGAAGATGAGCAAGAACAGAATAATACGTTGACGGAGAAGGTTGAATTAGAAATGTCATGTCACAAATAGTGTTTTGGTGGCTCGCTTTGGCGAGAAGATGGCTTTCGGGAGTCGTTTGTTGTTGGGAGCGAACTCACAGCATTTTGGTGGCTCGCTTTGGCAAGAAATTGGTTTTCGGGAGTCGTGTGGTGGTGGGATCGAAGTCACAGCGTTTTGGTAGCTCGCTTTGGCGAGAAGATGGTTTTCGGGAGACGCGTGTTGGTGGGAGCGAAGTCACAGCACTTCGGCAAGAAATTGGTTTTCGGGAGTCGTGTGGTGGTGGGATCAAAGTCACAGTGTTTTGGTGGCTCGCTTGGGTGAGAAGTAGGTTTTCGGGAGTTCTGTGCTGGTGGGAGCGAGGTCACAGTGTTTTGGCGAAGGCACAACGAGTACGCTGTTTTTGGCAATGGCGTGAAGGTGGGATTTCCTGATAGTAGTCCGTTCTCGAATATTTTGACGCCCCAATGTTTCTTTATGAGTTATGCGCGTACGTGTCCTAGGGTTGTGTGAAGGTTGTCCCTACTCCAATCCAGAGGGCAGTACTCAAGTAGGCCTTCCTAGAATTACACAACGTGGCGTACTTTACATTTTTTCCGCCGGTGTGTCCAGTCCGACGGTCGCCGGTGCTCGGGCCCGCGAGTCGTCCAGAGCGTTGATGGCATCTAGCGGTGGCTGGAGGGCGTCCTTGAGGAATGTTTTCGCTTCCTCTCTATTCTGCACGACGGTATCTGGGAGTACTAGGAACAACCCCTTTAGGCTCTGCACTCTCGACACAGCGGTGTGCCTTAGTCCCTGCGCGAAGAACCCTCTAGGCGGTATCCACAGGGCTACTCTGTGCGCGGTCATGCATGCTGCTACCACAATCGGCCATCGAGTTACTGTACAAGCCCCAGTTGCGGCCGGGCCACGACAGGCAGGCACCCACACGCTTTCCTCTTGAAATGGTTGAACCTTTGCTATAGTCCCTTTTCCCTTTCCAGTGGTAAGTTCTATGACAACCCACGCCGGTCGTTTGTGAGTGAAACCCTTTTTCGTCTCTTTACAATCCAAGGATGCGAAGGGTGTCTTCCCAGCCCCGGAAAATCCCCTCGAAGCGTTCACGATGCCTTGTCCTTGGCCCACGTTCTCGGTTACGACGAGCTGATAGAGGACAACAGTGGATACCCGCCGCATTACAGAGTATGTACGTAGAGGTCGTTCCACTGGCGTGCATGTTCTTACCTTGAGGCCTCGTCGCCCCACCAGTACTTCCGGTACCTAGGCCTACTCCATGACTATCTTTTCATCGAGAGTAAGGCCTGCCTCTCCCTAGGACTCGAGCAAACATCTTACGCCTGTGCCGGCTGGGTCGAAGCGGCGGTGATGGGAAACAAAATATTCATGTACCTGTAGAACAACATCCGGTAAAGTTTTGTCGCCTGGGGGGGGTGGGGGTTGGTTCGTTTGGAGTGAAACGCACCCACCGGTGTGATTTGCCGCGGAGTCTCCCCACGATGAAAATCCCTCGATTATATGGGGCCACTTCAACACGTAAACTGGTGTAAACCTGCACCTCCTTAAAAGTTACACCTGCAACTCTTTGTGGTGTAAAGCTTCATACCCTGTTAGATTCTTATAGACTTGAACCGTGGTTTTATCCCCTGTGGTGTAAACCTTTGACCTCTCATAAGCTAGAGACTTGAACCGCGCTCACATTTTCGGATAAAGTCGCTTGTAATTACTTGAAATTAAAGTCGCATGCGATTTTGGAGGTACTCTTATGCTTGTTAGTCAGTTGGGGCTAACGATTGGACCCGAACGCGGCGGGAATGTGTAATATAGGTGACGGACCTGGTGAAGGCGTTCGACGACCGAGTGAAGGAGATGAGCCAGCTTCGAGTGCAGGTCCAAATGTCCATCGCTTCGCAGGTAAGGCGCTGCTGCTACACTCTATATACACTGGTTGGTACTGATTAACGCTGGTTGCCACGGGTTTCCACCGGCTGATACTTGGTTGACGTTGGTTGACAGTGGTTGAAGCTGCCGGACATCGATTGACACTGATTGACACTGGATAACTTTGGTTGCCACTGGTTGACGCTGGTTGACGCTGGTTTGACAATGGTTGACACTGGTTGACACTGCCTGATACTGCTTGGCACTGCCTGACACCGCTTGACACTACTTGAGGGTGCTTGCTTCCGCTTGCCACTGGTTGCCACTGGTTGCCACTGGTTGCCACTGGTTGCCACTGGTTAACACTGGTTGACGCTGGTTGACGCTGGTTGACACTGCCTGATACTGCCTGATACTGCTTGGCACCACTTGACACTACTTGAGGGCGCTTGCTACCGCTTGACACTTCGTGACTCTGGTGACACTGGTTGGCACTGGTTGACACTGGTTGACACTGGTTGACACTGATTGACACTGGTTGACACTGGTTGGAGCGGCCCGGATAGAGTCGAAGAACTCGAACATGTTCAGAGAGGGTGTGGTGTGGAACGATAAGAGGCACTACATATGAACTTCATCATGGACATCGCAGTAGAGGTCAGCTTTTTGTTCGACCGTTTCCCCCCCCCTCCCCCCCCCCCTCCCGCCAACTATCTCTCTCTGGTCGCGCCCTTCCTCGGTGACCATCGGTTTTTAGTTATCACAGTTACAATAAAGTCCCAGCTTCTATAAAGTCCCAGAAATCGACGACCCCATATCTCCCACCGTGTGCCCCTCCTCCGTGATCGCAAACCCATCCCAAATGGGAAATACCATGGGACACTGATGGCTGATCAGGAGCTCCTGCTGACACGGTTGGCCATGGGGATCGTGGAACGAGAGGACGATGACGTCACCATGGAGAAGCTGGACAAAGCGCTCGTCGAACTTTTCAACAAGAAGGTGACCAAGCTACTCATGCCCTATTTAAAGGTCGTATAGAGAGGAGGAGGCGTTTTTTGTTTCAGAAGTAGCCACAAATCGGGCAGATGAGATCTCCCCGTTTGATGATCCACAGCAGTAGATCTTTTATCTAAATATTTCCTCGGCAGGCATATCCCTGATCTTCCTCGCACGAATCCAATCTGCACCATGTTCTGCAGCGGCACCACAGGAGAAAAGGTTTACGGGATTGCATGGGGTCTGCACCACGCGGGTTCGCGCGCGCACAGTTACGGTTCCCCCAAGTGGGATGGATCTTGTATATATGGTACGGCTCTAGCGCATCATTTATAAATTTCGAATACAACCAAAACCACGAGCTGTGAGATCGACTATCCCACAAATCGACTACCTGGTACCTGGTACCTGGTACCTGGTACCTGGCAGACAGTATGGGATCTCGATGACCCACAGAGCAGTAAGGCACATTCTGGTATTAATAGTGGTTACTGTAATACCGCCCAGGGCGGAAATACAGGGATCTGGTACTCATTCATATCAAGACCATTCGGTATTTAGATCTACGTCCAGAGCGGTATACGGTAATATATGCGTGGTGAGTTGAAGCTTCCCGAACATCGATATTGCCCCCACAGTGCCCATGGCGCTACTCAGGCACTGCATTTGCTGCGAGCACCCCCATATAGCATATACCAGTAGCGTATAGCGTCAGCAACACGATTCCTACCGCATACAGCACACCACTCTGTCCGGGTATATAAGGACCGTTTATACATTAATATAAATACCTAGCGGTCCTTATATTAATTAATAAATAATATGTGACGCACCACCCCGTGGTGTCTTTTTTTCTCCGAACCAAGCGGGACACACACACCACGAAAAATGATAATTTTGGAACGAGCTATCTTCTCGAGACCTTCGGATACTGCGCATCGCTCGGCGTTACAATTTCCACCCTTTGTTGTCGACAGAAAAAGCAGGGAGGTTTTTCATTCAGACAGAGGGGGTGTTTTATCTTATCACCCGTGTGATACGGTGTGTTATCTTATCACCAGTGTGATACGGTGTGGTATTTTGTCACCTAACCTGTGTGATAGTGTTATCTTATCACTCGTGTGATAGTGTTATCTTATTTCACGTATGATACGATGCTATTTTATCATCCGTGTGATAGGGTTATCTTTTACCCCGTGTGATAGTGTTATATTATCACACGGGTGTTATACAGTGTAGTATATCCCCACCCGTGTGATAGTGATATCTTATCGCCCTTTAGATAAGGTAGTGTTATCTCATCACCCGTGTGATACGGTGGTTTTATCATCACCCGTGTGATACGGTGTTATGTTATCACCTGTGTGATACGGTGGTGGTATCCTATCACCCGTGTTATACGGCAGTGTTATGTTATCACCCGTGTGGTAGTGCTATATCTGGTACTGTGTATGGCTAATCATGGTCTATTGCTCGCCATGCTTATTCTTGAGCCGATCCACTTCCTAGGGCAGTCACTTTTATACCAGGTAGCTGTATAGCGCGACCAAAGATACAATTGAAGGCATCATGTCATGCCGATGTGCTGGTGGTGCCCGTGGGCCAAACATGTCACCAAAACAACACCCCCACCTGCCCCTCCCTGTCACCAGGCTCTGGCTCAGGAGCGCTTGGGAGGCTATCGACTGCATGTGGAGCAGGCTCGAGAAGAGATAGAAGCCTTGCAGGCGAGTGCAGGGCGCATTTATTCGCGTGTGTGCGCAGCGCTGATATGCCGGTGCCGTAACGTTGAGACAGCGCTATCCTCCGCACACCCCCGGCTGTTATTATACGTACCAGGTGCAGTTTAGGAGCGCCATGTGTGACTTAGCCTAGCTTTGGCATAATGGTTGAAATGGATTCGACAAAATGGTTGAAACCCACTTGCCTACATAACCCTCACCCCGACCCCTCGGAAATTTCCGGGAGATTGAAGACGTGATGAGATGTTACTGCAGAGTGGGTTGTCAACCATTCAATGGAAGCGGGCTGGACCAGATCATGAAAAATGAATGAGGAAAGTTACGGCGCGGCCGTCGTTTACCGCACTAATAGTAACTTTCTTTCTGAGCTTGCCCTACACAACTACATCTATACATATCGGTCGTTTTTCTCAGACTTAAACCACCCGATCTGAATAACTGCCACTGTGTTTTCGTGCGGTTTATGCCTGGTCAACTTTTGCGCAGATCTATTGGTAGGAGGAGAGGGTTTTCTCAAGTAGGTGGGATGATTGGAATATATATGCCAGGCACGGGGTCACGCATTCGATCCGTCAAGCCCCGCGGAGGCGTACGCTTTGGAGTGTGCACTGCTACGTTAGCTTCTCCTGTAGTCCGACTCGCTGTTTTGTTTTGCTTCGATTTGTTTTGTTTTGTCTGCTTGTGCGTGCAGGCTGAAGATCGTGTGATGGAAAGAAACTTCAAGAAGGAGATCCAAGAAGCGGCTTCAAACCCCATCGACATGGCCGAGATGATGGCCCAACTAGTACAGGTATAGGCATGAACAAACACCAACAGTACAGGTGCCCGTCAGCGTGCAAAGTGTACACAAGAACACCAGACGAGCACATTTACGTCACATGTCGGCAATATATTCCTAAACAAACTCACCTAAGCAACAAAAAAAAAAATGTGTTTCAACAAGATAATAAGTTCCACAGCTGTATACTTGAATATACATATATATATCTGAAAACATCAGGCAACCCTCACTCACTCCCCAAGTCGTCTATTAATAGAGAGCCTGGCATACTCTTCGCGGTGTGCCGTGCATTATACTGAGAGGCTGCAACTAGATTACCTCAAGGTATACGTATTTGGCCGTCCATGCAATGGCACACCAAACAGCAAAATTTGCGTTGCAAGCCGCCTCGAGAGCGTCGTGCACCTGCCGTTGCTACAGTAGTGTGCTACGAGTATGCTTAGCGGACTGCAACAAGGGGCACACAGAAAAGAGAACCAAAGTTGTCTCCTATATATACGCCAACCGCTTTAATTGGCCTTGTACCCGAGAGGGCATGCTGCGATTGCTTTTATTGGTCACAAGTAAGACACGAGATGCGCCTCTCTCCTGTGCCCACGCTAAATATTTGACGGAGCTCATATGATACCGGTGTTGGGTATCGGCATCAATAATTTCGACATACATACTTCGAAGTATATCGAAACATCGACCTTTATAGACATATATATCGAATCGAACGTGTATTAATGCCCTCCATCCCCAGGCATCCCAGTGCTTTACGTGCTGACGCTGAACAAAAGCCTCGATGTATCAAACAAACGAGATCGTAAAAATCGATCGTTTGTTTCTTGTTGATAGGTATCGTATGCATATACATGTCGAGCTTCATTGCCATGCATGCGGTATCCAACACTAAACAGTTTAGTACCTGGTACTTTTTTGAACTAGCAAGAGCTACAGTAGGTACCCTGTTTGTCATATTTAGGCCAAAAGTCGTTCGAAGCGCGACCGCACACCGCCTCTCTCTCTCTCCCTGCCACCCCCTTCGCCTTCACCTCTCCGTCTCCACCGTCTTGTCTTCTTGTTGTCTGCAGCTGTACAAGCTTCGCGACCATGGTGCCATGAGCACGGGCGGCTCTTCCGGATATCGGGGGAGTGCCACGGGCAGGAGCAACAGGACAAGCAACCGAAAGTCGCAGTCGAGGTAACACGCAATCACGACAGCGTTACCAAAGCTTGACCTACTGAACGTTCCGAGGTACCACCGCAAGACGCTCGCAGGCTGTTCTGCTGTTGCAGCGGGAGCGGCGGGCTAAACTGACACACGGCACGTACTTCGAACGTGGAATTGTGGCGAACTTACATATATACCTTTACTGTTTTTGTTATCTTTTTTTCCAATCCGCCGAAGTCGCAGTCGAGTGGGAGCGTACCAGACAGGGCCAGTCACGGCAGCGTACCCTGTTTAAGTTCGCCACGAAATGTTCTCGGGGGTATACATTAATAGTAATATACTGTACCGGGTACTCTGTAGGAGGTGTATCAAACCGGCGTTAACGAGGCGAAGCTCTCTTTTTGATAAAAAAAAAACTTGCCCGCAAAAAAATATGTTTCCCCCCCCCCCCCAAAAGATGGCAAGCGCACATCATCAGCGAACGCCAAGCTGTCGCCGCCCATGCACCGATCCTAACCCCCTCTCTCGGCTTGAACGAAAAAATACGTAAGCGAAACCTAAAAACTAAAAATGAAACCTACTGTAGACGTAGATGCACGGAGTCTAGCTCCCTTCTATAGCTACTTCCTCCAATTATCTACAGTAGATTCAGTTGCTGTCCATATTATCCCCAACATTTTCCCTATATATATTCGATGACGTCTCTGGCTTATTTCGCACGGGGCCGCTCACTTGGAGTGTTGGTTGTAACGAAAGTCATTTTCACCAGAATCGCGAGCATATAATAACACCTTCCAGCTTTATTTTCACGAACGTCTCTCCGCTGGGTGCGCGTCGCGCACGTCCGTGTCTCCTGTCACCACCGACAGCCGGCGGACGCAAAACATGCGCGAGAGTGCCATGGGGCGGAGCAAACGTAAGAGGGGCAGCCGAGTCAGCAGCGGGGGCGGTAGCATGCGCGCTTCCCACGGACTCGGGCCTTTGCAAGAGGTAGGTCCGACTATACCGGCATGACGACGGTGCCCTTGCCTGCCTTCGGTCGTTGCACGGTGAGCGCTCCGGAACATGCATGGACTGGTCTCTTTTGGGGTCATGGGTCGGTGGAGGGGGTGCTGTAGGCCAAACATAACGCCAGCTCTGTACCTTACCAGGTACTGTACCCGATAAACCGAGGTTTTGGTAAACATTGCACACGCTACTCGGCGAGGAATCCCCTCCCATGGGCTGGGCGCGTACGTAACGCGTATGTACCGGTACGACAAAAACTACAACAACACGTGTGAGGCTTGAAAGTATCTATCAATGTCGGCGTTGCTGGGCCTTGAGCTGATTTCCTTTTCTCTGTATTCATTCACCGTCAACTGCTGTAAAACCACCAGGTATACCGGTTTATGGCGATGTTGACCTATGGCGGACACGATTTTAGGTTACATGTATCGGTATTTGGTTATACGAGACCCATGTGAACAACGGAATATTAATATTGGTATGAGTAGATAGATCCTCACTCGATTCCGTCCGTCTTAAATATTCGGGCCTAGAAGTACCCTCAATGCCAGGCGTGGGTAGGCGCAATTCGATGCGAGTCGACGAGGGAAGAAAAGGCTGAAATCTTCTCGCGATAAAAATGAAGGCACGTACCGTAGCGGGAAGGGGGGAGAAGAGCCTGCTATGTGACCCCGGATCTGAGTTACGAGTTGGAAGGAGAGAGAGAAAAAGATGTGCGAAGATAATGAATGGGATGAGAAAAAAAAAAAAAAAAAATGGTAGGTACTATATACAGCACCCTCAAAGCTACCCTATGAATATGAGTACCCTTCTGTCAACCCATTTGCCGTCTGACGCTATTACTGGGGACCATAGTAAATAGGACCAAATGTTGGTATTCATAGTAAAATTAGGTAAATATATAGGGGTTTTATGTTACAGTAGGTCCTATGTACTACGGTCCCCCGTAAATATATGTGCGGCGCTTCTTCCAACCATACCTACCATTCATAAATAAACAAGGGTAACTAGAATCCAACGACTTGAATAAAACGCGGAAGGCGCTATCAATCAGAACCCTGAACACTTGACAAAAATTATACAAAAATTACAGCCCCCATTATGAATGACTCTACGGGCCCCTAACAGACGTTTCACCAATCAAACACCTAAGAAGGACCCTATACCTTACAGTGCCTTAGTTTTTGTAAAAAAAAAATCCCATCATCACTTACTTTTACTTTCCAGCAGTAAGTTGTAGGAGGTTTTCGACCGTCAGCGATCTTCTGGACAAGGCGTGGTCACAGGTGTCGTCCCTTCTCCTCCCCGGTACGTGCCTTCATTTTTATCGCGCATAGGGTTCAGCATTCCCACTGCTCGTCGATTTTCATCAAATATTGCTAAAATACGCTCTCGTGCTTTCCGCTGATCAATTTCAACGCAAGAAAAAGTCCCTACGATTACGTATGCACTCGGTGAGACTCGAACCCACGAAACTGATCCTAGTAGGCACGTGGACCACCTACCAAGCCACCGGGGACGCCTATACAGTACATCCACCCCGGCATGACTCTGCTTTGTAAGCGATTGCCTGAAAATACAATCACAAAAGAGGAAGCAAACATGATTGTAGTCGAATCTTCAACACAGAGAGCATGCGAGGATCCTCCTCCAGGCAGTGAGATACTCCCTCGAGGGTTCAATGGAGGAAGTTCGGCCATTTTTTTGTTTGTTTGTTTGTGTGTGTTTGTGCGTGTTTCCCCCTCTCGTCCTCGCCAACATGAGGGAGGCTCGGCAACAAGCATCACACCTTCCAACATAGAAAAATGTCCGCACGAACACACGCCCCGAGAGAAATCGAGCAACTTGACTCCAAAAGCTGAGCGCAGGCGGTGTTTCGCTGCTCGACCGTTCGATCGAGTTTAATGCGCTTCGTGTACGCTCGCCCCAGACTGTGCCGTCTTTCGTACCGCCAGCTCACCCCCTTCCCCCCATTCCTATTAAAATGGTTGAAACGCACCGCCTCATAACTACCACAGCGAAGATTACGTACGTGCTGAACGCACAGCTACGACACGATAGTATGAGAACATGAGGCATATGAATAAAATTAATTAATTTCACCCGCCCACCCTCCCGCTTATCTTTTACCGGTACGAGGCTGTCATGTTACGGTACTGCTTTTGTTGGCACTTACGTGTGTGGAATGCTTAGAGATAGAAGGAGAGCAGCTTTATTTAGTATTTCGGGCACAATGAAAAACTGCCAGCAAGGCTCGTGCCTCGCTGGGAAAAAAGCTGTTTTTTTTATCGCCTCCCAAGAACTGCAAATAAATGCGATCCCGATACCTGAACCCAGGTGATTGATTCATTACCGGCATTTCGGTCTCATTCAAAGCAGACTAGTACCATAACGAGGTATCATATAATTCCAAAAAAATAACGATTCATTGATTCGCACTCAAGCCACTGAGTAATGTATCGCCTCTTTATTTATACCAGGGATACATGCCTCCTCGTATATTTCCAAGTTTCCCCCCCTTTCTATCCCAGGCATGTACATGTATAATATATATGTGTAGAGAAAAATATTACCTGGCTTCAAAATTAAATTAGATGTCATCGTTAATGAAGAAAAATTGCGTCGTTTATATACATACTCCGAGTACAAAAAACATGAGCTTCAATTCAAGCAACTGCTCTTATAACTCAAGTCCGAAGATAGTTACCTACCAGGTATATAAGGATCGCTTGCTGTTCACATTATCGTCTAAACGTTCCTTTTGTTTGCGTCCAGTCATGCTTACACTCTATGATAAGCGGGCACACAAGGACGGCTTGGTCTTCATATTCATTTATAAACGGTCCTTACATTTTCGTCCAAAGGGATGGTATGGTTGTTAGCCTCCCTCCGATCCGGAAATTGATGTATCACTCGTGTAGTGGTAGTATTAGTAGAAGTAGCATTATAGCTCTGCATCCGACAGTGTGAAGCATGTCATACGATATGAACTTCAACGTTGATCACGCAGAAAAACAAAGCATTTTTTCATGAGAAAATCGATCCATGTCTTGAATGTTTACGTGCAGCAGTAGTACTGTAGTATTATTGCGTCGGTTCGCCGTCCGAGAAGGTGCATCACCACCAGAAGCTTCAACGTTGACCGCTCATAAACATTAACATCCCCCGAACGCATGAATGCATGATACCGTGACTTGGGCAGGCGATGAGGCAGGCTACCAACCGAGAGAAGGCAGCGAAGATAGCAGAAAAGGACCCCTTCGGACCGGTGGACGAGCAGCTGGACAGGAGCGCTGCCTCCGAGGAGGCTAACGCGGCCACCATGGCTCAGGTACAATGCCGGTACAAGGAGGTAGAATCCTTACACCAGGAAAAACAGACGTGCAGATTATGTACCTGCATGCCCTACAGCATGTGACTCGATATCGGCGCGAAAAGTTGACGATCTGAGTGTTTTTCGGGCTCAAGGATGACCAATATAATCACTATAGCCATCATATTCAGTATAATCAGTATATAACTACATACTTAGATCACAACCCCTGAGCGTGCTCGGTTGGTGCATTCCCTGGCCTCTCAGAGCTCCCACTTCCAAACCGCCTCCTTTCATTACTTGCCGGACCTTTCCAGCAGTTCTTTGTTTCTCGGTAATTTCTTCCTTTTTTCTTCTTTCGTTTCGTGTGCGTGCGGGTTCTCCGAGCACGGCATCGCGGGAGGACCCGGCACCGTCGCGGGTGCCAGCGGGTGCTGGCGGGTAGAGGGGGGGTTGCAAGGAGCGCGGTCGCCGCTTTCGTGCCCAGGCGTCGCGTGTGCCACGAGACACGAGGGATGCATGAACGGGCTTTGTCTGGCTTCGATTTATGATTGTTGATAGAGTATGTACGAGTTTATAAAGGTCGTTCGGGACGGCAAGATAATATTCAAGCGGTGCTTATTTTTGCGACCACGCTGAAGTTGAAAGAGGGAGGTGTGCAGTTTGAACACCAACGTTATCGAGCTGGCGAACGACGGCCACGGAGAGCACCGGGCTTCACGCGGGGCACGCGACGGGGCTGATTGTGGCAGAGAGTGATAAAGGCTTTACCCGGACCGAATCGGTAGCGAGGTGGTCGCGAGAGGGGCGGGCGGCGTATGAGGCTGAGAGAGAAGCTCTTCTGTGCGATTTTTTCTTTTCTTCTTTTCGACCGGGTGTAAGGTGTTCCAATCAGGCAGAAAAATATTACACGAGAGGGGACGGGGATTATTTTTCCTTTCCGAGTTTTCGGTTTCATGTACATTGTTTTTGCTGCTGTGCCGTGCTGTGCTTTCGCTTTCTTCGTACATACAGTACAGACATAGAGCATATCGAAAGAAGAAAAAAGTACAGACAGTAGTACCCTACCTGGGGTGTATGTACGTACGTACGACATCCGCGACGCGAAGCGTATAGGTGGCATCCAAGCTGACGTCGGAGCTGTTTTTTCCTGAAGCATGGCGGCGGGACTCTTGGCATTATCAAGTCGCCGGTTTGCAATTACGATCCTTGAAAACACTAAACTCAATCGTGGACCTCTGTTCGCTTCGCATAATTTGATGTACTTTTTTCCTTCCTGAGCGAGCGTAGCGGGCGGCGTAGGCCGCCCGCGGAGCGAAGCGCCTTGTAATCACTACAATGACTATAATCCCTGTAACCACAATAATCACTACCAGGTATATTAACTATAATACCAGGTGCGTATTGTGTACATATTATTTACATATTATATACCTTGAGCCAAACAATTAAAGAACCTGATCGTTTATATCCATCATTTTTAGCAGTTTGCGATAAACAGGGCAGCGATACTGACCTGTTCGTTGCCAGCATGCTGTAGCTGCAACTTGGGGTCTCGCTAAAAAAAAATGGTCGTACTGTTGGTACAGTAGGTACTACCCCTCGATCGAGGCAGAAGTTACCTGAGCCATTGTGTGCCATTGTACAGTTCTTCAAGAAAACGATCAGCACGCGAGAGCTCGATAGTAGGTCAAGCTCATGTCTACGGTATGAATCCCTCGTCGTTTTGCCCTCGTATTAGGAGGCACCAGGTAGTACCAGAGGCACATGACTGGTGTGCTTTGTAGACTAATACTATTTAATAAAGTATCTGAACGGCGTGGCCACTGCTGAACTGAACGAACAGCGAGATCAATACGATCGTAGTAGCAGAGTATCAGAATCAGTGCCACTGCTGAACTGAATGGACGCTTGAACCTACACGATCGATGCTCCATCCGGTAGTACAGTACCTGGTGTGATAGAGTAGGTTTGAGGACATCGATGTCAGCGTTACGCCCCCCCCCCCCCCCCCTCCTCCTCCCCCCTCCCCCTGCATCAACCGATGGCACGCACCGGTTCGCGGTGCCTATCTTTTTTTGCTCAGGATCTGGAATACCCGGGATTCGAAGTGGAGGACCAAGTGTGGAATCGGCTTTTGGAATTGAGGGGAGGCAAGATCCACAAAGAAATGGAACTAAAAAAGCAGCAGCGTCTCTTCGCCGTGATGAAGCGCAAGCTAGAAACTCTTCAGGCCGACTGCGAATCTGTCGACGCGCAGGTGAGTAAGGTTATATACAGCACTGACTGGTCTACAGCACTGGTCTACACTGACTGGTAAACATTGGTATAGAGTATCGGGCCTCCCGTACATACGTAAGAAAGCTGAAATCAGATGATACACGTTAGGCTAAAAAATTATTAAAAGTCTGGCGGAAACAGAAGGGGTCGCAGTAGATTTCTTACAATTTCCTATGTAAAAGACGACGAGCGCCTACGGTAGGCTACACATGTTCCACGTTTTCTTTTTTTTCAATTGCTAGGCAATCGTCACAGATCTCTGAAAGGTCTGCATTCTCACGAGATGATGTCCGATACTGTATTGCTATACTGCGTCGGGGTGCAGATTACCCCCTCGCTGTGGTTCGCCCGTGAAGCAGGCCCTCGTCGTCGTCACCCGCGTGTTATGTGCAGGCAGGCAGGCAGGCAGGCAGGCAGGCAGGCAGGCAGGCAGGCAGGCTGCTTACGGATAGAAGGGTTGAGCTGCTTATTGTTGTTGTTGAAGCAGCACGCACAGTCGGTGACACTGCCCCCGAGCCGCGTGGGATAAGTATATGTAGTGGCACTACGGCCTAGCACCGACCTGCTGTAGGTGCCGTGTACGACAGCAACTAAGTACGCTCCTCGATAATGTAACTAATATTTTATATCGTTTACGAGCCATGCGTCTCCAGCGCGGTAGGTCTTGTACAGTGCGGGTGAGGAGGTGAGGAGGTGATTTGGGGCGGAAGCATTTGCGACTGATGACTGACAAAGAAGGCTCGCCGAGTGAAGAACTCAACATTTTGCCCAATATCTTCGCGAGCCCATTTGTGCTTAGAGTGCTTATAATTCGAACCTGGTAGGGTATTGTTTTCGATAGGCCTAGTCAATGAGATTTGGTACAGGGTCGCGCGAGGAAAATTAAGTGCCCAGCATGCTTATCATCAATTGTTTCTATCTGGTACCTGGTATTGTTCACCGCTCTGATTAGCCGGGAAAGAAATCCTCATTGAGACTTGGAGTGTTTTTTTCAAATAAATGGGGATTATGACCCCGGCCACACAGTTTTTTTTTTTTTTTTTTTTGTGTTTTTGTATGCCTGCCAGCAAAGGAGTCATTGTTTATTTCGGATCATGCAGTTATCCTTTTTTTTCACCAAATAAATCGGTATTTCGGTGAGGTGAGCAGCTTCTCATGCGAGTAACCTGACACACATATAATACCCTTAACCGTAACCGTTGAAGCAGCATGGCTCTTGCGCCGTCGCCCTCTTGATGAGCAGAACCTCTTTATGGGTTATGTGAAATTGCGGCCGCCAAGGTCAACAACAACAACGACAAAATCGTCAGAAAGTAAGAATATATCCAACGTGGCTCGTAAGGGGCGGCGGGCGCGTTTAGCGCAGGAACAGAACATTACACGAGACGACATTTCTTTCTGAATGTGGCTTATTTGCGCACGCGCGCGACAAAATGTTTTGCATTGCTTGCATTGCTTGGTTTTTGCCAGGTGTCGGTCATTGAGCGACGGAAGCGAGCTATCAGCGAACGTGCCTACCTCGCCGAGAAGAACATCGAAGTCCTGGTCAAGCTTAAACAGGTGCTTTTACCACTGCAGAGTCAATCAATATCACACCAAATCCGAGTAGATATTCCCCAAGAACGTGATTGGTGCAGCTCGAAATGGACCAACCATTATACGTAGGATTGTTAGGACTGCAGTCCCGTTTTGGGAATAAAAGACTCAAATTTCAAGTACTTTGCCCCCAAAACGGGACTGACTGGAAGGGTTCAATCGGGGTGGCGTCGAGCTTGGACTCGTAGTGGTCGGACAATAAGAAGAATATTGAGTTTTTGAATGGCGAGTGTGTACTTCGTGAAAAGCTAACCAGGCATATAACGCCTACGTGTCGTTCTTTTTCAACGTATATATACAAGCGATTGAAGTGTCACCAGCATGACACCAAGGTTGCACAGAGTACCGTTTGTTTGAGGAAAAATTCGACCTCACAGCTCACTTTTTTTTTTCGTTGTCAAAACTGGAAATCGCCAGGGATTATTGGCCAATATCCGGTCGTTTTATTTTTTCAAATAGGAAATCGCCAGAAAACGACTAATATCCGGTATATCACACAACAGCGGCAGAGCTTCAAGTAGCTCTGTTTTGTGCGCTTACCGTGAATGTCGTTTTTGTTTGCTGTACACTGCTCTATCAACCGCTGGCAGGGGCAAGACGAAGTGCCGCGTGGGGCCGTGGTAACGGACTACGGCGACAGCGTCTTAATCCCGTCAGCCATTGTGAATCACACAAACGACGAAATCCGCAAGCTGGGCGGGGAGAAGGTGCGAATACAGTTCTTTCAAACAGTATTTTCCCTTCTGGGGGGGGGGGACTCCATTGTTGTTATCTAAAAACGATTTTGCCGCAAATTCCCTGGTTTTCCTGTTTGTTTGTTTGTTTTTTTCTGAGAGAAGAACGCTACGTAAGCGTTCCAGACTTTTTTTTTTGCCCTCTGTTGAAATATCCCGAATTCGTTTTTTCCCCCTGTTTCGCATGTTTTAATCAAAACCAAAAAGAGGAAAAGTACGAAAAGAAAAGTCTCGGATAACAATGGCCATTAGAACCGTAGCCGTCTAGCCCTGGGTTGAAACTCGTGTCTTCTGAGTGGCGAACCTGGTACTCAGCAGACAGTGCCTCTGCACCTTGGTGCGGGCACAAGAGGCATGGTACGTAGTCCGCCGGATGCTGCTGTGTTCCATTCGGTAGACCAAAGGCGAGCGCCACGGTAACCTTTTTCGGATCCCAACAAGCTAAGCTAAAACGTTCGGAGCATTCAGACTGTCGGCCTCAAGGTTGACGTTTTTCGAGCGCATGAAGTGCAGTGGAGGTGCCAAAATGGGCCTGTTGTTGCATCGCACCAAGTATGTGTCCGTGCCCGTGGATGGCACTAGCTAAAAAAACACGGAAGAAAAACATCCGGGGATATTTAGGGACGTGATCGATGTTCAAGGTCAAGCTGCACATTGCCGGATGTCAGTAATTATGCTATTAATTAGTACCTGGTAGTAAGAGAGTGGTCAAACTTGAAAAAAAAAAACTATTATACCAGCGAACGATATTTTAGATTAACTCGGAAACGATATTTCATGTTACCGCAGGTTCGTACCCTCAACAAGATCAAGCACTTCCGCAAGAGCATCAACTTGATGCAGTGGTACCACACATACCTGGACGAACAGGTGAGCCAACTACTGCAATTCACCCCGAATATCTCAGATGATGTTGAGGAAAATTATCCGGAATATCTCAGACGACATTTATTTATTGAAGCCGTTACCTCAGCATTCGGTGCCGGCCTTGGCCCCAGTCGGTCTGTCTCGAAGTTTGATGCTTAAAATAACATGCCTTTCAGAAGCCGTATGGACTCTTGCTTGAGTGATTTTTGGCCGTGTTGAAGTGAAACGTGTTTGCTCGTCTCACAAGCAGCTCTATGTAATGAGGCTTAGATTGGGTAGGCGATTGGTTAACCTTTTACCTTTTGCCCAACGGACTAAGACGTTAACATCTATATATACCTTCAATCGCGAGAAAGTGCATGTGTTATTTTCTTGGTCCGCAGGTTATCATGGCAGAAAACTGTGCCCACACTCGTTAGATGCGCGTACCCCGCATTTTTCGTGTAACGGTTACAGTTCCAAGATGCCCCCCTGCAAAAGCAACACCATAATTTAAACATTGGACAACCAATCGTCGTCCGTCTCCATGGCTAGCTAGTGTTACGCGCATTCAGGGCTCTGTATCCTGTCGGCCTCTTCCGTTTCTTCATCGGGGGACACAATCACCGTAATGAATGACCATAATGACCATAGTTACCATAACGTCGATAATGAGCATAATGAACATAATGAGCATAATGAGCAACACCATTGACCCTTTTCTTGCGGGTTCGGAGAGAAAAACGACCGAAATAAAATGACGATTACACCATCGGTTGCACGAAGCAGCCCGACCGGCCTGTGTGCGTGTGTGTGTCCGAACTGCATGCAGTATGCAAGGAGTCTTAGAGCACTCATTCACGTGCGCGCGTGCTTGGCGCGTTGCCTCGCTCACGAGAAGCGGTAGGTGGAGACCCGAAACAAGCTACCAGACGCCAGAAATATACATGCTTCGAAGTATGTATATTTTCATACTAGTCCAGCACCACAAGAAGAACTTCAAGAACACAGAACCGTCGAACCAAACGATAGGGGTCCTTTCACTCCTTTACCCTGGGACCCTCAAAAGACATCCACATAACAAATTGCATCCTATCGGGGGGAACGTAAACCCTGCCGCGGTCTCCGTAGATGAATTGCAGTTGCATACAAAAAAAATATACTGGCCCGCACAATATCACATACCTGGTATCAGACACGGGTGCGACTATGAGCAACGGCTTTGACCCACAAGAAGAAGCCAGCTGTAAGTACCACACGCGCGCAGCACGGGGATAGTTGGGCTGTTGCACTCTGGGACGCTCTTCCTATTTTGGACTCGTCGTTTATCCTCGTCGCTGCACGAAAACCAAGTACCTGACCTCACAACCTCTTGTGTGCTCCGACCCTAGGTCAAGGACCGCGAGGCGTACTACATCGATCTGCAACTCTTGCGAGTGACGAAGAAGCTGCAGGCAGTCCTCAAGGGCGACGGGGGGGAGAAAGACAAGGAGCTCGTGCAAAAGACGGAAGCCAGGGTGGAGATGATGGAGAGGGCGCACGAGTCCAAGGCGAGGGGAAAATAAAAACGGCGTTGATTAAAGTTCGCTCTGCCCCCCCCCCATGCATGTAGTCTAAATACCTATTTCGAGTAAAAAAACGACTCTAAGTCTTAGGAAACAGCGCGCGGCCCCAATCACCCGCCGCACAGTCTATACGTAGCTTATAACTTAGTTTAGGAACAGCGGTGCGGCAAAAACCACAATCAACCGTGGGACATTATATACGTTGGACACGCTAGATCCGCGTGGTAAGGCTTCGGACCCTCGAGCGAAGCATGCGTATACTTTAGTAGTACTTGCATGCCACAGCAGTGAGTTTCACAGCCCTTTGCACAGGCGTTGTTCGTACGCTCCGAACATGACATACTTATACTTCTGTTATACTTAATGTTATACTTTTGTTATACTTATGTTATACACACTCGACACGGGTACGGTTGCGATGAGGGCGCGCCCTCGGTATCTGCATATAACGCCTACGCAAGACATGTGAATAACGTACCGGGCATGATACACCATGGGAAACAAAAGAAGTGTAGCGTGATCAGCGCGTGGTTCCAGCACTACAAGAACATTTCGTTTGAAAAAAAAGGCACTGCATACCCGTCGTGGAAGGTCAAGGTTTACTTCAGGCCTTTTGTCCTCGTGGAAGTACGATCGATCAATAAAACAACTGTGCTTGCCCGCCTCCTTGATTTTATTCAGACGCACAAAGCAAGGCAGACGAACGCTAAGATTGCGCAACAGCTCCAGGAGCGTTTGGACGAAAACCAGAGAGTCTCCGGGCAGCTAGTGCAGCTCTCCACTAGCGTCAAGGCTCGTGAAGCCATCCATCGCAGCAAGATGGACGCAAATGGGGGACAAATCAATCCAGCTCAGCAGGTATGGTACACACCAAGGACGCTTACAACTACCGACCCTCAAAATAAACCGGGTTACCGACCCAACCAAGATGTCTTCTTGAGTAAAGGGTGTATTCCACACTCCAGTTTCCGTATAACCGTTCCCCAGTATATTATTTCTTCCCGGATATTTAAGCCTGAGTTTCTTGTGGAACTCCATTGGCATGCCTTCTCATGAAAGGTGTGATACAATGGTGTTACGCCCATCATCAGTCAAATCGATCAAGCGCGGAGTTTTTTAATGCCTTCAGAGCACCTAAAGAGACGAGACATCCCCGATTGTGTGTGCCATATTTCAGCTCTATACAGTATCGACATGTGTTCAGAATCTGTTGTAAATAATACTGGTAATAGTTAAGACTTTTAAAGGCTGAGATATAATTAGAAATTTAGGAATTTGCAGCTACGTCAGTACTTGTGCACAGCTAGGAACGGCAATTTTATGCATCTGTTGCACATTGGCGAGGCAATATGCCGCTAGCCTTAGCCAAAATAGGAGGTTCTTAACTGCTGTCGCCTACTGTTCTGTGTTGCTGTTTGGTACCATCGCCCCCCCGGCTTCCTTTCAAGCACCTCATACCTA
This sequence comes from Nereocystis luetkeana, assembly GCA_031213475.1. Classification (NCBI taxonomy): domain Eukaryota; class Phaeophyceae; order Laminariales; family Laminariaceae; genus Nereocystis; species Nereocystis luetkeana. The sequence goes on from JARUPZ010000006.1 coordinate 6,970,758, forward strand.
ACTCCCCGATAACGTCGTTTTTTATTGCCCGGCGGCACCTACGGGAATAGGCATCAATCTCCGATCATGCCATATTATTGTCTTCAACATCGCGCGTATTCACGAGTATACGACTGCAACGACCACTCACACGGTGCTGAGTATGAAAGCATCCATGGACTGCATCACTTCAAATCCAAGCACCTCACATCTAACACCCAAACTAATGTCCCCGTCCGTGAACTCCGTCCCTCTCGGCCTTTTGGTGATGCGACTACCAACAGGCCGCCGGGCGAATGAAGCGCATCACCACCAGACGCCGTCTCGTCGACCTCGCCCGGGCACAGACGGGGGAGATAGAGGCGCTCAAAGCCGAGCTCGACAGGCTTCGTCAGAGGACCTTCCCGAGCTTCGCGCACGCGGCCCGCAACCGCCTGGTTTCTTGCCCAGACGACCGCTTTTGAAGCAAAGATGCTATTAATAGAATAGCCGTCGATTTGGGCGCATCTGTTGATGTTTCTTTGTCGATGTCTGCGTCTGTGTGTTTGTCTATCTCTACCTCCGGTTGTCTAAGGATAGATGGTGCGAAGTAGACCGGTATTGTCGGGGGCGCGTCAAGGCCTGTTTTCGCATGAATATACAGACTAGTTTTAGTGTCAGCGGAGTCACTAGGTCAAACCGCGGTCGCTTGCGACCATCTTTGCGTTATCTCTTTTATTCTGCACATCCGAAGTACTTTTTTTTTTTTTTTTCCAACCTCCGGCGGATTGGTAAAAATAAAGCTTTAGCTCACCACACTTCCACGTTCCAGTTTTCGTGCCGTGTGTCAATTTAACCTATAGCTCCCGTTGCAACATCAGCACAGGCTGCTGTTACTACTGGCGCTTGGGCACGTTGACCCGACCTGACCCCCGAGAGGGGCAGGTGCGGTGGAGATAGCCACCCGGGAGAGGCATCTCTCCCGGGTAGTGTGGGGCTTGCGCGAGCTCACCCACTAACAAAAACCGAGGCTATGAGGCCTCCCCGCCGGACTCGGTACTGTTACGGTGCTCACTACCCGTTGGGGCGTTGGTTGCATGTACTATATCTTAGGGCGTTCTTCACCCCCAGTGATATATTCCTTAGGGTTATTGGAGCGCTCCTCGCAACACGGCTTTCTTTCGCCGTTTTTGTACTCTTAAGGAGGCCTGCTGTATTGTGCGCCACCTTTTACCCTTTAACCCTTTTAGAACCGCAGTCTCGTTTTGGGGACAACACACTCAAATTTCAAGTAGTTTGTCCCCAAAACGGGACTGCGGTTCTAAAGGGGTTAACAACGTCATACAGGTTTTTGGGGACTAAGTACTGAAAACCATAGTGCATCACATGTACTACATATGTACCAGGTGATGTTTTTTTTGTCCGAAAAACTGTAAACCGAAAGGCAATAGAAACAATACTAGTGCAACATGGGGGGGTAAGCCCCCTGCACGCTTTGAAGGGATGACACGGTAAAGCCAAGTGTAGGAGGTTCCGACCGAAGACGTGTTTCTCGGTTATGACGCCATCTTTCCGCGATGACTAAAGTAGAGCGATCGACACCATCACACTGCTTTGGACGGAACCTCGCACTCAAGAGGAGATAATGTTGGTTCGTTCCCTCAATACACCAGGTATGAAATACACGCTGTAAATATTCCCCACTCGTGGCATGCTGCGCGCAACCTCGGATTTGTCTTTTTTTACATTATTTCCCAAATAAATATAGACACACCCACTCCTTGAATTCCGCAGCTTCAGATTTTGTCTTCCTCATCCCTGGTATACGGGCTGTACTTCCTGCATAACACCATATAAAACCCGTACATCGTATGCACGATCGAAGTATCACACAACCTTGCAAAGACAAGTTTCGACAAGGTCCTCGATCTCACAGTTGTTGGCTTTAAAATCAATAAATAAACGACCTCGTGTAGGTTACAAAAAGGGATACTTTCGAAGCATATTATGTACCAGGTAAGCGCTTGGTTTGTTTGTTTCTGAATGAATCGCGACGCACGAATAAAAAAACGAACTTGCCACAATGCCTCCACGAAACATCCGCACACCACGACAACGGAATCCCGCATTCAGAGCAGGGGCTGACCGTACAAGGAACCCCGCGGATTCAGAGCAGGGGCTGACCGTATCATCCTTTCACCACGTACATGTAGGAGGGAAGCGGGGTTATTTCAAAATCTTCGGGGTTGTTTTTGAGCGATTTACTGCACAAAACAGCGAAACTGACTTGGCATCATTTCTCCTCGAAACATCGACAGCATCGCAACGAAATCTCGCCCTCAGGACAGGAGTTGATGACATGATAAACAACAGCGGTACGTATCCTCTCACGACATTCAGGGGGAAAGCAGGGATACTTCATTGCACTCGGGTGGATTTTTGAGCGGATCGCGAGGCACACAAACCAACAAAACTAGCGTGGCATATAATCTCCGCGAGATATCGACGATGGATTACGCCCAAACAGATAGCTGTTGTGGCAAGGGCTGTCCCGTGCGAGGGCTATGCCGGGCAGAACGACCGACAGTTGATGCATCCCCGATAGCTTAGTGGACTAGCAAACTGGACACCTGGCGTTGTCGCGCCCCCGATAGGTCAATGGGATAACAATACAATGTGAAGACATGGATAGCGTCGTCGCCGGGGCTGCAAGGAGCCTAGTAAAAAGTTTCCCTTCTTACTCCTCCCCGAGTTCTCCGTTAAACAAAACAATAACTCGAGCATATCATGCTGGGATTTGAAACGATTTGGCAGCATTGCAACATGTACACACAGGAGGCCGCCGTATCGCAGAGCGCCACGACATTCCTTTTTCGGGATGTATGGTAGGCCGCTCCTCTATCCCTGACTGCTAGTACTACCTTTAGAGCAGAACGAAGCATCTCCAACAGTACCGTAGCGGGAAGGGGGGAGAAGAGCCTGCTATGTGACCCCGGATCTGAGTTACGAGTTGGAAGGAGAGAGAGAAGAAGATGTATGTGCGAAGATAATGAATGGGATGAAAAAAAAAAAAAAAAAAACAGCAGGAGGCGCATGCTTAAGGTTCGTCGCAACTTGGGGCTAAAGACACCGACGTGCCGTGTCGCACACCGCAAACTACTGTTAATATCAGGTACGTATTGATACACGCCCACGATCTCTTATGATATGCCACGTACCCCTTTCCTTCAACGCGGTTTGTCAGAAAGAGTGTATGAAGCTTCATGAGTTCACGTACCCCTTACCTTCAACGCGGTTTGTCAGAAAGAGTGTACCATATGAAACTTCATGAGTTCACGTACCCCTTACCTTCAACGCGGTTTGTCAGAAAGAGTGTATGAAACTTCATGAGTTCACTCAAAGCGCGTGCCTGAGGCAGACCTCGACCAACCCCAAACGCAAAATTCCGGTAGACGTACGTACGTATGTACCGGTACGTGGCGTGTAGGCATCACAAGCACGCGACAGAAGGCACTGCAGCGCTTCACCACAACACGCAGTGCCTGGTAGACCTGGTATGAATGCATTTGGCACTACACCAAAAGACTAGACGAGCGACGGCGCGACCGACGAGGGCGGCTTAAGGTCGCCAATAAAATACAAGATTCCGAGCGACCGGACGATCGACGGAAGTACCACATGCCGGTGTTGTACTTCGTTTTTGGGGAGTTCAACGTCGCGAAACCGACAGCAGTGGACATGGGACAGAAGTGGTCACCATTCTATCAGCTTATCCTAAGCTCCAAGGCGGAGAGTACGACCTACAGTACTCCATCTACCTATGTACAGTAGGGCAGGTTACGGCCATTCGAGTACGGGCAATAATTCAACCAACGCGGCTGAATCCACTCTGCGCTATCCATACATCACGTATTCCGAGTATTATGCAACGATACACGCAGCCAGCAACGCGGCAGCTTTTACGCAGCTCCTTGTTGCGCTCTGGCGCTCCGTGCATCGGGCAACAGTACTCGTCAATAAACTACTGTATGTGTGAACACTGCAGCAGTAGTTACAACGATATGCTACATGATGCTGTTGTACGCATACCAGGTGCCCATGGTTTATCATACCAGGTACCAGGTATGCACTTTGCGCGGGAGCTCACCGCCCAAAATCCCGGGTGGAGGACACTTGACAACAAAACCTCGAAATGGGAGCACCCCTAACCCAGGGCAACTACCTGCGCGTCGTCTCGTCCCTATCGGTATTATTTGGGAGGAAGCAGCTCTCAAATCAAGCAGTCCGTTGTCACACAAAGGTAGGTGCCGGAGCCCTGCAGGCAACTAACTACGAGTCGTCTCGTTCCTATTGGTATTATTAGAGTGGCAACAACTCTCAAATCGAGGAGTCCGTTGTCACACCAAGGTAGGTGCTGGAGCCCTACATAAAACAATAGGAACATCCGAAAAACCATAAACAAAATTCGGCAATAGGAAAGACGACGCTTCCCACACTTCCGACACTAATTAAAGTACACGACACGACGAAGGCGCACACAAAATGAAATCGATGGGCGAACTGATCTAAAATGGCCGCGGGCATCTACTCAACCACATACCAAATGTTGAGTTCCCCCCGTTCCCACAACTCACCAACTCGTGGCTACTGACTACTGGTACACAGCTACAGCGGTTATACCACGGGTACACCGCAGTACGAGTACTCACTTCGGAAGTACCAGGTGTGTTGATACCAGGTACGAGCACCCGGTATTGCTGTAGTAAGATGGGCATGCAATTGCTGCGGCCCCGTTTTCTGCCGACACGGGATCGGCGGGCAGCCCTTGGGTGTTCCACTTCAGAATCTCGGCATCGTCACTCAGGATACCTAGTGGATCAGCGGCCGGGCTCATCGGCATGTGACCGTTATTAACCGATTTGGCCATCAAGGGGAGCCACTGCTCCTTCACCAGCTGCTCTCGGAACGGCTTCGTGAAAGGACCCACGGCAGGCACGGCGCCCCTGGCATCTTGTTGCGGCGTTGCATGCGGCACAGCTGCCCCGGGCGCTGGGTTCGGACAGTCTTCTGGCCTTCTTTTCAGGCGAAAAACAGGATAGTTTCGATTCTGCACCTTTTCAACTTTCCCACGCGACGCGACACACACACACACACGCAAAAAAAATCGATCTAAATAGGAACAATACGTGGTGCAATTCGAAACACCCGAATGCCGCCAGCATTGACTCGAGCGGGTGCTTCACGGGCGCACCAAAAACACAAAACACGATGATATTCGTGTACGCATTCGAGCGATGGTGCCAACAGGGCCGAGGGCAGCAGCTCGCCGGCAATTCAGCTCAGCTCAACTGTATTACACCAAAACAGCAGGGGAGTGCGCTACAAATTCGTACGCACAGACTCGGCGTTGGTGTAATACGTCGTCCACAAGTCCAAGCCTCCTATTAATAGTCTTCCCCACATGCACTCAAAAAAATCTACCCGGGGGTACTCGCGTACGTACACCGTCCGGCCAAGGAGTCGGCGCGTTTTTTTCACGTGTTTATTAGGACGACGTAGCAGACGCACCATCGACAGACACAGCAGCACAACACAACAGATGCACCATCTGTATTCACGAACAACATCTCACTCTCTCATGCTATTCAAGCCGTGGTCTCTCATATAGCTTGCGATTTCTTCCGCGCGCTACTGTGACACGCCCTGAAAGCCTGCCACTCCTCCCGGCAATCCGCCACGTTCCCCCTATGCGCCTCCATGCAGCTCACGACAACCCCGTACGTTTCCTGGCATCCCGAGTCTGCCACGGCTGTTTCTCGCTCCTCCGTGGCCTCGCCGGGTTTGCAGTTGTCGCACCTGGGAGGTGGCGAGTCGGTCATAACTGTATGGGACTAACCAGTGTCGAAACGGTATAGGAGAGTCGCACTCAGACGCAGGCTTGGATAGTGCTGTTCCGTCTTGCTGCGTGTTGGGTGTTGGATCAGAAGGGAGTTGCACCCAGAACATTGAGGCGTTTTGTCTACGGGGGGCTGACCTTCCGACCTCGCTGTTCAAGTGTGCTGGTATGCACTGCCCGTGCGTGCCAGCTGTACGTGTGACCGCTCCTGTTTTGTCGTCCTTGCCACTCGCAAGCCGTGGTCTCTGCTCTCTGTTTGCCGAACTCCGCCTTCTCCGATAGCTCTCTCCCGCCTACTATTAATAAGTAACATGGCAACCCAAGCTATCTCCTGGGGAGAGGATGCTCATCGCTCGGTGATTGAGTCACTGCCGTGGCCTGACAACTCCAGACTAGGTTGCTGCAACCGGGCATTTTACAACGCCAGAATCACCTGCACCACGGCCAACAGCCAAGCGTCGTGGGGGCAGGCGCAGTCGACCAGTCGGGACGTGGAAGATCTGGTGGCATCGCTCGTCCGGGCTGCAAAGGTCAGCCCGCGTTTTGCACACATGTTGGTAAATATTTGTGCGTGAAAGTTGCGGGCCGAAGGAACGATTCACTATTTTAATCTGGATTGGATTTGACGTTTTTACGCTTTCACGACGTTGCAACAAGTACTTCAACTCTCCCTCTCATCGACAGCTGACACCTGGCAACCAAGACAAGGATAGTGTGGGATTACTCGTGCATGATGAGCGATGGATATGACATGATAGGGGGCGGATGTGCAAAAGTTCGACTGCAAACCAAGTTTGAACGCCTGATCTCGCCCGCAACTCGTGATAGGACTACTCGAACATGCTCATACGCAGCAGCTACAACAAGGAGGGAGGCAGTGAGTGACTGACGGCGGTTGTTACGTCCGGAACATGCGAAAGTATGCAGCCTACAGCAAGCCACCTCAAAAACAGGGGATTTTGAAAAAAGTCCCGGGGGGGGGATAAAAAACATCCCCGGAGGCAAACGCCTTGAAAAAACCAACAGTGCCCGTGACATGCGAAAATCAGAAAACCATGTTACCTACCACCTACCACACACCTGCGTTGCACTGGGAGCGCCTAATCACAACCCATGGGTTGTAAAAGAGAACCAACACCCAAACATCCAACCAGTGGAAAGCCCGGGGAGACAGACCCCTCTGTCCCCTAATTGGTTCTCCCGGGAATTAAAAAAAGGTTCGAGCCGACCCGGGGCAACCGACAAGGACAAAAAAACACACAAGATATACAGGCCAACTACCAAGAACATCGTCACCAGGAGAGCAGCACAGCTGCAGCAGCAGCGGCAGCAGCAGCACAGCTGCAGCGGAGCACGGCACAGCAGCAGTGCAGCAGCAGCAGCAGCAGCAGCAGCGCAGCGGAGCACAGCAGAGCACACCAGGGATCTAGCAGCAGCAGCAGCAGCAGCAGCAGCAGTAGCGCAGCGGAACACAGCAGAGCAAACCAGGGATCTCTCCCTCGCCTCTCCCCTCCCTTCCCCTCCTTGGTAAGCACAGGAGTATCTATGGCGGAAGTCGGCCGTTTCGAAGTGGTTAGGTGGGCTTTGAGTCTGTGGTGGCAGAAATAAGGGGAGGACTATGAGAACTGGGAGGATGATAAGCACTCGACGGGGCTTCCCGAAGTAGTCCTGTACCTTGTAGCCATACACGGGGACGTTGACATGTTGCAATGACGCGGAGACAAGTGCGAGTTGATATTCTACAATTGCGAAGGCTGCGGAAGCGGGCCGATGTCGTTCACCCCGAGAGGGAGGTTGGGACAACGTGCCTATAGATGCTTCTGCCGCTGGGCATGTCGACATGGTCATGTACTGTCTCGATGTATTGTGGGAATACACGGACAGCATCATGCAGGCCGCTGCAAGAAAGAGGAGGGTAGACGGTCATTGAAGCCCTACAAGAGAGGGGTCACTCTGCGAGCGAAGAGGCCGCGTCAATTGCTGCTGGGGGGGTAGCGGGTGAGGGTGGGGTTTCAAGTATGATCGAGAATTGGGCGCCACCACGCTGTTTCTGTGTGTGGGATGGGTTTGGACACGGTAAACTTGAGAGGAGGAGCCGCCGTAGTCGAAACGGTTGGCTGTGGGCCCACGTAGGGGTACACATGGTTGTTCGAGGCTACCATATCATGGACGTCCTCGCGTATGCAGAAAAAGTGGTACTTATATGTAGCGTGTCGGGTCCCTACTAGCGTGCGCAACGTACGTGAATTCATTTTTATTTTTATTTTTGTGCTGCGTGGGAAAAAAACAGCATGCGTTCGGTGCTGCGGCTGGTAACGTGCAAGCGCAAAATTCGAGAAGAAAATGATGTTTCGCTGTATCCACATCCGTCCGTCGGTGTTGGGCGTTTGTTGTATGAATAGTTGCACACCACCATGAAACTGCAGAAACTGAAGTCGTGCGATAACGCGTACCTACGTGCAACTTGTTTCACACAGATGAACAACGAACAGCAGAGAGGATTGTCAAGCGCGGGGCAAAACCTCCCACGAACTACGGCCCTGAATTACGGAGCCCGCATGACCCACTTGTGACCCCGACAATAGCGGTAGGTCACGCCCCCCCCCTCCCCACTTTACCCTAAAGCTGGCAGGAGGTAAACACGCCATTCAGAACGCAGTCATTGAATCGAAACACTCGTACGCATAAAAAAAACGAACGCAAGACACGACGAACAACACACACGAAAACCCAGTAAATAGTCGGGCACGAATCGTCGGGCACGAACACAAACCGAAAAACGAACGCCAGCACTCCGTCGTCAGGTTCATACCACCGTTCATTGCGTAGACCACGAACGCGGCTTCCCACCCTTTGGGGTCGTGGACGATGTTAACGCATACTTTCGTTCATGACCTAGACGTAGCGGCTTTTTTTTATACCCCCCCTGGAGCCCCTTGCTTCGGCCGCCCCGCGTTTTCTTGTGTGAGTTGCCCGATGGGGTATGCGCACCGTACATGGGTTTCCGACGAAGGTTGGCACCGCCCCCGCCCCAGCGGCCCTCCCCCCCCAGTGCGCGCCCGTCCTTGACTGCAAACGGAGTCATAAAAGGTCTCCGCCAGAGCTTTGGCGGGAAGCAATCAGACAAAATGCTGTTTGCTTGTACGAGCGTCTTTGAGACGTCGACGTACAAAACTTGTCTGTCCTGTAGGGTTGGACCCTTCTCCTTCAAGCCTAGCAGGACATTTTGAACTGTCTCGCTGCTCCCTAAGCCCTCCACTCCCCGCCCACATCGTTGAGTGATGCCGCCCCGGCGCCCTCCGTTCCCCCAGCCGCCGCCCCACCGTATTGATCCACCGCGACCCATCTCGGCGTGGCGCCGATGGCCAGTCCCCCTCAGGGGTCCCCCTAGCTTTCTCCGCCAGCCAGTGCTGGTGCAGGAGGACGACGTGGAATCGGAATTTGGCGTTCAGGCGCATTGCCGCCCACAAATGGGGGCAGCCCAGCCCTAGTACCTGGAGGGTGCGGCACTGACGCAAGTGGCTACCGTCAGCGAAGAGCAGGGCGTGGTAGACGCGAAACTTGGAGTCGCGTTGTTTGTCTATTTTCTGGACGGCCGCGACGTCCACCGGGTTATTGTCGATGTACTCGAACGTGCGCTTCAACACCCCCGCGCGTTCCTCGCCATCGATCCCCTCCCCGCCCACTAGGCAAAGCAGCAAGGCCGCCGACATCTCCTGCTCCATGAACCGTCTCGGTCACAGGGCGATAGAAAACTCGCGAGCACGTCGTTGAGCGACGTCGTTGCCGGAACGGCCTTTCGCGCAGGGGGCAGGGTGTGAAGGGAGTCACGAAAGTGGGCGGCGTCAAGGCGACTGTCGATGATTCCCGTCAAGACCTTGGCGACATCCAGGAGAGATGTGCGAGCATTGCACTTTTCCTTGATCAAGGCGTTCTGCCCTGCAATCATGCCTAGAGTAACAACCGACACACGTGCGAGCATACGAACCGACGCGGTGGGGGTTGGGAATCGGTTAGGAACATCAGATTATTATAACGTCCGCCGGGCTAAAACAAGACCACGATAGTAAACACAGGAAAGCCCACGGGAAGGGTGGGTGTGGGGTGTGGTGTGGCGGGCTTCACGACATGCGCGGCAAGGTTCATATCGCGCGGAACACTAGGAGTCGGGCAGGGGTGACGCGTGATGGGGTTGCGGAGTTGACGGTAGGGTAAGCGATGCACGCCCGAAGGACACCCAAAGAAACGGAGGGCACGCCATCTACGGGAGGAAGGGGCTAATCTATGTGCAATGGAGCAATACGCCAAACAACGTGCACAGCATGGAACACCTGTTCCGTGCCAAGCTTGTGAAAACGAAAAAAGACCCTGTGTGCTTGTTATCCGGAGAACGAATACACACACGACAACCACACACCAGTAACCACCAGCGAAGAGGTGGCACATGGATTGTTCGAGAAACCACAACGGACCGTGAACAGAAAGGGCCCTTATAAACGCACCTTCTACTCGCGACGTCGTCCACGAACCCACAGAGAACGCGGGCGGGAACACGTACTCGACCCACCGTTTCCGGTCGTGGTAGGTGACCATCATGCATATCTCTGCCTTCGGGTACTTTTCGATCAGGGCATCGAAGCTCGCCTCGAACTTGGTCTGTGACAACTGCCGGCGAGTCTCCTTGAAGTCGTCCATGAAGGCTTCCACGTGAGCGATGGAGAGGTAAATCGAATGCGGGCAACGTTTGGCAATGCTCGGCATGCCGTTGCAGGGCGAGAGCAAGCAAGCCAAATTCCAACTTGACGGCGACATAATCCCGGCATCGTCGAAAGAGTACCAATGGCGACATACGTTTCACGTGGCCCAAACAAAAAGCGAAGCTCACATTCATATTCGAGCCGAGATATTTGGCGAGGGCTTTGATGATGGTCTGGTAGAGGTGCTGCACATCCGGGAGCACGCGTAGGACCGCCCCCGTCATGGCAGCATCTGCGTCCTGGATGAACATGCCCGGCTGCTTTGCCCCCACGGGACGCAAGGGTATACTCCAGCGTCCGACACGATGGCGGCATTATGACGGATTGGCCGACGATACGCGTATGCCGTATGCGTTGTCGATGACGGCAAAAACACCGATTGGCATACGGTACAGGTTTTTCACGGCCGTGTCATCGTAGAGCGCGACATGCGATATGCCCGTTTCGATTCCACTGGGGATGTGGGTGAGATGATATGTCGAGGTATTAGGTTGCGTGCATGCATCAGTGTTGAGGCGTAGTACTTGTCGGCGGCCTACAATGGAGGGAGGCACAATCAGCGGGACACCAGTGGCACACTGGGTTCAGACTACGACCGCGGGACGTACCTGTTCCCTCGTCTGCCAATATATGTGGGTGAGTCGGCCTGTATCGTCAACCTTTACCTCGCGCACTCCGCCGTCCGAAGTAAGGGCCTTGACCTACAGTAGACAAAGATCGACAACCCAAGCACACGTTTGGGACACAAACGCCTGTTGAGCCCACGGAAAGTGCATACATGAAAAAACGAGGGGAAGGACGAGCCCGCGGCCGGCGTATGTACCCTACGGTAGGATGCACACACCGTCGCCTGCGTGCAGCGAGCACCCTTGAGCTAATGCGCCCAAGCAAAGGACAGACATGAATGTACTCGGGCCCGCGCCGGGATGTTGGAAATTCCCCCCCCTGAAGTGGCGATAGTGCGCGTGCAACAGGCACAACACACCCGAATTGTTCGAGCCCTACCAGGCTTCAAGCACGTTGTCGATACCTGTCTGCAACCCTTACCTCGTACAGTTGTGCGCGCTCTCACTAACTAAGATATAGAATGCTAGCTTAGGTGTTCGGTGTTTGTGTGTATGCGAATAGGTCTTGTTCCCTCCTGTTAGGGAGCCCTCCCTCCTGCTACAATTAGCGGGGATGGGTGGGGTGTTTCACCTCGTGCTTGATTGACTACTTATCTCTTCGTAGACATCGGTAGCGTCAAACAGCCTCTCTCCCCCCGTTTGCGCGCAGCCGCGTTTTGGACCTCGCGGCGGTTTATCCGCTGTGTGTGCAAACGCCTCCAGTACCGTGGCCATCGCCGTGGGCTTGATGCCTTGAGCTGGGTGGTAGAAACAAAACCAAACGGGTGCACGATAAAGTGCCAGAACGTGGTGAGACCCACCGAGTGTAACACGTTGTGACCAGTAGTTGAACGACAAGTACTGGGGTGCTGTCGGGCGCCCTTCGGTGTCATCTACAATGCCCATTGTGACAGCGTGCTGTCCCTTACGTTCTGCACTCCCCTGTTCTTCGCTATTCACCCGTCATATTTTCCACTTGATCGTACATCTGTGTCGATAGCAATCCAGCCAACTACGTTTTCCCCATGACAGCCTCGCGGTCAATGGCGTGGTCGTGTTCGAGCTTCAAGTTTTCAAGGCTGGGCCTGCCGATGCTCTGAGCGTGGCTGACGGTCACCTGCTTCAGTGGAGTTCAGATGCGAACGCGTCACTGTTGTCTCACGTGAGAAAACGATCGAGAAACAATAGTCTACCGTACGTATGTGCCACTTTTGTCCGGAAATATGGGTACGGTTCAAGTATAGATATGAAAATAAACGGTTCCTTACATTTCCGGACAGAGTGGTAGGTACGTACGAGTACCTACAGCAGCACCATGCAGAAAATCAAGCGCGTGGTGAATGCAGCCTTGGCCGCAAGGCTCAAACCTAGCTGCACGCACAGCAACAAGTTGCCCCTGAGCTAAGAATAGAGCTGGGGCGCGCTTCCACGGAGGTGCAGACAGCGCCGCTTCAATCCCGGTCTCGGCGAAGTGCAGTATAGCAACACGCAGCCGATTATCGAAGCTGTGTGTGGGTATGTTCTTCTTGTTGTCTACACGTGCCCAACAGCAGTAAACCAGGACCACCTAGCCTGCGACTTGATCTGTGCAAGATGTGTTTCACAGGGGGGGCAGCATTCTCGCGCTGCCGGCCGCCAATCCCAGGGGGCCACCAGAAAAGTGCGATTCGTTCACGCTCGCGCGTCCGTGTCTACGCTGCTGCTCTACGCTCTGGGCTTGGTTGCGCTCTGTCCTCCATTACATTTCGTGCCAAAAGCAAGGCTGACTCTTTTTGAGCTCGTAGCTCAACGCCGCAACATCGACGCCCGCACAGCGTTTTATTTTATTTTATTAGAGGCAGCAAGCATCATCGAACGGATTTTTTGGTGGCGCAGGTTTTTCTCCCTCATCACGGAATGGTTAATTACCCAAAGTTTTTCTTTCCCAGATCTCGATCATGCGATATTCTTTGTTTTCATTTACGCGCTATCAATAAAACGAACCCATTCCCACGCCTAACTGTAGCCAAATATATGTTTTTTGCCTGCTGTAGAACGATCAGGAGGAACGCAGGAAGAGCTACTGTATATCCTCACTCGTACATGCTTCGAAGTATAGATGTACAGTAGTAAAATATGCCCCCTTGTCCTCTCGCTGCTCTTTGCAAGAGCTCAGCCAGTCTACAAAATCGAGGCCAGCGCACTACGTGTTGTCTGTGTCGGCATCGGGAGAGAAAACGGAGTGTTCCTTGGCATGCTTATACTGACGCAAGCGAGAGCACGCGAGCCGAATTGTGTACCAGGTACAGCATACTGTGAGTACGTACTTGTGCATCTTCTGCGTTTCTCCTTTTCGTTCGACAGCAGGGGAAAAAATGTATTTTGCTGCAGTACGAGAAGCCGAAAATTCAAGCGCCTGGAACCACATTTTCAAACTTCGGCGATGAGGTCCGCCCCGAAGGAGGACACCGAAAGTGCTGTCGCTTTGGCACACTCACGGGACAGCTTTGGCGGACTTAAATTGCACGCCGCGCAATGTGTACGAAATCCCTGTTGTAGCAGGCTCTGGAGACGGGAAACAATTTTTACGAGAATCCTCGGCAGACATCGGGGCACAAAACCTATGACTCCGCTATGAAATCTGAAGGGACGCGCTGGTTAGTGTCTCCAACCCACCCTAGTGTCACGGCGCTCACACCTCGGGCGGTGACATGTGGCGTGGGTGGGCCAGGGCTTTAATAAAAACACATTTGGTAGCTGGTGTGTAGGAAGCAGACGACCAAAACTCTCGATCCCTCTCCGTGGGTATAAAATAGAACGTTTTGAATCTTTAGACGAAGAGCGTTGTTGTTGCTGCTGTTCTCCCATCAACGCTGAAATGAAGATGTCCGTGGTCACACAAAGGCGCTGGAGCCCTAGGAACACCCGAAAATCCTCAAAACATCGAGATTCGGCTGGGAAGCAGGACGCTTCCCATAAAAAAACACGGGGACAAAACTCGCACGCATGAGATGAAATCAATGTGCAAAACTAAACTAACATGGCCGCGGGTATCCACTCAACTACAGCATGAAAAGGGCCCCCGTTCCCACAACTGGCTAACTCGTGGCTATTGACTACATCGGTTGCTGTCTGGAGTGCTGCCCGCACCGTGCGAAACGCACGGTAGTCGTGAACACAGTCTGCTGTCTGGGGTGCTGTCAGAGTGACGACTCGCGGACATGTCGTGAAAAAAGAGCAATCGAACCAGCAATCACCATACAAATATCAACAATCGCCATGTGAGCCTCTCTGACAAGAGGTGCAGCACAGCTATGATGCCACGGCCCTGATAATTGCGGGGGTCAATCCCCATGAAGGGTATACAACTCGCCAACACTACAAACACCAGTGACGTTGATAACAGGTACATACTACTGCCTCCTTAAAAGAAAACCAGAAGAAAACGATGACTGCCGCTCTCGTGATGGTGTGCGCGCCGGTCGTGGGTCTCCGTGCGCCGTCCTGCTGCCGTTCTCCATGGCCACCTCATCGCCTTAGCCCAGTCGGCCCGCTCCTTTGCACGCGCTCTCGTTGCCACTCCCTCCCGGTCGGTTCCCCTTCTCCCCCGTCCCTAAAACTAAACGCCCCTCGCACTGCGGTTTTGATCTAAAAAAATAAAATTCCCACGCAAGGTGAGTTCAATTCGTCTCTTCCCCGCTCGTCGATGCTCTGTCTCCCTCCTCCTTCGTCGTCGAATCCAGCCTCCTGCCGGCGCAGTTAGACTGCCGTATTTTGGCCTGTGGTGGCTGGCGCCTGTCTCCGCACAAGGACATCCCGATTGAGCATTGCTGCTCTGCCGCTGCTGCCCTAAAACGACGCGCGAATCGTAGATGTCCGTGTCTGACGTACTACGTACGACCCAACCCTACTGCCAAGACTAAGCCTCGCGGCCACAGGCAGCAGCAAGAAGGTATCACGCCTTGAGGGTGAGTCCGGCCTTGCACCCGCCAAAAAGACCTACTCCACTCGCTATAGGTCTGATAGGGCATGCCTCGCAGCATGCGTTGCCGAGGCAGCGAGGGGAACGGAGGTATATATGGACGAAGAGCGTAGGACGCCGCGGCCACCTCTCGTCCCCTAGACCACGGATTCCAGTGATACCTTCGAGGCCATATTGTATACTCAATGGCTTTGCCCGGTACGTAAGTGCGTTGACCGTGGGTTGATTTTATGTCGAGATCGAACGTCAATCGTGGCGTGACTGCGGGTGTGCGCTGCTGCTGCGAGCTGTGTCTATCTTCTTCTTGCTTGTGTGCGTCGTGATTTCGCGTTTCGAGCTACTACAGCTATTTGACTAGTAGTTAGCTGGCGTCAACTGCCCCGTGATATTTTAGATTTGCCAAATATGTACGTAGGCGTGTTTACCAGGGGATAGGGGATACAAATAGTTATCTGATATGTTGATGTTACCGCTGACATGTGTTACCGCAGTCACCGGCTATAGGTAGCTGCCATCCCTGCAGGAGACTGTTGGTGCTGTGGAACATCTACAGCAGTACTCGTGGGTATAACATGCCGCATGTTCACGACACAGAACCGTGGGTAGAATGTATCTACAAGGTACCAGGTATAAACACATACCTGGTACTTAAAATTACCCTTTTTCCTAAAATCACTTGATTATAAGCACCTGCCTCACGCTCAGCGAGTCTCCCACGATTTTTTGTCGTTTCTACGATCTTTGCTTTCTTCGCGTTCTTTGCTTTCTTTGCGTGCTTGCTTCTCGACCCAAACTTTTTTTCCCGGAACAATAGGGTGTTTGCGAAAGAACCGATTATGGTTGGGTCGCGAACCACAGGCTACTCACCAAACCAAAACATAATCGGGTTTGAAACTGCTTGCGAGAACCCAGAACGATCATTTCGGTTTTGAACTGAAAATAGAATTCTAGGAATTGAGAATACAGCAACAAATGGCAAATAACGAAATAAAAGTACGAAAAATGGAACACCTACGGCTTCGCACGAGATGCTGCTCCCTGCTGCTGCTGCTGCGTGGCTCGCTGCATTTGTGTCTGCTCTGTGTGCTCCATGGCAGTCATGCGAAGAGTGTCAATCGATGCGACCGGGGCCTGTTGTGCAGTGCGTGCGTAGGCGTGCTGTGGGTGAGCCTGTGGTGCGGTAACACGCCCCAGAGCCCAGAGTACCGCTGCTTTGTTGCCGCAGCAACAACAAGCAGCACAGCAGAGCAACAACTTCAGCAGCAGTCCACAACGCACACGGCGCCGTCAACAATGTTGAAGCTGCACCCTGCCAGCCCTCCGCCGCCTATGGCCGTATGCCTTTGCCGGCCATAACGAGGGCTTCGCGTTGACACGGACTCGCCGGATGGGCCGTGCGCTTGGTTAGATAGCTTGGTGGTGAGAGGCAAACCATGTATCATGCCTCACTCCTTCTGGCTGCTGCTGTACGCTGTGCGATGAGAACCTGACGTGGATGGATATGATTTCTTGCCAAATACGATGTTTTCATTCGTCCGGGGCGATCCGGGTTGTACTGGCCAATAACTTGACGATCCTAATCGAAACCCAAAAAGCCAAACCCAACCCAATTTTTTTGTGAAGATATGGGCCATTTGAGCCCGTTTGGGGTCCTGATTTTGGGAAGTTGATTATATTTTGGGATCGGGGGAATAGAAATTGGCCAAACGAAACCATAATCGGAACTTCGCAAACACCACAAAATAGAAAAAAAATCTCGGAAAAAAAAAGTCGATTTTGTTTTTTCAGCGGTTTGGGAGGCTCTCTTTCGCTTTTTTTCACCGGCGGGCTGGAATTTCTTTTGCACTTTCAGTTTTTTTTTTCCTTTTTTCTTCTCCCGTTTCGTGTGCGTGTGTGAGTCGGAGCGCGGTGACGCTGGCGAGCCCGGCGCCGTCGCGGGTGTCGGCGGATGCTGGCGGGTAGAGGGGGGGTTGCAAGGAGCGCGGTCGCGGTTTTCGTGGCTAGGCGTCGTGGGTGCCTCGAGACACAAGGGAAGCATGAGGGTGTGTCTTAACCCCCCCCAGAGAGCATTGGAACGAGCCGAATGGAATATTATTTGCCGCATGAATTGGTGTTGATTGGTTGTGGGAAACGAATGATTCAGTGCAGCCCGAGAAAAACAGTAGATCTAGAAAGAGGAAGAAGTAAGTGTTGCACCCCTTTTTCGTGTTTGGGAGGACCGAACGGCCCGACCGAACGGGAACAAATAGAAGATTATTTGATGTAGATGGACACCACCGAAGATTATGTGGATACCAATTGGTCGTGGCATGTGCAAAAGATACCGTTCGTGCCGATTCGACTGGCGAGGCCCAGGATTCAGCGTGGACCCAAACACGTTTTTTCAGATAGGAACGGAACGAATGACCACGAGCAGCCTCGTTCCGTTCCGCTCGTTCCCATGCTCTCTGGGAGGGTTAAGACACACCCTGAATGGGCTCTGTTCTGCCTCCATCTGAAAAATTAGACTTAGTATGTACGAGTCCATATGGGTCGTTCGGGATTGCAAGCTAACATTCAAGCGGTGCTTATTTTTGCGACCACGCTGGACTATACGAAGAGATGAACGCCCGTCTGACCATGGACATCGTCGAGCTGGCGAACGAGGGTCACGGTGAGCACCGGGCTTCACGCGGGGCGGGCGACGGGGATCACTGTGACAGAGAGGGAGGAAAGCTTTACGCGGACCGAATCGGTGGCGAGGTGGTCGAGGGAAGGGCGGGCGGCATACGAGGCTGGGAGACAAGCTCTGCTGTTCATTTTTTTTTCTTCTTCTTTGACTGGTGCAAGGTGTTCCAGGGGCAGACAACTATTACATGAGAGGGGACGGGGATTTTTTTTTTTTTTCGAATTTTGTATTTTTTCGGTTTCATTTTCATTGTTTTTGCGGTGCTGCTGCTGTGCCATGCTGTGTGCTTTCTCGTTCGTACATACCAGTACCAGCATGAAGAAGAAAGTCAGTACCCTACCTGGGGTATGTATGTATGTACGTACGCACGGCATGTGACTTTTGGCATTATCAAGTCGCCAATTTGCAACTACAACTTCCATCAAATATATATTCAATCATCGACCTTCTGTCCGCTTCGTGTACTTTCCCTTCCTGAGCGAGCGTAGCGGGCGGCGTAGGCCGCCTGCGGAGCGAAGTGCCTTGTATATATATAAAAATATATATATACCGGTATATTATATTCTTAAGACATGCACAGTTTTACATATCATCCGGTACCAACCACTATTAAGAGGGATACTACTATCTGCTATACCAGGTGTCCGGTACCCGGTGAATCCATTGCCGGGGAATCGAGCACCCGCGGTAACCCTACTTGTATTGGTAACGCGAGGCGCGATTCCGCTCGTCCTGGCAGGGGCAGGAGATTCACAGTTTTTCCCTCGATTCGTATAACCCCGTGGGTCAGGTGTTGACCCCGTCGGCAAGACCGAACTGGTCCATGCTCATGATCGACAGCGACGTCCTCTTGACGACGACCACTCGAGACCTGTGCGGCCGCTTGCAAGCCGCTAGCCTCATTCCGCTGGAGTGCCCCATCTTTGTCGTCAAGGTGAGAGAACGACACGGCACAAACACGCGGCATGTATGTACTCGAATAGTGCTACATCAATTTTTTCATTCACGTACAGTACACGCACAAGCCATCACTTGGTTTTGGACAAGCCGACAAACCGCAAGATGAAGGTAGGACCCCCTCCAGATTCGACCGCCATTGATTTTGATGCCTTGTTCCCCCCGCCCCCGCCCCCCCCCCGCCGTCAGAGCGCTAGTGGCGTCTTCGGAGCTGGGGTGGGCAAAGAGGGAAACTTCTCCCGGTACGAGGGGCGCGACATCGAGCTCGACCCCACCGCCCCCGTGACCGCGGTTCTGACCGTGGCGTACATACCGCCGGAGGAAGGGGTCGACGGCCGCCCCGGAAAGCCGCGGGTGCAGTCCTTCATCGTCGACGACTCGCCCCAGAACCGGCAACGCCACTCTTCCAAGTCGGCCTTGGAAGACATTGACGCCGTGTTGATGGAGTGTGCTCCGCCCGCTCCGGCTGTGTCTGCGCTCGGCTGCGCGGCGGCGGCGGCGGCGGCGGTGGTGGCCAGAAAATTCTCGCCGAAAGCGGCGCCCTCCCTTCGCTCTGGAGGCGGTACCTCTGCTGACGCTGGCGACTCCGGAAGCGGTAGCGGTGGCGGTAGCGGTGGCGGTAGCGGTGACGGTGGCGGTGGTTCGATGAAAGAGTGTGCGAAGAGCGAATCGATCGGAACGATCGCTGGCGTGGCGGTGCCGGAAGCCCATCAGTGCGGTGACGCCGGTGGTGGAGGATCGACGACTCAGCAGAAATCGGTCGGGCCCGCGGAGGAAGCAAAAGCAGGCGCTGATGATGGCGTTGCCTCTGACAGCGGCGGAGCGCAGCCGCAGCCGCAACGGCGGTCGCCGCGGCTGTCAACCATGGCCAACTCTAGGGCGGCGGCCAGGTCGAGGGCAGCGTCTCCTCTCGTACGGCCACAATTGCTGCCGCCGTCGGCGAGCGTTCCTTTGGAGCAGGCCGATACTCTTCTTATCGTCGGGCAGCAACCGTTCATACTCGCAAACACGACGTCCTGGCTTGAGCTGCTGCTCCCGAAGGCGGTTATTATTGGTGGAATCTCTGGCTGCGCCTTGGTGATCGGGGACCAGGTGCGATACCCCCCCCCCCCCCCCACACCCCCCCCCCTCGCGAGAGCTGTTCAGCGGCAAGGAACTAGCTTGGAGCAGTTCTCTTCAAACCATACCCAGTCAGAAAATACCGAGTTTTTTTTTGGCACGATCCTAACAAGGGTCATCGATCAGCATTACGTAGAGGGTGACGTCAGCGTCCACAGTTAAATTTGGAGTATACCTTTTCTCCGAAAAATGACGCCGCCGCCCTGTTCGACATGACACTATTATTAGCATCACTTTTGTACATGGTAGCGTCGAGGAGATGCTATTCACAGGTCGAACGATTTTTCAAGTTTCGAGTGACGGACACTTGACGATTTTTCGTGACAGAAGCTTTCGGTTTCGCACACGGCGATGGCTCCTTGGAGAAGCTCAAGCTCGCGATTCGAAGGCGTGCTTTGTGGAACGCGCCTGAATGTCGGCCATGCTGCCTCTCAGGTCGTTGCTGTGAATACCACGCTCGACAGCGTCGTGCGGGACGCAGTTGTTGTCAATAGGCACCCTTGATGGTTGCCTACTTATGATCCCCCCCTCCCCCGTAGCAGCAAAGATGCCATCATATAATAGGAAAAATGGTATTTTGGGGGCATGTCAAGGCCTCTTTTTGCCTTAATTTGCTATGAATAGTTCTAGTGTAGGGAGCGGTCAGTAGAAGGGTCCAACTGCGATCTCCTATTCACAGGATATTTTCCTAGAGTATCATCGAATTTATACGTTCGGGGCGTTCCGCTCTTTTTCACCTCAAACCTCCCCCCCCTCCGCGCCTCCCCCGGCCATCTCATCTCTACAGGTGTTTCCTGGCGATAAGCATAGTCGCCAGCCGCGACGAGCGCACTCTGCACCCTTGGTGGTGGGCGTCGCCATGCGGGGAGTGCATGCGATGGCCGTATCGGCGAGGGGTTTCCAAGGGATGGGGCCGGTCTTCCGGGTGGACAACACTGTAGACAGAAACAGACAGGCGCAGGCTCTGCCGGGCCAGGTATAGATAATATAGTAAAATTTAATGGAATATAATATTATGTAATATGATCTGATATGACGGTATGAATACAGTAGGTGCTGCTGCTGTCGAGCGATTCTACCCCCCCCCCCCCAAAATCTCTCCTATCGAGTACCCCCCCCCCCCCCCCCCCCGATTCTGGAAATGCCTACGCCGGAAATTATATCAACTCATTGAATCTGTCGTCCTTATGCAAGTCCGCCTCAAAAGCGGTTCTTAGTACGATGCAGCTCACCCTTCATGCGACTCGCCAGACACCTCACGGCGCTTCGCGCTTGGTGCAAGCAATGTCTACCTGGTCGGTGAAAACCCGACATGCTCCGTCCCGGCATTGTAGGGATGCGAGGGTCTATGGTCATACGACTACGGCCATGCATGAGATCGAGTACATGGTATCTCCTATGGAGTACACCCCCACGCCCCCCCCCGTCTCGAAAGGGATGCGTGGTCAATGGTCAACTGACTAAGGCAAGCAGCAAATGAGTACGCCCCCCCCCCCCCCCCCCCCCCCCCCGCCTCGATTTGTGAGTGTACGGCCTTACGACGACGGCCGTTCATGTCAATGAGTACCCCTCATGACATGGGTACAATCCCCCCCTCCCCCCCGTCGATCCTTGGTTCTTCCCTCTTCTTTAGTGTGTATTTTGGACCGGCCGGAACTTATGTTGCCGCCCCACCTGCACAGCAGCAGTGCCGCTACCGCTGTGGCGACGGTGGGGCTTCGACGTGTAGAGCCGCGCACTGCAGTGGTCGGTGCCGCTGGGGGAGGAGGGGGCTGTTCTACCCTTCATAGGCGCTAAGACGGCAACGATGATACATGTGGTACATGTACCACCCGTGCTTTTAGGTTGCTCGATCTGGTTCCTTGGCGCCCGGGGTGCGAGCTGTGGGGGGGGGGGTGGGGTGGGGCTCTTCTATTCAGTATTTTGCGCGTTTTTTTTCTGCGCGATGATACACCTGCCAGCCGTGGTTTTGTTGCTCGATCTGCCTGGGCGCAGGCGTGTGTGTCGGTTGCGTGGTTGTGTCCCAGCGTGGTTTGCATGGCTCTGGCTTCCTCCCCGTTCAGCGCGAGCGCGGTGCCGCGTCATCTTCCGCGATGACTGAGGCTGCCAGTTGGCTGGACTTCTATCAGGTCGTTACTACTGGTTGGGTGCGAAATAGATGAAGTACTGTAACTGACTTCACCCTTTTACTATGATACTGCTTTACGTATCCCACACTATTTCCAAGTGTCCCCCCCCCAAAAAAAAAAAGGTGCAATATAAAGTAAGGAACATGCCAAAAACGAGGTTTCCAGCCATTGCTGATAGCGCTGTATGGGAGAAAGCAACACATGGGCGGAGCTGGAATATAGTGGGATAGCGTAGTCGAGAAAGTATCTAAGGATATACAAGAAGGGAGAAAGCAACGAGACATGATGTCCGTAGAGAAGTTTGGGAGGTACAAGACCGAAGTAGAAGAAAGGATAAAAACAAAAGGGAAAGGCTAGCGCTAAGAAACAAGGTGAAATCGGAGAAGCAATGAGAGATATACGCGGCCTTAAGCGAAGGGTTAGGAATGAAATCGTATTTGCATGGCCCAATGCACTTCGCGCAAACGCTGAAATTGCGATTTCGTGTAGGGGACCTGGACCTGCCAGAAAGACAAAGAGGTATACCAGTAGTCGGGAGGAGGAGGAAGAAGATGCACCCATGTGCCCGTGTGGCAAAGCAATAGAGTAGAACTCATATAGTAGGAGAATGATGAATGTGCAAGGGGAAACGGGACGTGTTAGAAGAGGAGATGAGGGAAATGGACGAGTGTGACATGGAGGAGTTCGATACACTAGACGGCAGCGACAAAACGATCGCTATCCTAGGGAGATAAATGGTGGCCACACGCGGCGAAACAGGAAGGGGATAGGATTTGCAAAAAGTTCTGTGCAATATATGGAAATAACGTAGTGCGCGCCCACTGCAATGGTTGGAGGTTTCTCCATTACTGTAGGAGTAGGAATGGTGCTCCGTGTCCAAAGGGATGTTTGGTCAATGGTCAAATGACTAAGGCGAGCAACAAACTACAATAGTACGCCCCCCCCCCCCCAAAAAAAAAAAAGGTGCATGGTGTACTGAAGGGATTTTCCAGTAGGTTTAGTCACTGTTAATGTTATTACGGGGGACCATAGTTAATAGGACCAAATATTGTTAGTAGAAATGGTTAAATACATAGGTTTTTATGTGTACCATAGGTCCTATTAACTACGGTCCCCCGTGATAATAGTGAAAAAACACGCTTGAGCCGCAAACAAACGCCAAGCCAGTCAGATACGGTACAAAAGCCGCGGAACTCAAGGCAAAATTGCCACAACTCAACTGACTGCAATACCTACCACTCTGACCGTAAATATAAGCATCGTTTGTACATTAATATAATACCAAGCGGTCCTTATATTTACGCCCAGATTGGTATTTTGACCAACGATTACGGGGGACCGTAGTAAACAGAACCAAAATGTTGTTAGTAAAAACAGGTAAATATACCAGGTATAGGTTTTTATGTGTACCGTAGGTCCTATTTACTATGGTCCCTCGTAATAATAACTAGTCGGCGATTTATGTGATACATTATTCAGCGAGGTCACAGCCGTAGTGATAGTGCTAACTCCAACTAACAATTTCATCCTCTACACGCGCCTCGGAACGCCCGCGTTTTCGTGTGTGTTTTGTGTTTTTCTCGTTTCATGTTTTTGAAGTTCCTGCGAGAGGTGACGGTGTTCGAGAACGGGGGAGGCATTCGCCCTGGGGAACACTCCGCGTTGCAGGTCTTGTGTGACGAGGTGGGCAGCAATGATTTCTCCCACGAAGTCGGGTCTCGGAATGGTTACCTGTATTTTCTACTTCGTGGCTGCGATTGAGGCATGCCTTGGATGGATGGACTTAAACCGCTGCGTGGTTGTTATTGGTTTGATCACGAAGTGAGTAGTCAATTATCTGACTTTAGTCTGTCACCAATGACGATTTTTCGAGCCAGCCACAGACACGCCGGGGTCAGATATGTACAACTACGTCGGAGGAAACACTCATGCAACTTTTCCGCTCGTTCGCAAGCGACGAACTGTACATATCTAGCCAAACTATTAACGATACCTATTGGGCGACTTCGACTGACAGCCCTATTATTTGATCGCTCGCCCTCCGACGCTGCGCTCCCGCATGCGTTTTTGTGTGGTTACTTCTGGAATCGCACATATTCCACCAGGCACGTGGGAAACGAAATATGGTGTGTGTGATAGGAGACCGATCTTTATGGACGCACCGAGGCCTCTTCTGCTGTTGACCTATTGATTGTTGACATTCTAGCTGGGCTGTTGACTGGTCGAATCGAACCTCGCGGGTCAGGTCGGATCGCGTCGGATGAGGGTGACCCGACCCGATCCGTGAGAGTTTAATAACCTCCTGACCCGATCCGATCCGACCCGACCAATATCCCGACCCGTGAGATTTCGGAAATCTCCTAACCCGACCCGCGGGGCGGGCTGATGACCCATGAAAATGCGTAGTATGTAATGTACTAGTTGTAGTGTAGGGGGCTGTCAGCCAGTTAAAGGTTTTAGGAGTGCAGCCCCGTGTTACGATAAATTACTTGAAATTTGTCTGCTTTCTCCCTGGAACGGGAGTGCAGTGTTCATAAATGAGGTGAGGGGCCAAACCGCGGTCTCCTTACACATGGGAGTGGTATCGTTGCAGGTAACCCGTGCGTAAACGTAAAACACACGCACACACTTGGTACCGTAAGTGTTTTGAGGGTGTCCCGAGGTTGTTGTTAGTTCAGTGGTATGGCTTGTTTGCGCTCTCGAGGTAGGGATGCCTGGCGAAAGAAAGCCTGCCAGCTCGCTTGGACGACAGGGCAATTGTTGTTGGTACGAGTATGGTTGTAGCTGTTGTGCAGGTATCCAGCGTCCTTCCTCGTTGTCACGCGGACCGTCACTGTTTTTACCTCTGCCAGGCATCGGACATATCACCTGCAGACTCAACAGATCATCTTCTTAACAGATCATCTACATATCCTATGCTTGTCGTCATGATACACCTGGTGAATATATGGAAACGATTTGCGGATCCTATCCGGCGAACATGCGCGCAAAGAGCTGTGCCATACAGATCATACAGATCATACAGATACGTCCCATCCGGTAAACATGACCTTACAGTACATCGCGCAGATTGTGTTGTCAGGGGTCTGTCTGTGTGTCCACCCCGAACTATGTACTGAACGTTGTTGATTGGGGGACTCTATGTCATCTGTCTGTCATGACTTATCGATGGAAATAAATATAACATAATCCTTTTATATCGTAGTTCTAATTCATTTGGTCTTGGAAAGGTCACGGTGCATCTGTAAGCTGGAAATATTTTTTTGAGGGCGTGCATGAAGCTAGCTATCAGGGTCTTGCACGCAGGAAAGGGAACGGTGTGAGAGAGAACAACGGGGCCAGAGGTGGAGACAGAGACGAGAGACGTACGTACCAGGCAGGCGCAACCAGAAAATAGGCTATTGGTAGGCGGTTATGTTTAACCCCTTGACTGGCCGCCGCCCTGCTCTAAAACTAGCATGGTTACGCCAAAACTGCGCTAGACGCGCCCAAAGACCCCGGTCTTTCCACCCAGCTTTTCACCAACCCCCCTCCCCTCCCCCCCCCCTGCAACACCCCTCGGACAGCTCTTTGAAGACCGAGCAGAGGATGTTAACTTGATGGATGACTCCTGCAACATATTCCTGGGAGTAGCCCCGACGGCTGGCGAATTGTCCAACTTTCGACCTGCCGAGGGGAGTGAGGGGGCGGAGGAGGCAAGGGGAGTGCCGCCCATGGGAGTGGTGATGGCGTCTGGGGGGATTATCGGGCTCGATGATGATGTGACGCCCGGGCAGTATGCACGGTGAGAGAAAAGCTGCGTCGGCTCGTGGGTGCTGCTCGGTCGTGGGCACTCTCCGTGGGGCGGAGTTATTGGGTGTTGGTGTTGGCAGTGGTGCCGGTGGCGTTGTTGGTGTTAGGGTTGGTGGGTGGCGGTGTTGTTGTTGGTGCTGTTGTCGTAACTATTGTTAAAGTCGATGATGTTGTACCACGCTTTTTTGTTTTTGGCGGGCTTACAGTAACTACCCCGTGCGGTGCGGTGCGGTGCGGTGCGATGCGGTTCGTGTCTGTACGTGTGTGCCTCGTTGTTTACCCCACCTGTGACTCGCAGGTTCCTGCGCACGACACCCCAGCTGGTGCTCGATGATACGGAGGCGATATATCGTTCTTGCAAGCAGCGCATGGAGAGAGAGGGGAGCACTGTGTTGTCCTCCATCCACTTCACGTGTTCAGTTCGACCGGACCGCGTGGAGGTGCGACGACGCCGGGCAAAAAACAAACTTATGAAGCGCGGGGAAGGGCGTAGTAGATGTAAAGCGCCCGCGCTGTTTTTGGTATCGACGGGGAGTAGTTACCTGTGCATGTTTCCGTGTGAATGGGCTTTCTTCGATGTGGTACTGTATGTTGTACACGTATGCGGGCGGGGACGAACGGTCGGGCGTGGGGGATTTTGATGGGCGATGGCAGCGTCGAATGAGATTTCGAGCTCTCGATTCCGGAAATTGAGTGATGTCACACGACACGTTGTCCTGACAGACATGCACATATTCCGATATATCATATTGTGTATCCCTGATGAGGTCATATTTTACCTCTATTACGAGGGACCATAATAAATAGGACCAATATTTTGAGTAAAAGTAGCAATATATATACGTATATATACGTATATATATATAAACATAGGTTTTTGTGCGTGCCGTAGGTCCTATTTAACATGCCCGCCCGTAATAGTACGCGCGATCGAAGGATCACACACAGCTTGCAGATGTGAGTCTCGACGAAATCCTCGACCTCATACCTGGTACCAGGTATGTTTTATTTTTTATTTTCATGAACTGCAGTCCCGTTTTGGGAACAAACCTGTCTTAATCTAAGTACTTTGTGCGCCTAACGGGACTGCAGCACTAAAAGGGCCCAAACAAAAAATCGTACTTGGTACGTCTAATTTTCTTCTACTTATCTGTCGAGAGATGAAACCGTAACCGTCTGCACACAACATACCTAACACACCCGGAGCGACACTAGGTTCCCGAGTCCTCGGATTGGCGTTTCTGGTATTACTAACAGGTATGTTGGGAAAAAAAAAACAAGAAGCGATACTCCGACGGATGGATAAAATAACGTCCCCAAATGGATTGTATGTGCCGCGTGTTAATTTAGCTCCGTTCTGGTTTCGAGTTCGTCCACGCGCAGTTTTGCTCTCGTCTGGTCTGCATTTTGATGTTGGCGCTACTCGCCACGTCACCCCGACGATTCTCTTTACAATCTGACCTACTGTAGCCTGACCTGTCCCGACGTTCTGCCGCTTGGTGGTTTTCTGACTCGAAACTGTGATTTTTGTTGTTGTATAGCAGCAGAGACAGCGGGGGGCCGACGGTGAAGTTACGGTGGAGGCCTGCGTCATGGCCCTGCACCAGCAGGTGGGCTTTCGAAGAATACACCTTAACCCTTTTATTACGGGGGATCCTATTAAATAGGCCCTACGGTAAACACAAACACCTACCTGGTATATATTTCGCTATTTTTACAAACAGTATTTGGTCCTATTTACTATGGTCCCCCGTAGTAGTATGACAGTCCCGTTTTTTTCGGACTAATTACTTGTAATCTGAGTGGTTTGCCCCCAAAACGGGACTGCGGGGTCCTAAAAAAGGGTCAGTCAGCCGTCCGGGGACATGAGAGCGGAATTTTTGACGATAAAAAAAGTGACTTATCAATATGATTACAACATCGCCCACTGCGTTATGGGATGATACACGCTATTAATTGATGCTGACAGAGTTGCAATGGTCGATGCATGGAAGACTCGTACGGCACGGGTATATGGGCGCATCATCATACTACCACTACCACTGCTGGGCGCCCACGCTGCTACTACATTGGACACTACAGTTATTGCGGGGGGCCATAGTAAATAGGACCTAATGTTGTCAGTAAAAAGAGGCAGTTATATAGGTTTTAGTGTCTACCATAGGTCCTATTAACTATGGTCCCCCGTAATAGTTGATAGCACCCATATTAACACTCGGTTTGGTCGCTATGTCGAGGTCCCAAACGGGTTCACGGAAAACCGCTGCTCGTACGTAGGGACATTCTGTTTGCCCCCAGCGGTGACGGTTTCTCGTGCCGTTTTCGAACGGCCCGATCATTTTTTTTGCGGGATATCTATTATAGCCGCCCAACGGCATCATGACTATAGACGGTTTACCGTGCCGTATTGGGCGGTGGAATAATAATTGCGGGGTGATCCATCACTGCTATGCTATGCTGCTGTATGCGTACGGCGGTAGTACATGTTTTTTTTTATTGCAGCACTGCTGTGGTTCCCCCGCCGCCCGCCTGTGTGCAGGCCATTTTCAAAATGTACAGTTTGTGACCGTCGTTGTTTGCTGTGTCTCGCCGCTCTCCGGAAACCCGATACTCCCGCGCGCGGAAAGCCTCTGGCTTCGCACTGCTTGGATGAGCTACGTATCAAGTGCTCATTTTTTGTACCAGGTGTTTGCAGAGAGTAGCTGCTTTTTTTATTGAACGAAAGCAAGCTTCATACGGGGGAGGGGAAAAAGTCTGACGCCTATTCACACGGCTTGTGGGTTCCGAGCGCCACCGAGCGTGCTTTTTTTTTGCCGGTTTATTTTGGAGGGTGAAATGACCAGTCATCCAAGATAAAACAATTGTGCACACGTCGGACACATCGAATAGACGAGACAGATCCTAACTTGCCATTTTGAGAGGTTGTGCGGGATCTGTGTAGCACAGATCCAAGCGAGGGAACGTACCCTACTGTAGATCATGCAGATTGTAAGGTACCCGCCCTGCAACATGAGCTATAGACCACACAGATCATACAGATCGCGAGAATATCTAGCTGGCCGGAAAGAGCTACAGTAGATCATGAAGTGGCAATCGATGACCTGTTCGATGCATGCGTTTTGTGTGTGCTTGAGATCATCACAATTGGGTGATTGGGAGAGAAAAGTATTGGGCGATGGGGAGAACAGCAGCAGTTGTATTACTGCGAGATGCGTGATTGAGAGAGCGATAGTTGTGTGACTGGGATTTTAGCAGTTGCGTGAATGGGAGATAACTAATTGTGTGATAGGGAGAGAAAATGATGAACAGGTGCGAGGTACGGCGTCTGTGATTGTGACCTATGATGGCCACAGGTCTCTATCCAGAAGACAGTCTAACCATCTCCCACACATTTTACGCTAATACACCGATGACCCCCGAAAGAAAGGTACCACGACTCAGCGTTTTTTAAAGGGGAAAAAACAGTCTTTCAGTTTGAGTTGTATCAATATTGCATTAGGTCAAAGGTAAAAGGGTGGAGATATTTCAGGTGCGCACCGTGCGCACCGTCAGTATATTTTCGCCCCTGTTCCGGAGGAAGCTCAACCTGAACAAAGCCCGTGCCCCCTCCCTCTCTCCCTCTCCTCCCTCCCTCCCTCCCTCTCTCCCTCTCCTCCCTCCCTCCCTCCCTCTCTCCCTCTCCTCCCTCCCTCCCTCCTTCCCTTCCTCCCTCCCTCCCTCCCTCCCTCCCCCCCTCCCTCCCTCCCTCCCTCCCTCCCTCCCTCCCTCCCTCCCTCCCTCCCTCCCTCCCCCCCTCCCTCCATCCATTCCTCTTTCTCTCCTCCCCTCCCTCCCCTCCCCTCCCCCCTCCCCCTCCCCTCCCTCCCTCTCTCCCTCTCTCCCTCCCTCCCTCCCGCGCCCTTCCGCTCACCCTATCCCGCAGGAGGTGGTGCGATTTTGCAAAACATTGGATGCTCCGGCGGCCGGAGTGTTTTGCGACGGCGAGCTCGGTCCGGCGGCGACTCTCGTGGGCGGCATCTTGCCGAACACGGCGGAGGCTGTGATGCAGGGGTATGCATCGTGTGCGGCCGTGCTTTGCTGGAATCCTAGCTCGAGCTAGACCGTTAGGCACGAAGGAAACAACCGGGTCCGATATGCCGGTTCGCTGTTTTCGCAATGGTAATAGTTTCCCACACGCGATGTCCCGCGGAATAGTATCCTATGGCAAACCAACTTTCCCGTGGGGTCCTTCATTGGGAAAAATAGTTTAGTTTGCGTTGTGTTGATCGCATGAAACCCTCGTTGGAGGATATTTATCGTCACCGGGGAATATACGAGTACAGTTCTGCAACGCAGCACAGCAGTCTTTTTGGGCATGAGGGCGCAATGGAGACGCGCTTTGTTGATCCACTGGGAAACAATTCGAACGTAGTGACAGTACAGTACTGTCATTACTATAAAAGCAGCGCTTTGGGCATACCGCCACTGTGAGGTACCAGGTATGATACTGGGATGTGTTGGGTATTCTAGACATGACATGCTCTGAGGTACTGGCGTGTACTCGTTACTATGGACAGAACGTATTATTTTAAGGTGATTGGGTGTACGTACCCAGAGGTACTTCCTTGTACTGGCGAGGTACTCGGAATACTGGCGGTATAGGCTATATACTGTAGTCCTATTATTGTATAGTGTATACTCTGTACCTATTAAAAATAAGAGGGATACATATCATACCAGGTACCGGTGTGTCCTACTTCAATCGTCACTTTTACAGTGCAAATCCAGCACTTCAGGCTTGGCGTACTTTGAGTTGAGCCAATGTATCTTGCCCGGTATTCAATATCTCTTGTATATCGTACTGTAACGCACGCGGGCGTACCCAGTAACTTGAGGATAAAGTACTCTTGGGTTACTCGAGTGTACTCGGAGGTACTGGGGTGCATCAGGGGGTGCTGGTGTGCGAGTTAATGTTGTGAGTGCGTGCAGGCGGAGCTTACAACTGAACTCCTGTGGGTATCATACGTTGGTCCGACGCAATCGTTATTTCAGTGAGCCAATCGTCACTGCCGTCATCATCATCATCTATGAGGTACAGCCGATGATGACCGCCATATTTTTTTTTCACGGCGTCGTATTCATGTACTGCTTGCTGCACACGATTGGTTATTTCGCCGCTTAAATTTTGAACGGATACATGCACTACGTGCGAAGTATGGAGCTTAACCCAATTAGTACTGCAGTCCCGTTTGGGGGCAAATCACTTGGAATTAGATTGCTTTGTCCCCAAATCGGGACTGCGGTACTGAAGTACTGACGGTGTTAGTTAACCCCTTGCGAAATGCACCCACATTTGTGGGGAAAACCAGGCGGAACTAGTGTGGTCTGTTTTCGTACCGGTGGGTTTACCGTCACAGTCGTTGTCGCCCCCCCCCCCCCCCATACCTGACAAGGATTGAGGCAAGTAGAGTTTGGATTGAATTGTGTTAGGTACCGTATACCTGGTACGAGGTACCTGGTGCATAACAAGGGTTTGTGGCGATCGCGTGGGTGATTCGCGGGTTCACCATGTTAGCGGTGGGGGGGCTGTTGGGTTTCGATAGTACCTTGTACAGTAACTACTCCAAGGGTGTGTAGTGCTTGGCAGGGTATACAAGACGCCTCGCGTAGTTGGCGGCTTTTCGCCCGCTACGCTCGCTCAGGAAATAAACTTGAAGCGTGGGGTACATGGGTACATACATACCGAACCTGGTAGTTTGGGTCATGGTCGGGTTGTACGTAGCTGCGAGTATCCGTACAGAGGTACGTGGGTACGTGGTGTTCCAAGGTGTCGGGGTGCATGCGTGTGTACTGTAGGTAGGTGGTGATGCAAATGACTTCAAGGGGGCATAGGGAGCAAACATCGACACCATATATATATACATATACCTGGTATCTGGTATAATGCTTGTTTTTTGTTTTTGCCTCTGTTTTACTTGAGGTATTTCTTCCACTCCAGAGTTATTGGAGCCTGATTGCTGCTACTGCTGCTGGTGGTTTTGTGTGTGCCAGTAAGACAAGAAGGGCGGAGCACGACCGCAGGCCAGCCATCGGTTCGCGTTGTTCAGCATCGTTGCGAAAAAGCAACACACGAAAAACATGACAAAATGTTACCAGGTACCTGGTAGATATCTATATCGTATACATACGCAGTCGCACACGAGTTGTTGTGTTTTTTCTGTACATAAGATGCGCAGAATTTGCCGTCGACAAACGGCGGCGAACTTGATGCATGGTGAAAAAATGCTGACCAAAGTTCGCCGAACAAAATTCGCCCAGCAATACAGCAGCGAATGCTGATGCTGAGCGCAACTCTCTCATCAAAGCTTGCTGAGCGAAATTATTTTCTCGGCCGAACCCGCTCAGCAAAGCTCGCTGAACGAAACTCGCCGAAAATCGTGAAGCAGCACACCTCGATGAGAAGAAAGATCGATGGGCAAAGCTCGCTGAAAAAACTCGTAGAGCTAAGCTTGCTGAGCAAAACTCCCTCAGCAAAACAACTTGCTGAGCAAAACTCACTTTCGCAAAACTCCCTGGCTAAAACAACTTGCTGACAAAAAAACAATGGCCCCCGGCCCATCAAGTACCTCGCGGCTGCTGCAAGGACGGCGATTTCGCGCCAAAACTGATGCACCACGCACAACCCCTCCCTCGCCTCCCCCGCCTGACAAAGAACGACCTCCAACCGGGGAGAGGGGGGAGAGCGATAATCAACCTGACGACGTCGACAACGACGACATCATAGCGATCGTCCTCAAAAGCGTGTCAATAGCATTATTGGGATAAGGTACATTTTCGGCGAATCCTCGAGTATACCGAGCCCCTAGCCGAAGCGACGCCATTGCTGATGATATTCCCGCTCTCCGGCACACCAACAACAAACCGAACCGAACCACAAAAGCAGTAGCAGCAGCGGTGCTGTAGCTGCTGCACCGACGTTTACGCGGTATCCGTCTTTCTAGGAGGGATCCGAAAAGGGACCTATACGTACCTATGCAGCAATTGTGCCGGTCACTCTCCACCAAGATCCCTGGAACATCAAAACTTCGACTATCCAAGAAAAAACACTGCTTGTTCGATATTTTTTCTCGGGAATACAAACTTCCGAAAAATCCTATCGATAGAAACCCACACAAGGTTCGAAATTTCCAAGAAATACGAAGCTCAACACTTTCCTCCTAGAAAGACAAATCTTCGACATTCCTAGAAAAAACAAAGCTTCTACATGCCCCCCCCCCCCCCCCCCCCCCCCCCTCGAAAAAAAAAACTTTTACTTTCATTCCCCTATGCAGCAAAAAAAAAGCCACCAAAGCGTAGGGAAACTGCGGGCACCAAAATACCTTTCACTGAGAAAAAATAATGGTTTGATGTTCCGACTCTAATTCTGTGCCTCCCCCCCCCCCCCCTAACCCTTACTACTGTAGATTCACGCACGAGCGCGGGAAAGGAAGCCAAGTTCTTAATCCCATTCCGCATCATCTTCATCCTCAGATTCTCCTGCAATTCTAGCCGAGGCCGCCCGTAACATGGCATCCATCGTTCGACCGGAACCTGCATCCGGCAGCGCGCAAGCCGCTTCTGACGGGGCGACCGTGTCCTCCGCTTCTTTTTCTGGGAAAGTTCTCGTGGCTGGCGATGACGCAGCCTTGACGGCTGGCGATGTCGCCGCCGCCGGGGGGACGCCCGCGTCCTCGATCGCCTTTTCTGGGAAAGTTCTCGTGGCTCGTGATGCAGCCTTGACGGCTGGCGACGTCGCGGCCGGAGGCGACACGATAGTAGCGGTGGGTGGCGCGACTTCTGCGACGGCTGGAGGAGGTGACGCTGCTGCGGCGTTAGCTTTGAACGGTCTTGCAGCCTTTCGAGGGCGTCTTCGTTGAGGCATTGTAGCGCGCGAAAGGTTTGCCTGGTAGTGTTTTCGTTGAAGCCATGGGTGCGGAGGGGAGGGGGGACGGAGCACCTAGTTGTTGTTTGCCTCAAGCCATTTCACTATTGGGGGGCGAGCAAAGAGAATGGACCGGCAATTCCGGACAGGAACACGACTCGGCCCAGCTTCGATGCAATGATTGACGAGTCAGGCTATTAGTGACTCTTCATTACATCTCCATTCCGGTAATGTTCCCAAGCGCTCGAGTTAACGGGGTGATGGCCTAGCGTCAGGTATATTGCAACCATTCTGCCGAATCTGGGTCACGATCTATATGTTGTGTACAGCCATCAGTCGGAGGGCGGTTTACCTGGCAAAATTTTGGAGCACGTCGGGGGCGATGCATGAGGCAAGTTTGTATTTTTTTGGACGAAATGTATTGTCGTCACATGAAACCGTGGTTTCAACATTATGTACCCGACGATCGCTGTACACCCAGCGTCCGTCCTGATATCTTATCTTATAGAGATACAAATGATGTGGTCACAAACTGAGGCAGAGAAAAACAAAAATAATCGCAAAATGCATCAAAAGATAACACAATGGAATGCCAACGTACCGGCCAACACAACAAACACGCCAACCGAACAACTGGATAAAAAATGAATGCTGAAGTGCGCGTGAGGATTCAAGAGCCGCCCATTGATAAAAAAAATCGATACCAACATTTGGAAAGATGAAACGTCCATCCACAGGCCGCGAAACAACTTTTGTACTACTCCCTACCATAAGGGCTGTCGGGTGCCAGGTAAAGTACGATGTATGACAATTCGGCAACGCACGGCGGACATATGTAAGCGTCATGGAGTACGTACTCATGAGGTAGGAAGGGCAGGCTAGAGGAGTACCAGTACCCGACAGACAAAGGTACATGCTTTCGAACCAGATCCCCAGGCGTTGCCGCCGCACGGCGTCCCGCAATACATAAAAGAGGGGCCACAAAAATAACGCCGCCGTATACAGATAGATGGGTGCATACAAACACAGTACTTGAAAACTTGACAAACGGCAGTTCGACCTTTCTGTATAAACAAAATCCCACACTTAAACCAAGCAATTTACCCCACAAAAACGTGGAAGCAGTTCCTTAACACTGCAGTCCCGTTGTGGGGACGAATTAGTCCAAATTAGAGTGGTTTGTCCCCACAACGGGACTGCAGCCTTAACTATTCATGAGAGATTTGAGTCACCTTTTTTTCCAACTCCTAATAAGGAGGCCCTACATACTTTTTTTATCTTTGTCCCCAAAAAAAACAAGGTCCAGCGGCAAAGGGGCTATATGGCACAACCAATGAGAAAGAAAAAGGTATCCCTATGAATAGATAT
Organism: Nereocystis luetkeana; assembly: GCA_031213475.1. Taxonomy (NCBI): domain Eukaryota; class Phaeophyceae; order Laminariales; family Laminariaceae; genus Nereocystis; species Nereocystis luetkeana. The sequence goes on from JARUPZ010000006.1 coordinate 7,005,868, forward strand.
ATGTACGTCTACACATCCGGGACGACGAACGAGTAGCAAGCAAGCAAGCAAGCAAGCAAGCAAGCGAGCAAGCCAGCAAGCAAGCAAGCAAGCAAGCAAGCAAGCAAGCAAGCAAGCAAGCAAGCAAGCAAGCAAGCAAGCAAGCAAGCAAGCAAGCAAGCAAGCAAGCAAGCAAGCAAGCGAGCAAGCGAGCAAGCCAGCAAGCAAGCAAGCAAGCAAGCAAGCAAGCAAGCAAGCAAGCAAGCAAGCAAGCAAGCAAGCAAGCAAGCAAGCAAGCAAGCAAGCAAGCAAGCAAGCAAGCAAGCAAGCAAGCAAGCAAGCAAGCAAGCAAGCAAGCAAGCAAGCAAGCAAGCAAGCAAGCAAGCAAGCAAGCAAGCAAGCAAGCAAGCAAGCAAGCAAGCAAGCAAGCAAGCAAGCGAGCAAGCGAGCAAGCAAGGAAGGAAGGAAGCAAGGAGGCAAGGAAGCGAGCAAGGAGGCAAGCAAGGAGGCAAGCAAGCAAGGAAGCGAGCAAGGAGCACCGCCGACTCACGTGCTGCAGTTCACCGGGCTTCTGCTCGGCCGCGGCCGGCTCGGCCGCGGCGGGGGTGTTGGAACCCGCCGCCGCCTCCCCGCCGCCAGACGCCGCCCTCTCCGCCTCTTGCTTCCGGCGCTTGAGCTCGGCAAGCCCCCCTGGCGGCATGGCACCTGCAGGCAATCCCAATGGGGATTGGGATAGAGTTGTCAGTGCCAGTACGAGCATAAGAGGAAAAGAAACGTATGGGGTACAGAGCTGGGTCGGCGTCAAATATTTGACTTTTTGGCCCTGTTTCTACATCTAGTGCACTGCTGTGCAGAAATGACCTCAGTAGTGTAGTGCTGTTCGAAAACGAAAAAAGCTAAGGATAGAGGGCATGCCTAACTCTCGCTGCGTTGGAGCTCGTCCTGGATATTCGTACTGCAGTAAGGCATGCCACGATGTCGTCACGCCTACCAGGTATATAACTGTGAGCGCTCGTGGAAGACATAGATACATAAATACAACTTTGTAAATATGCTTGGTATACATTTAACGATTTTCGGTCAAACTAAGCACGTAGCAACTCGCTTTGCCTTGTTACCTCATACAGCTTACCTCGTATCAATCACTGGTGCGGGGGGGCACATCAAATAGGACCTACGGTAAACACAAAAACCTATATATTTCGCTATTTTTACTAACAATATTTGGTCCTGTTTTACTACGGTCCCCCGTAATAGTGTATGATATATATTTGGGTCATGGGTCGCGGGAGGAGGGGACGGCCGAAGGAGGAGCCACGACTTTCAATGGTCGAGCAATGAGCGACCGCTGTGTGACAACGCTCGGCGCAGGCGTTACCGTAGACACACAGCGGTGGCGCATTGCAGCACATTAAACACGCCGGAGGCTGTAAACGCTGCCAAAATAATATCTGAGCCTGGGATATTTATATCACACGCTGATAAAACACTACTACACGGCCTTCCAACAATTTCTACACCTGGTACAAGGCAGGCTTGAAAAACACTGCAAGCTACCAGGTACTACTGGTGTACCAGGTATATCAAAAGCATGGGCCCACGTACATACAGAGCGGCCACATACTGCTGTTAGGCGCTTGTCCAACCGCACTAACCATATGGTGGCAAACGACTTGGACCTTAGCGTTGCATCATTTTCACAGAGGAAAATCCGCTAAAAAAAGCCGACCCCCATTGTCGCCGACCGGTCCACGCACCAGGCATAGGAATCCCCATCCCCATCCCCGGCAGGCCGACGCCTCCCATCCTTTGAGCCCGCCCCATCCCACTGCCAGGTGCGTCGCCACCTCCCGTGCCCCGTCCAGGGCTCGAACTTTCACCCGGAGGGCAACCCGGCGCGGCTCCCAAGGCCTGCTTGGTCAACGGATGAAGGAAACGAGCCGTTTGCGTAAGGAGCGGGGTTTTGCTGGGGTAAACGAGGGGGTTCGGCTAACACAAGAAGCGGGTTTCGCTGAGGAAGCGAGGGGTTTTGACATTACTGAAAGGCGTTTTGTATGTTCCGTGACAACTTTTGGTTGATCTGTGGGACAATCGGGTCTCAACGACTGGTGCTCGCTCTTTCCCACATCGGAATGATTGTATAACTGAGAAGCGCCCGTGTCAAAGGGAAGGGAAGGGAAGGGGAGGGAACGGGAGGAGAGGAATATCAGATTTCGACGTCTGCCGTTCTCGAAAATATTCGGAACGCTTCCACAGCGACTCCATCGTCGATTTCAGATTTAGACTGTAGGTGTTTTGAAAAGAACCGAAAAGCCCCAATAGCCTATAGCGACGTCACCACGGGCAGGGAAAAGCTAGTCAACCATTTTCAACACAATCCCCCCCCCAACCAAAAACTCCTCTTGCGCCGGGAAAAAAACGTTTTGAGCGTCCACACGTTGGAAGTGCCCCTATCAGGAGTAGGGGCCGTGCTCCGTCTCCGAAAGGTTGCGTGGTTAATCGTCAAATCACTAAGGCAACCAACAAGTTACTACTCGCGTGCGAGGGTCTAGATATGGCCATACGACTACGACCATGCATTATATCGAGTACACCCTCCCCCCCATCCCCCGCCTCCCAACCAGCCCTATCAACCGAGTCAACGACATAACAACCGCCCAGAACACCCCTCAGGCCGCCGCTGACCTGCAGGCGGGCCGCCAACCCCGGCGACACTCTCGGCGAAGAGCCTGACCCAGACGACGCCGCCGGAGCTGGCGGGGGCGGGGGCTCTTGTTCCTTCGACGCGGCCACCGCCGCTGCTGTTGCTGCCATCTCCCCCACCCCAGCCGAGGAATCCAGGTTGATCGCCTTCATACGGGCCGTGAGGCCTGCGGACACCTTGCCGGGCGCACGTGGGGACTTCGAGGAAGACGAGGGAGAAGAGGTACCCGACGCCTCCTCGCCGCCCCCCCCAGCGGAACACGATTTGACGGCCATTACCTTCACTCGGGGCAGTACACCAAGGGGCCAGGGGGGACACACGCACATAATCTCCAGAGTTGGCGGCAACTTCTTTTCATTACGGTGAGCCACGCAGGTTGCAAAGCTGAGTAACATATCAACCACTCAATCGGTCGAAACTCACTCGCTCACAGCTAGCTAGCCGTATTTGTAATATTTCTAAAATAAAATTATCATTTATCACGGGCGAGGAAAATGCCAGGTTAATTTTTTTGACGCCACGAAAAAAACAGAGACCTTTTTTCGAGTTACCAGCCCCGAATCTCCAGAGTTGGTGACCGTTTTCAGTTCTTCAACGTTTTCTCTTCTTTTTTATTTTCCTCCGGCGGACGGGGTGAACCCAAGGATGTTGGTATCAAAGGTGGCAAATTGTCAGGGTGATCAGACAAGACATACAAAGTCGTTTTTTAGTGGGGTTTTAAATATAGAGCCTGCAGCATCACGCTGACAGCGAAGTAATGGCTTTGGCAGGCGGTTTTCTACGACTCCAGGTAATTTCCCCATGGTCGCAGAATTGACCCCTTAAGGACCGGCCTCCCGTTTTGGGGACATATTCCTCCAAATTAGACTCAGATATTTGCTCGATTTTTTACGGTGCGATTGTTTCTACAGGGGTTTAGTGCCACTTACTGTATGCAGTCCGGAGACATAAGGATCATTCGGAAATTTATTTTCAACAACCACACGGTCCTCACACATGCGGGGCAGAGCAGAACGTCCAGGGATGATAAACCAGTCGCTGTTTGCGCCGTACGTGTAAGGTATCGATCGCGGCCATACCGTGGGATAAATCTGCTATGCCAAAACTGACAACCTCGCCTTCACCAACCAAGGGATGAGAAAACGTCGCACTTCATTTTTTTTTGGTTCACACCTTTGGCATCTTGCCGGACACCCCGTCATTGGCTTCACTACCGCCAGAGACAGTCCTGGAAACCCCCGACGACGTCGAAGAGACAGTCCTGGAAACCCCCGGCGATGTCGAACCAGGGGATCCCTTGAAGGGGCTTTGGGGGTAGGAGGGGGAGGCGCTGCCGCTCATCTTGGCGATGCGGTCGGCGACGCTCGAGCCGCTCGATGGAGTACCTTAAAAGGGTGTGGAGGGATAAAGGTACAGCACGCTTAAATTCGCAAATTAGCCGCGCAAAAAAATATGGCACGCAGCTACAATAAATAGTATAGAGCGTGCCTACTAAGATCAATTTCGTGGGTTCAAGTCTCACCGAGTGCATACTTTTTCTTGCATAAAAAACGATTAGCGGAAAGGGCGAGAGCGTGAGTTAGCATAGCAACATTCGATGAAAAGCAACGAGCAGTGGGAATGCTGAACCCTATGGGTGATAAAATGATGGCATGCACCGGGGGGGGAAAGGGACGACACCTGTGACCACGGCTTGTCCAGAAAAAGATAGGTGAGGGTAAAAACCTCCTGGGCTGGAAAGTGAAAGTGATGATAAAAACAAGGCGAGAGAGGAATAGAAAAAGGTGCATGCAGAGCGCTTACCTTAACCCCTTTAGAGCTTCCGCCCACGCCTTTTGCGGGCAAACTACTTGGAATTAGTGTAGGGTGATTGTTGCAGTACTACTACTGTAGTGAAAAGGGTTACCTTTGCGATTTTGCCGCGCGATTTCAGCACTGCACTGCATGGTACGTAGCTAACAATAGTAGTAGACGACAGCGAGAGAGCCATACTGCAGTACAAATGGGGGGGGGGGGGGGGGGGCACGGGACGTCCAACGCAGGCGAAGTAGACAAGAAAAACAACACAGTCCAGGCAGGAAACGCGGCAACAGCTTCAGTACCTGGCGCCGACTGCAGCTAAGTCAACGCTGTCACTATCACTATAGCAGTTTCTGCCGTACCGAAATATGTTTGAACCCGCTCGCTCCGCTGTGCTTGCCCAGCCCCGCTCCTGACGGCAATAGCAACGCACAATGCTTCTGCGGACGAGTACAACACCAGCCTGACAACAAACGTGACACAATTATACGCTTCGGGCACCTCCATACGCGAAGTTTTACACGATACTAACTAGAGTACACAGCCACGCACGAGATTTGACTAGCGTATGAGACCCTTACAAGAGCAATACTCCATAACTTCTTACTGCACCTTACCAGTGAAATAGTGTATAACTCATTACTGCACCTTCCCGGTGAAACACTCAATATCTCATTACTGTACAGAGCACACAACAATGGCTCAGCAGTATACAGTGTACATAGAGTACGAGGTGTACCGGAGAGGTTACAGAGTACACAGCATTTTTAGGCCTCCGAGACTCACCGGGGGTCTGCGTGTTTATGGTCGGGGCACTCGGCGGCGTTGACGATCGCGACAGTGTAGCATTTTTAGGGACGGGGTTACCGCTTGGTGATTGGCCAACCCCCCCCGCCCCCGCTCCCGGGCTTGAACCGCGCATCTTGGCGAGGCGTTCTGCCACAGATGGCCCCGAAGGAGCAGCAGACGACTTGGGCGGCGCTGGAGTTGGCACTGCTATGCGGGGGCGGTTGCACGGCCAGTGTGTGCGGTTAGCGGTAGCCAACAGCAGTAGGGTGGGGTAGCGTTTGCCGGAGGAGGGGGGGGGGGTCACTGACTGTTGTGATGGGGGCGGTGGTAGTGGGTGGTAGTAGTAATGGCAATTGTGGCGAAGGTGGTGGTGGGGATAATGATAATGGTACCGGTGGTAGTAGTGGCGGTGGTGCTTGTGTTGGTGGTCTTGGTAGTGGTGGCCTTGGTAGTGGTGGCCTTGGTGCCGATGGTGGGTGCTTGTGTGGGTGCTTGTGTTGGTGTTGTTGGCGGCAAACAGTAGTACCCTTAATAGTGCGTTTCTTTAGATGCGTACGGTATTGCGCGCGAGAGTGCCCGTGGCGGGAAGCGGGATGCCGGCTTTCAGAAAAGCACAGAGATCGAGCCTTCTGTACCATCCTGTGGTGAGAGATGCGTGGCGTATGAGGTGGGGCTACTGAAAGACGCGATCGCAGCATTCACGTGGCAGGCGGGTATCATAGACGCGTGGCAAGAGCACGTCTTGATCTGGGTTCGTGCACGTAGTCGAACCTTTACAACCAGCAAGGTAAGCCTGTGTCACCTGTCTAAGAAGTTTCGCTTCCTATATTGTAGAAAAAAAATGCAACGAGGCCTGAGGCCAGCAGGTTAAGCCGTCGGCTAAAGAACAACTACAGTAGCCTTCCGTCAGAAGGAGATATGACCCATGGCCCATGGACAAAAAAATAATAGTCAGAAGATACGACCCATGGCTTGCTTTGGAATTTACGTCGCCCTAAAAACAAAAAATCAAGTACACTATTAATGCTGTAACTGACGTAACATGTACAGTAGAGCCATCAAGTACAGTAGGTACAACAGTACCAGATATGTTGTCTGGACACCATCAACATTCTCGGGCATCCATACTACTACTACTACTACTACTACTACTACTACTACTACTACTACTACTACTACTACTACTACTACTACTACTACTACTACTACTACTACTACTACTACTACTACTACTTCTATACTACTACTACTACTACTACTACTACTACTACTACTACTACTACTACTACTACTACTACTACTACTACTACTACTACTACTACTACTACTACTACTACTACTACTACTACTACTACTACTACTACTACTACTACTACTACTACTACTACTACTACTACTACTACTACTACTACTACTACTACTACTACTACTACTACTACTACTACTACTACTACTACTACTACTACTACTACTACTACTACTACTACTACTACTACTACTACTACTACTACTACTACTACTACTACTACTACTACTACTACTACTACTACTACTACTACTACTACTACTACTACTACTACTACTACTACTACTACTACTACTACTACTACTACTACTACTACTACTACTACTACTACTACTACTACTACTACTACTACTACTACTACTACTACTACTACTACTACTACTACTACTACTACTACTACTACTAGTACTACTACTACTACTACTACTACTACTATTGATACCACTGCTGCTGTAGTCCGCCTACGGTAGGTCGGCCGCAAGCGCGCTAGAGTGACACAATAGCAGTGCTGCAAGCCTAAAGACACAAAATTTACTACACATATTATGTACGTAGTTGGTACCTCATAACCTTCTGAAACCCACAAACTATCAGGCAGTACCACCTCTGTAACAACAACGGAATTAGGTAACAGCAGGCAGTTTTCAGGTAGCCCACAAGCGGTGAGGAGGAGAGGGAAGGCGGAAAGGTATCTCCTTTCTGCCCCCCCGGCCCTTTCGCACCCAAGGTCCAACAGCCATTCCGATCACCAACTTCTGGGCATTAGATTGTGTTCCATAAATACGCGATCGGTCAACATCAAACAAAAAATCAGAACACAATTCGGGCGGAGTCGCTCCACCCACCACACCGCGAGTACGGCAGCGCATTTACAATCCGTGTAAAAGCCGGAGGACGCTACTTCGTATGATACAACAGCAGTAGTACATTGCAGTATGGGCCTACCACCTGTAGACAACTATACGTATGCCTCGGCTGACCCTGCTCAAGCTTGTCGGCCTTATCATGATACGACAGGAAGGCACGTGTCTTACACAGACGGAACGGGTGCGACAAACCAGACGATCACAGGGCACCAGACCATTTTCACTTTTGCGTCATGAGGGAAAGATAACGTGCTACCTTCCGCAGGCCGAACTCAACTCAACACGTATCACACGAACAACCAATACCTGGCACGAGCCTCTTTTTTCTCTTCCGACCTCTTGACAACTTCGATGTTCACTTGCTTTGTTCGCTCAACAAGTACGCACTTATTTTTTAGCATTTCTTTTATGCATACAATAGTTACAAACACGTCAGCTGTGAGTTCAAGCACTTGAAGGGTTGATACTCAATACGTATCACACGTAACCCTGGCATTTCCAGGCGATATTATTATACCTGGTATAGAATATTTCAACTCTAAATCCAAGTAGTTTGAGCCCGAAACATCCGTACGTCCATACCTCTCAGTCTAAAAAGGGATGTATGGACAGCACTGGTGCACAGTCATACTTCTAACAAGGGACGAAAGCGTGAGTGGGCAGCTTTTAATGGAAACCGACGAGCGGTGGGATTGCTGAGCGCTTGAAGCAGAACCCTCAACACGATAAAAAACAAAGGGTTTTTGCCAAAATCAGGTATACCTGGCCACTTTTCGGCCAAAATCAGTTACCGTATAAAAACAAGTACAAAACACACCCCAGGAGCCCTGCTATTGGCCAAGCTGACATTGTAACTGATTTTGGCTCGAAAATGTCAAGGTATACCTGTTTTTTTCTACTATGTCTAGCTTTCAACTGATTTTGGCCAACTTTGAACCAATTAGAGAGGCCATACGTTCATTGTTTTTTCTCTGCGTATATGCGTCTGCCCTCCCTCGGTTGAAATTCTTCAGTATTAACGTATAAACTCTGTACTCGTACGTCGTACGTAAAAGTACGTATTTACACATGCATGCATGCATGCGTACGCTATTAATAGTTTCACTTTTTCTTCTTAAGGGTGTGCGTTTCAGTTATTTAATACCTGGTATTAATGGTTGTTTCGATGTGGAATCGGCACGGACACTGGTTGTGCTGGATGTCGACGGGTAGAAAAAACGGTTTAATGTGAAGAACACACACACTCTGTGTGTTGTTTTCTATCGCCACAGCTGTCGATACAGCACCATGGTCTTTTTCTGCACCACCCCGCGTCGAGGTGGTCTCAGGTTTGGTAGGACAGGATAATTTCGTGCCGAGCAGGCGGTTCCGCGAGGACGGTCTAGAAGATTTAAAGCTGTCAACGGGGGGGGCGCGAGATACTCCTGGCGCCCCCGCCGTGGCGAAACGAAGGAAGCCTATTAATAATGTACACCCTAAACCAAACGAAACAATGCAGATTTTGGAGGCCATGTCGCACGCTTTGTGCTTTACGTATTCTTTTTTACCGGATTTTTTCATGGACAGAACACCGCTCGAGGCGGGCGTTTTTACTTGGTTTTAGTATGCAACTGATTTTGGCACAAACGGATCAGGTATACCTGATTTTGGCATTTTCCCCAAAAAAAAGCTTATATACATACAGCAGAGTAGCTGGTATGGTATCATGGTATGGTGGTACGGACTGGAGGGGGAAGGAGGGTGTGTGTGTACTTCACATTAAACCGTTCTTTCTACCCGTCGACATCCAGCACAACCAGTGTCCGTGCCGATTCTTCAATCCTATTAGTAGAAGAGATACAAGTTCTGTGGTCACAAAGCTACGCCACAGATATACCACGTTGCCACGTATGTATGCAGTAAGCACAGCAGTGGGCAATGCAATGCCATGTCATCATAGGTACGACAGGCACGGCATACACATTCTATGAAATAGAGAAACGAAAGGAAACAAGCAAAGAGAAAACAAAAAACAAAGAAGACAGGGTAGACAACTGTGACCCATGGCTTGTTCGCAAAGCTGCCGGGCGTACGCAATGCTCATGAGCAGGAGCATTGATGCTCCGGCGATTTGAGCCGGATAGGGAGCGCAAAAAGTGATTGATACGCTACATATATACAGTACATACAATACATAACCGGCCCTCTGATAAGAATAGGAAACCGGGTTACTGGCCAAGGCTAGATTTCTTGTAGGAGAAAGGGTGTGTTTCACACAATTTTTAGTATAGTCGCTCCCGGATTTATCATTTTCCCCGAAATCTCAGGCTGAGTTTCATGTAGGTCGCTTTCTTACGAGAGGGTCGGTATGTAGTCTACAGCAGCAGCATCATCATCATCATCATCATCAGCAGCATCATCTGCAGCATCAGTCAGTACAGCATGGGCGAAGCAAGCAAGCCTAAGCCCCTCCCCGGAACGCTGCGCTGATCGAGCGAGTAGAAAGCGTCAGGTACAGTACCTGAGTTCCCGCCCGAGGAGGCTCTAGCCAGCGCCGCCACGCGGTCCTTGATCGTCATGGGCTTCTCCTCCGACATGCTTGCTACTGCTGAATGTACTCGCACAGCAGTAGACTAAAATGCTCTCTGTACCTGGTGCTTCAAAACCTGCGCTTTGCAGACGGCAACAAGAGTAATAAAATGGGCCTGGTTGAGATGGTTCGCAATTGAAAACGGACACCAGAACACGTCGAAATGATGCTTCACACACAGATATACGAGTGTGTACCTCGTGCAGTACAGCAGTACGAATGCAGTCCAACAACAGCATTCTGCTGCCCGTCTGTATCGTACTGCTGTACCTGGGATGCGGTACGAATGCTGTATCGTAAGCAGCATACTTTATACCTGGTACCTGGTACCAGATACCAGGTACCGGGTACCCTGGTATGAGGCAATGCGGCAGTGTAATACGGTACGACTACTGTAGCTGGGGGTACGTATGTGCCAGGTATATACCATGATCAGGTATGTTATACTACATGTAGTATGTATGTCGCGGTAAGGGCGAGGGGCGGGGCAGGTCGCTTGAGAAGAGGGCAAACGGCGGCCTGAGGTTCTCAGGTTGGGCGCCCTGCCCAGCCTGAGGTTGGGCGCCCTGCCCAGCCTCTCGCCCTTGGGCTGGCTGTGTGTGTGCACTTTTGGTGCTTACGATATGATAGGGGGGAACATTCCGGCACCAGCACCGACACCAGCACGGGCAGCAGCACCACAGCACCTAGCGGTATGACATCATTGGTCCCTCATTCAACACCCAACACACCTTCCCACACACAGAAGTACCAGGGCATGTAAATACCCGTAGCAAACAGACCAGTTTAGACGAGTTTAGACCATCACCCCGTAAGAAACGAATCACCAGCCAGTATATACGCTGCTGCTGCAGAACGAACAAATGCGTTCTCTTTTTGGCATTTGTTCTTCCTTTTTCGCTCTATCAAACGCGCGTTTCCACACGGTACAGTAGTAGCTAAACAGCTAAAGGCGGCGAGCAGCAGCGAAAACCAGCAAGCCTCTGGTGTCAACATGTACGTATGGGGTCGGAATCGCTCGTGGTGGCCGCCTGTGCTATGCTCTACCAGGTACCTTGGTATCGATGTAGCTCCCGAGATATCATGTGCTTGTGGTGCTAAATAAACAAATGAACACACTGAAGAAAAGTTGCGGAAGTACTCGTAGGTCGATCGAGCGCGCTGGGGGGCGAGGTCACCCCGGCACGCGCCGGCAACAGGGAAATCGTCTCCTTGGGTCACATACGAGTATCATACCAAAGGTATACTAGCAGAACTCGTACCTTCGACTCTCACCAGGGGGCCAGGGAATGGGGTGTGTTTTCGCACAGAGCACCTTCTTCGGGTGTTCATAAACACTGCGCGGCCATAACAATCTGGGATATCGGGACATTCATCGTTTGTGTGGTACCCCTCTCACTAGCCAGAACACCACCATGAACCCAGCCATTTGTGGCGCACGCGACGCGCTTCCTTCGGCGATGTTCGAGCGGACTATGGGTGTTACTTAGCCCTGTGTGCCTTACCTCCTTTTCGAAGGTTCAACAACAACAAGCCCCCAAACACGCGAGCCAAATGGCTCGCTCTCTTCAGTGGTTTGTTTTTCAAGCCACGACCTCACAAGGTAAGCACCAAACACCGGTGGATCTCCATGCTCCATACCACGAGTGCATTCAACTGTCTCGAGCATAGATCGCCTCTCGTGCAGGGAGCTCAGTGTCGCTTGCCGATCATTAAGTGCACCACTGAGCCTGCGCTGCTGTAGTCTCTCGATACATAATCGATACAGAATTGCAACAGAGCAGTGTGTCCAAAAGTGTGTGGTGCTTATCTTTCTGAGCTCACATCGCCATGCCCAAGCTGCAAGTCAGGGCGGATGGCTCCGTGTTCTCGCGCGCGCAGCATATGGCTGCCTCGAGCATACCAGTAGGTCTCTCGTGCAAGCAGCTCAGTGCCACTTGGTCTACGAGTAGCATCAAGCGCATCTCTGAACCTGCCATGTTGTAGCTTCTCGATTCCGCGTTGTCGGTGTACTGCTGTACTCTTTAATACCAGCACCATTTTTTTTTTTCGGTGCGCCTTTTTTTGATTTCGCAAACAAACAACAAATCTCCATGCGCAAGTCAGGGCGAATGGCTCGGTGTGCTCTCTCGTGCGCTCGCGCTCGCCCCGTGCGAGCGCGCGTGCGCGTCTTACAGCCTCCGAAATCAAAAGTGCCGTCCGCTCGTTACGTCCGTGGAATAGTAAACCCCTGGCCTTGGCGACCTTTAGGGGGAGCACTCGTTTTGAGGCTCTTCCGCCAGCCTTGGCCAACTTCGCTCGATGAGAGTGGGCGCAGCGCTTCCTCCGGTTTGTGGCAACACGGACCAGAGAGACCCATGAGCTACCGCCCTAGAATCTTTGAGCAGACATTTTGTCGTTTTTTTTGCCTTCGCTTGCCCTCGCGTGTGTTTCTCTCTTTGAGGATACGTACGTATCGTAGGCCTTGTGCATGCACCGTTGTCTATTGGAACGCTCGCCACGAGAGAGCACTGGTAGGAATGGGCATGGTTGTACCTTACCCTGGTAAGCTGCTCCTGGACGCTCGTACATTCGCCGTGGTACACAAGTACTCGTACCTGGTACAAGTTTTTTTCAGTAGATATCTGGAGTTGAGAGAACGTCGAACCAGGTCCACTCATTCCCGCGCGAGTTGAGCCTTTCAACGTCGGCCCAGGCTACCACCTAGTCCCCAACGTACATCAATGCTAACCTTGATGTCCGTTGGGGGGCTCAAGGTCGCCAGGGGCAGTCGCGCGGCCGCGCAGAGCGTGTAGTGGTGACATTTACTGAACAATATCTGGGCGGCCGAAAGGTCAACCTCGACCGATGAGACCGACAATCTGGACTTATTTGTTTTTCGCGGGCCGTCCTGCATTTAGGGCGAGTTGTACTGGGTGCATACAGAGTCGGGCACCAAGACCGATCTTGATGGCGGAAATCTAGGCGAAATCGGCACAGCTGAACGGCCGCCAGGCCGCTCTGACGCTGACGATATTCAAGTCGGCGGCGGGACTCTTCTCGGCCATCATGCCCCATCCGCACTCTACGGTGGTTTCGTTTAGAGCAGTCACTCGGTCTGTATCCTGTACAAGGAACTCGGCTGGCTCCACCATTTGAGCAAGGAAGGGCAAAGCTTGGCGCCCGAGCTGCAAAGCCACCGCCACCTGCAAAGGCGGGAAGAAGCAATTTGTGGCGGCGCTCCAAGGCTTGCGACAAGAAAAATCACACCAAGGCTATTATTACAGTAGCGCGTCCGGGTTTTTTTTTTGTCGCAAGCCTTGGAGTGCTGCCACAAATTGCTTGTGTCCCCGCCTTTGCATGTGACGGTGGCTGTGCACTTCGGGGCACCCGAGCGTTTTGTCCTTGCTCGAATGACGGAGCCAGCCGAATCGCTTCTAGAGTTCATATATTCGTACGCGTATTAAATGTTGAGTGAATCTGGACGTCCTTTTTGTCCATTTCGTCCTGGGAACAGGAAGCAGGCTTCGCTCGCCGCCCTACTACATGACATACGCGCCCCTACACCAGCCTTTATTAAGTGATGCCCCCCCTGCTTCCTGTTAGCTGTACGGCAATGACTCATGGCAACTGACACACTGCCGTATACCTCGTACCGATTTTGTCGCCTGCCTCCCGTGCGTAATGTTTGTCAGCGCTATAGAAGGCGTGTAGTAAAGTAATATGATGATGTGCCGAGCGATGCGCACTCGAAAATGACGTGCTTTGCTCCTTGGGGGTGCGTATGTGACGCAAAATAGCCTTTTTTTGTGTAATAATCGACCCGGAAAGGTCTCGTTTTCAGTCTCGGTTATTCCGCCCGAAAAAAACCAAAACCGGTTAGCCGAGACAATCTTCGGGCGGTTATCAGATAACCGACCGAGCACAAAAAAGCTTGAGTGCCCAACTTTGACTGGGTTGGTGGAAAAAGCAAAACCAGCACACCGAACCAGTATCAGTTTCAGTGGTGAGCGAAGATTCACAGACTGCCACGCCAATACCAGAGAGCCTCCCTCCCGCACGGCGACGCTGTTGCAATTATTTCTCCTACGGTCTCGCAAGACAAGCAACCACTGACGGCTATGCCGCACCGATATTATTGCGACCCGTGTGTCACAACAAGACGGAGCAAACTTTTGATGCGGTTGAATAGACCAGATTTGATTTTTGAAAACCGCGCACTCAAGGGCAGTCTGGTGCAGTTATTAGAGTACTTACCGTTTGATTTTCTCTATAATAGTACTCCGGACGGCAGTGCAATGAATACTTGATCTTTAAAAGCGTTCAACCTACCTGCAATAGTTTGTAGGCTTCGGAGCTTAGAGAGTACTATCTGCTGTCTTAACCCCTTCAGTACTACAGTCCCGATTTGGGGAATCACTACTCTAATTCCAAGTGCTTTGCCCCCCAATCGAGACTGCAGTATATACCCCAGTAAAAGGGTGAAGGTATAGTATTCGTATGCCAGCCAATCCAATCAGTGGGAGGGCTGGGAAGCCGTTTTCCCGAAGGCAATAAGTAGTACGTAGTGTTGTACCTATAAATGGTGCCAAGCCCACAGGTAGTTAGTGTTTTTTTTCTGTCTTTTCCTCCCACGTGATGGTGGTTTGTTCATCTGTTTTTATTCCCCAACACCCTGTTTGTATTTAGCCGAGTCTGGCTCTTCATTCCAACAGCGACTTTAGTCGCTCTAGGTACATCCATACCTGGTTTCAAGGCTCACCCTCGACCCGCAGATATTCATACTGATGTTGAATTTTCAAAATGGAATTTTCAAAATGACAAAATGACGGGGCGGTAAGTGCACCCTGCGGATGTCCCACCGTTGGGCTACCGTTATCACCCGGATGAGACCACACCCCTGTGATAATTTTGTTGACATTTGAACATACCATCACCGAGGGTGCTTTTTTAGGGGGGGGGGGGTGGTATCTAGCATACCCCCGGTGATGAGCACCATGCACAGGAGCCCCACAGCTGGGGGTGTGTGATAACGGGGCGTCGGTTGCTATCGAGTGCGAACAGACTCGGCCAGATGACATGGGGGTGTGATAACGAGGAGGTGTGTTAGCGGTATTTTTTATCACCAAGGCGTATGACCGGACCCCGGCCCGATTGCAGGGGGTGTGGTAGTAAGGGGGGGGTGTTACAGGGGATGTGCGAACAAAGGGGTGTGCTGTCAAAGGGTTTGCTAACGCATGAGAGGCGTTGATCTGAAATTATTGTGTTCCATGCCCACGAGATGCCGGGGATACCGGTATTAAGGCCCCTCGCAAAAAAAATGCCTTCCTGCGACACTGGAGAACGGTCACCGGTATCTCATTCGATGACAAAACTCTCGAGGATTGCACTTTATAGGCCTTGTCCCACGGAACAACCGACTGCTGACATCTTAATAAGACACAACTTTTTCAGCCCACACCCAGCACAAATATTACCGTTTCCGTGACACCGTAGCGGTACGCGCTAGTTTGTAACGACTAAAAGTTCCGTAGTTGGCCACAAACCTATGGTATAATACTACAGTATCCGTACCGGCTGCGGCTATGAAACGAAAAGAGGAAGACGCAATCAACTCTGATTCAGGCTGATTGGATTATAAATACGTACCAGAAAAGAATGCATCAAAATGACGAAGTTAATGTACACCGCGTATTGAAAACCGGTATATCTAGCTGAAACAAATGAGAAAAACAAGAAACGAGTGAAATACAGGGGGGAATGAAGAGAGAACAGACGAGGAAAGGAAAGGGACGCAAAGAATAACGTCAACGGTGCTGCTTGTATCGTACTGCGGGTGCCGGTACTGCTACGAGTACCACCCGAACACTATCCAGGCTCACCGTTCATGCCCAATCGCGGCAGGAAAATACCAATACCGTATCATACCGGTGTGCCACCTGGTGTGCTGATTTGATGCACGAGTTCACAAATACCGGTAAATTACATCGATGCTTCACCAAACCAAATAGCATACCGTACCGATAACGCGTACTGGGTTGCCCGGTATATGCACCACGTCGCTATGGCCCGCAACAGTTGGCCCAGCCATGCGCTACCACCATTATACCACCGGGAGTAGCAAACAGACCCACAATTCAGATAATATAAATACGTGCCATACCGCCAACGCGTACTGGGCCACGTGCACTACCGTACGGTATGTCGGATCGCAACAGCAGTTGACACAACCAGGCGTTACAAGCACTACCGGGCATGGGGCAGGGGGGGGGGGGGGGGGGGATTTTCCTAAATCATTCATCCGCAGCAGCAGCAACGTCAGGTCAAATCAACGGCAGATGGCTCGTCGCCCCCCCCCGCAATCCACCTCGTTCCATCACACTACGAACTCAATGTGCAAACTGAAGCATGGCCACGAGTATCCGCTCAACTACACCATAGATGGAGTTCCCTCCGTTCCCACAGCGAACCAACTCGTGGCTACTGATTACCGGTACAGCAGTTGTTGTCTGGAGTGTTGCCTGCACCGTACGAAGCGCACGGTTGTCGTGAACACACGCCTGCTGTCTGAGGTGCTGTGAGAGCACCGGTAAACAAAGGAATTGTACTGTATGGTACACAGCAAACGGCAGTATTCATACCGTACACAGATCAAAGCGGCACACGAACCAAAATATTTGATCATAGACGTTGACACCCGTCGAGAGATATTATATGACCAAAAAAAGGTCCTACGTGAAACTATTGTACCTGCATTTTACGTACATATATACACGTTATATATATATTATATATATATTATATACACCGTATACACTCGGGCAAGTTATGGTTGCTCACGTACATTTTTGTATCGGTATTTCGGTCACATCCCTCAGACAAAACTTACCTAATAAAGAAAACAGGCAGGCTTTCCTTTCGTTGGTAGTGAATGATGAAAATCCTGTAAAAACTACACGTGGAATTTCCGGTACGAACGTATTGCCGGTTTCTAGAGGGGCGTGCCAATAGAGCAGCCAACCCACCGCTCTGGCAGCGGCGTGTGTATCAGTACGTACGGCACCGTGCACATCCTGATCGAACGCGCCCGCTCTCTGCTATTGTCCTCGTTTGTGTCTATTTACCGTAATCTTGCAGAGTGAGGGGGAAAAAGAGATACCGGTGCGAAGACAGGTGGCGAGGAGAAACTTCTATTCACTGCCTTGCTGGCTGTCGGGGCGGGGACGGGGGGAAGGCCCCGCCCCTTCTCAGCTTAAAAGGGCAAGCCCACCTTCAAGGGGAAAGCCCGATTGGCCAACAGCATAAAGCGAGGGTTCTTTCTCTTGCCTACAAAGACAAGATGGGCATCGCGTACCCCCGGAGCGTGGTGTACGCCGTGGACCCGAAAGAGTGTGGTCACACGCAGCGGGTCTTGAACGACGTATGGAGGCCAAACGTGTGGAACCAGCGGCCGGGGCGGGGCAGGGGGTCCCTCGGAGGCGTCCTTCAGCCCGGCACGCTGCGGGCGTGGGACGACTACACTGTTCACAAGACGGCTGCGCGCAAAGAGGCGATGACACAGTCGACTACCACCCTGTTCCTTTTCCGTGGACGGCTGACCCCGAAGGCTCAGCAATGCGACGTACTTATCAACAAGCTCCTTGTCCAGCATGACCGCGCTTTACGACGAGCGCACGGCTTCCCCCAACAGCAAGCGTGACCACCGCGGCTACCCGGAACCCCCCCCCCCCCCCCTGTACAGGGGGCGACTGGCACAGTGGGTCAAGAGAGCTTGGGACAAGATCGATGGCAAGGTCGTCCTTTCAAGCTGGATGAAAGCGGATCGCCGGGCAGACGACCCGTGGGCCAAGAAGGGGCTACTTGTTACCCTCGGATGCTCAAGGGAATGAATCCCCTTGGACGCTGATACCGGTGAGGAAAGAGGCTCTACCTCAGGCGGGCGAGGGGGGCATGCATGCTGGACGCGATCGTCTGACACATGACTGACGATGACGACACGGGCGTGGTCAACGAGGGTGACGATGTTCAAGAAGTTGGACGCGGTGTGGAACCGCGAGCCGGGGATGGACCCAACGACGTGGCTGGTGGCTGTTGGTGGGGGGGGGGGGGGGGCTGGCGAGCCACCTGCCGTTGACATGACCTGGCGTTTGTAACGCGGATTAATGAATTTGGGCGTGTTCCCCCACCATATATGCCCGGTAGTGCTTGCAACGCCTGGTTGTGCCAACTTATGTTGCGATCCGACATACCGTACGGTAGTGCACGTAGGCTAGGACGCCTTGCCGGTATGGTACGTATTTATATCGTGTGGATTGTGGGTCTGTCTGCTATTCCCCGTGGTATAAGGCTGGTCACGCATGGCTGGGTCAACTTTTGCGGGCCATAGCGACGTGGTGCATGTACCGGCAACCCAGTACGCGTCACCGGCACGGTATGCTATTTGGTCTGGTCTAGCATGTAATTTGCCGGTATTCGTGAACCTCGTGTGTCAAATCAGCACAGCCCTGCCGGCACCTGCAGTACCATACAAAAAGCACCGTTGGCGTTATTTTGTGCGTCCCTTTCCTTTTCTCGTCTGTTCTCTTGATTTCTCGCCTGTAGTTCACTTGTTTGTTGTTTTTCTCATCTGTTTCAATGTTGCCAGGGATATACCTGTTTTCAATAGTGTACATTCATTTCTCAATTTTTTAATGCATTATCTTCTGCCAGGTATTTTAGAATCCAATTAGCCTGAATCAGAGTTGATTGCGTTTTCCTCTTGACGTTTGATGGCCGCAGCCGGTACGGATACGGTAGTATTATACCATAGG
Organism: Nereocystis luetkeana; assembly: GCA_031213475.1. Classification (NCBI taxonomy): domain Eukaryota; class Phaeophyceae; order Laminariales; family Laminariaceae; genus Nereocystis; species Nereocystis luetkeana. The sequence goes on from JARUPZ010000006.1 coordinate 7,024,670, forward strand.
TTTGTGGCCAACTACGGAACTTTTTGTCGTTACCAATCAGCGCGTATGATTTGTGTTGGGTGTGGGCCAGAAAAAAAATGTGCCATATCAAAATATGTCAGCAGTCGGTTTTTCCGTGGGACAGGGCCTCTGAAGTGCAGTCCTCGAGAGTTTCATCATCGAATGTGGTACCGGTAACCGTTCTCCAGTATCGCAAGCAGAAAGGCGTTTTTTTTTGCTGCCATGCCTGGGTTTCGATTGAGCGTGGGCCTCAACATCGGTATCACCGGCATTGATTGCGTGGGCTTGGAACACAATAATTTCAGATCAACGCCTCTCATGCGTTAGCAAACCCTTTGACAGCACACACCCCTTTGTTCGCACATCCCCTGTAACACCCCCCATTATCACCACTCCCCCCGCAATCTGGCCGGGGTCCGGTCACACTCCTCGGTGATCAAAAATACAGCTATTGTACCACACCTCCTCGTCATCACACCCGCCTGTCATCTGGCCAAGTCTGTTGGCACTCGATAGCAACCGACGTCCCGTTATCACACACCCCAGCTGCGGGGCTCCTGTGCATGTTGCTTATCGCCGGGGGTACGCTAGATCCCCCCCCCCCCCTATAAAAGGTAAAACATATCGCTGGGGTGTGTTCTCATCCGTGTGAAGGTGGTTTGTGCCCGTTTGCACTAGTTAGCTGTCGTCGCATTCTTCTAATGTTGAGCCTGTCTCCTGCTCATGTACCGCTGTCCTCTTGCATATCTCCTATTAGTAGAAGACGCGGTTGGCTGCTATTATTACTATTAATATTACGGGGGACTACAGTTAATAGGACCTATGGTATACATAAAAACCTATCTATTTGACCATTTTTACTAGCAATATCTCGTCCTATTAACTATGGCCCCCCGTAATAGGACTGCTGCAGCCCCGGCTTTGGATGACTCTATTAATAGCTGTCGTGCCTGCCTGTTGCACCTATTGCTATTCATCAACCTTTCCGAGTGATTTTACCCGAACATGCCACATGTAAAATCGGTATTTTTTTATGCGTTAGCACTTTTTCTACGGGTCAGGGTGTTCTTTGACTCGTCCAGACCTTTTTCCGGAGAAGTAGTATACGATTACGGGGGACCTATAGAACAAATAGGACCTACGGTACACACAAAAACCTGCATATTTCATATTTCCCTCTTTTCAATGCCAATTTTTGGTCATATTTACTGTGTATTATATGCCCCCCCGTATGTACCAAGTACTAGTAGTTCCAGAGCATGGTGGCGCCCAAGAGGTCAAACCACTATATTCTACCGGTATTACGCTTGATGGCTGCCGGTACCGGTATGCTTTTTATGCCCATTGATTGGGGTCCGAAGCTTTCGAAATCGTTTTCCCCATTTGGTTGGGTTGGGGGGGACTGCAGACTGCAATGTCTAGTGTTGAACAATGCTCTCCGTTCGCTTGCAACGCTGTCCCCTAGAAGAACACACGGCAGGAGTCGGGTTGGTATATATGTCGGAATCGGAATCAAGCAGGCTGGTTCCTCGAAAACCTCTATCTTCCCAGCTGGTGTGTGCTGGGCGTGTACGTGCGCGGCCTCCTTTAAGTCGTACGTACCTGGTACACATAATGATGGTGTAAAAAGCGGTCCTCGCTGTGTTTTAGACGATGCAGAAGATACGCATGATAGCCTCCAAGAGGTTTTGCAGTCTGCGAGGAGTCGCCGCGGTTTGCCATTCTTGTACATGATCTAGAGGAGAGTGTTCGATGCGTTAGATCGGACGCTTTAACTCTGTAAGCTCATGTGCCGTCATGAAGCTTTCAGAAATTATACGTACGACCGTAGGCCAGATCTATTGGCGTAATGAACACTGCGGTGCTATATACCAGCTCAACATGATTTAGTGTTTTGTTCAGGGTTCAGGATCATATATAGACGAAGCGCGGTTTTTTGGACTGCTGCCGCGCGGTGCGTTCAGCTCAACCACTAGGTCCATTACGGTAATGGTCCCTCTCTATACAACAAGTGTCGGCTGCCCCCGTATATTGCCTGAGGCATCGCTTGGTACATCATGGGATGAGCATGGCAGCGTGCGGAGAGTATTTGAAGGCGGGCGCATATCGGCACTGTAGAGGAACCATTGCTGTATCTGTGCAGAGGCAAGAAGAGTTGTATTATACACAAGGCAGGTGTTGTGCAGCAGCTTAGCACTGGGGTGGTGTCGCGTCCACGGGCAGGCGAGGGTTGAGCTTTGTCGGAATACTATGTTTTATGCATCATCAACTTTTATTTCAACCGGGGGGGGGGAACCAAAACGCCTACGGATCGCCTTGCAACTTGGGTCCAACAAGACATCTTAAACAAACAATACGTCTATAACGTATACCTAGAGTATAGTGACTGCCCCCCCCCCTCCCCCCCCTCCATAATGACGTATACCTACTGGAACATAATGAACCCACCCCCCCCCCTCACCGGAAAGCAGCAACAATTCGAAATTGCTCAAAACATTCAAGATTGTTGACCCTGCAGGAGAAGTGATTCCTATACTGCCGAGTGCTCGAAATCGTCAGACACCATGATCCAGTTCAGAGTGCTCGGCCACATTCTTCCCCCTAACGCATGATTGGACGTGCTGTCAAAGGCGTGAGTTCCTGCACGAAAGCCGGCCATTGGGCACCGTCAACCACTTATTGTTCACAGGCGACACCGACCACCGAAGCCGACCACGCCATCTCTTGCACTCTGTCGTCAAACCTGTCGCCAAACAATATGCCCTCAACGCCGACAACGGAGGGCATATAGCACCTTAAAACCGCGCTTGACTCGATGTCCCACTCGGCGCTCCGCCCTCGAATCCATGGAAGCCGCGTCCCATGAGCCGGGCCCTCATGTTCGGGGTGAGCTTCACGAACAGCCACACCATCGGTAGCGTAGGGGAGGGGGGGTGTTGTCGAGAACGACCCGTAGTTTCTCTCGTGGTTAACCCTTCGCACAGATCCACACACCTGCATCGACGTTTCCTGTAGTTGTTCTGTGGATATGCACCACTTCTTTCGTGTGGTTTGCCCCCACATATGGGACTGCGGTCCTAAAAGGGTTAATAGGTAAAAACTTACGTCAGGGAAGAGCGGCAGAAAGAAGCGACGAGTGCCCGCGATGTTATCAAGCCAATATTAACCCTTCTATTTTAATAGGACTGCGTGAGCTAGACAACCAGGGTACCGTTTTTTTTTTTTTTGGCGGTCGCCCAAAGCTGGTTTGTCGAGTTCGGTCCTTTGTGCGAGGTAAAGAACCTTTACTCCGCACAAGGGAATTGATCGTATCACGTACCAGGTAGTGTTCAAGGTAAGGCACCCAAGAGGCAGTTACATAGTACTCCCATTGCTGTCGCTGGTAGTGCCTACACCGGAAATTAAATTAACTCACTGAAGCTGTCATCCATGTGCAAGTCCGCCTCACTAGCGGTTCTTAGTAGGATGCAGCTCGCCCTTCATGCGACTCGCCAGACACCTCACGGCGCTTCGCGCTTGGAGCAAGCAATGTCTGCCTGGTCGGTGAAAACCCGACATGCTCCGTCCCGGCATTGTAGGGATGCGAGGGTCGATGGTCATACAACTACGGCCATGCATGAGATCGAGTACATCTCTCCTATCGAGTATGCCCCCCCCCCCCCAGTGCTCCGTCTCGAAAGGGATGCGTGGTCAATGATCAAACGACTAAGGCAAGCAACGAACGAGTACGCCCCCCCCCCCCACTCCCCCCCCTCCCCCCCCTCCCCCCCCCAGTCACACAGCAGTGACAGTTGCTAAAATCGTTACTTTTTATGGTTAATGCTCCGCCGCTGACGTCCGCAGAAGGTTAGTAAGAAAGAGGCGCCCAACAGCATCAATAGTAGTGCAGGTACCACCATGCAATATATATATATATATATATATATATATACTCGTACGCGTGCGCTGAGGTTGGTAAGGTAAGAAGAGGCGCCCAGCAGTAATAATATTAATAGTACCAGTACCACCATGCTATATACTCATACGCGTGCGCTGGAGGTACAGCTCCTGTCACAATATAGTGCAGCTATGATGCACCCACCGTGCCGGCAGGTCGGCCTGCTTCGTGCCGTGCGGTCGATGCTGTACATAGTCGTCACTTACTTTGCACAATGGTTCCTTCTCACGTACGTCCCAAAGGAGGGGGGGGGGGTACTCGATAGGAGAGATGCACTCGATCTCATGCTGTAACCGTCCTGACTTTGGACGCAGGGTTCTTTGTCTCTCACGTGCGTCCCAAAGGGGGGGGGTAGGGAGCAGTAGAAATACGGGTATGTATGGGCCATTTGTCCACCCGACACAGAACCGTCACGGTACGTTTAGCAGCCGCGCTCTCGAAGTCGTGGGCACCGTGGTTCAACTGAGGTTGTTGGCCCACCTCGTAGGTAGGCAGGCGTCCGTGCCTCGGGCTCTTGTAGCAACCTATCATCAGGTCGTTTACGCGACAACGCCCAACGCGACACGAGATTAACAATTTGTCGCCCTCCGCTCAGCGAGTTGAGTCGGTCGGGTACTCGTACTTCTACCAACTACATAATACCGTAGTTTGCGCCACGTCGACGGCAACCTTATTTTCAGCCCTCCTACATAATACTGCGATTTGCACCACGTCGACAGCAACCTTATGTCCAGTCCTCCTATCTAAGAGCACCACCGTCATTCAATTCCGTCAGAAGCGATACGCTTCGTACACTGATTGGGAGAGGCGCCAGCTAACCGCGACCGTCTCTGTACAGACAACAAGCGCTTCAACGTTACCTTCTTGCGCGTGGTATTATTTCGGTTCGGTTCATTCTTTATAGTTTTGTTTTTTGTTCTATTTTTGGCCGATCCATTCATTATCTCCGCCCCTTCTCTTTCCTTTCTCCTTCCTAGTAGTAACTCAGTCAGATCCGGGGTCACAAAGCTGTGGGCTCTTCTCCCTCCTCCCCTCCCCACTACGGTGCTTGCCTCGGAAGGAAAAATTATCGCGACAAGACTTCAGCACCTTCTTTCCTCGTCGACTCGCATCGAATTGCACCTATCATACCCACGCTGCTGCTGGTGGCTGTTCTCAGCACTTCATCCCGTTTTAAAATAGAATTTTGCACATAAACTCAATAGTTCGACTGACCCAAGTGGGATTCGAACTTCAGCATCAACTCTTACAAACAGCAGCATTCGAGGGTAGCACCACTATTAGCCCACCGGGGCGACCGGCTTATTCCGCAAGCTATAAACACCTCATCAAGTACATACATACGGGGTACGCCGTTAATCTTAAGCGCGACAAACCTTGAGACGGCGTGGCGAGGCAATCACTCTTATCTTGCGAGTCGAAGCCAACTACGAAAACAACCTGTGGGGAAAGGTGCGGTGCGTAGTGAAGGGGCCTAACGATGGCTCAGCAATGACGCCCAACACCCCTCCCCGAACAAAAAACAACACGCAAACAAAACGTTGCAGTGGCGGCCAAAAATAGTCTCCTTACGCCCCCCACCCACAGCATACAACAACGTTCATCGCACGTATGTATGTATGTCGACCCCTCAAAATTTTAGTTTCAGAAGTCGGCCAGAACAACATCACCTGCGCTTTTGTTTTGCGCATCGCCGACGCCATCAGTCCACGGGACACCTCCCTCCCGCATCACGCATTACCCATGACGACCAGCAGCATCATCGCCTGCAGCGTCCGCAGCAGCATCAACAGGAGCAGCACCAGCAGCTACAGCTCAACAGTAACGCCTACCACCGTGCATAACTCCCCCAAGAGGAAGGCTACAAAAAAGCCTCCCTTTTGTGGTGTCGTCCACCACATCAATCAGCCTACGAGACACCTCCCCGCACTACCCCCGACTATCAGCAGCAGGTGACAGCAGGTAACAGCAGCAGCAGCAGCAGCAGCAGCAGCACCCGGAGCAGCAGGAACATCATGATCATCAGGAACACCATGACCATCAGGACCAGCACTACCACCAATATCAGCAGTCAGCAGCAGCAGCAGAAGCATCAACAGCATCAACGACAAGGCCTACGGTACGATCGTGTGAATCGCTTCCTCAAAAGGAAGACGGAAAAACAAACAAACTAACAAACAAACAAAAAACGCTCTCAACACATCTTTTCCACGCCAACAAACTGCACTACCGCTGACGAGCAGCATCAGCACCAGCAGCGGCGGCAGCAGCAGCAGCAGCAGCAGCTGCCGCCACGAACGCAGCAGCATTAGCATTGGCACTAGCAGCCGCAATAGCCTGCTGAGGCGTCAACGTGGTGTCCTGCATGGGTAGCGATTTCGTGAAGGCCTGGAGCGTTTCCGGGATGAGCTCGATCGTTCTGCGCGCGATTTAATCACGGGAACGCGAAAAGGCGTTTCGAGAGCGGGGGGCGTGGGTTGTACTCATTATAATGCATGGCCGTAGTCGTATGACCATAAAAGCACCGGGGTAGGAGGGGGAGGGAGGGAGGACACCTGCGTTTACGTATTTTGTCCAGAAGCCCGCTGCGCGTACACGAAACCTCTCACGAGTTGAGACATATGATAGAGAGCAAAAGACGGGTTTTGAGAAGAAAAAAAAAAAACCCGATCGAGACAAAAAAAATGCCCTTTGAAAGATCAAGGAAAAGCATCGTACTGCTGTATGGTAGGAAGCATCGCTCACTTTTCGTTGTCCCGGGAAGAAGGCGTTTTCGGTTGTGGGTGATTCTTTCCGTACACCAGGACGTTCATCTGTGCCGTGCGTGCGTACGTGGGCGAGAGCGGACAAGAACAACAAAATGACCGAGCGCGTCAACCCCAAGAAAGAGCGTTACAAAACATAGAACCCCAACCGCAACAACCGCTACTACGGCAAACATACATACATACATACATACCCCTCTGTCCCAAAATGCGAGGTTCGTTTGCATTTAATATTAGTACATAAACGCGCTCTTTATTCAGGGACATATTGGTGCTAACAATAGCTGTAGTACACAGTGGGTGCCCCGACTTAAGAGCGCCTAAGATTGATCCTTCTACGGCAAACTGCAGTAGTCCCGTTTTGAGGGACAAACTATAGTACTTGGAACTAGATTGGTTGGTCCCCAAAAGGGGAGCCCCTAAAACGGTAAAAACAGCCTTTTATCTCACCTATATATACCAAAGGCGACTATTACCGGGGGTCATCGTAAATAGGACCAACGGTACACACGAAAAACTGTATATTTCCTTATTTTTTACAAAAACATTCGGTCCTAGCCACTTTGCTCCACTGCAATATTAACAATATTCATTTCCCACTAGAGACGAGATAAATTTGTAGATCCAGCGCACGTGTTTCCGCTTCGTCGCGGGGTGCTCTTAGCTCGGGGATACTCACCTTAATCAGAAAATAAATAGGGTGCGAAGACCCAAGAGGATGCGTGGCTCTTGGGTCCATGGTGGGTTCTGATTCTTACTACATATGCCCACCCCGGTAATACCGTACCAGCAGTGTTTACGGCTTTGTCCCAGCCAACTTCGACATAATGTTTTCATCAGGATTCACACTACCTCCTCAGTCTGCTGTTACTAAAACGGGAATGGCGGGTTCAATTTGACACGCCCGACACGGATTTTCGAACTAATCGTGAAAGCGTGGTGAGCTTTTACCCTCCTAGTGCTTGCGATCCCCTAATGAGGACAAACTGTTCAAGATTTGACTGGTCTGCCCCCAAAACGAACCTGACTGCAGTTTTCCCTACACGGAAGGGTTGAAACATCACTTTCATCAATACACCGGAGAAGGATAACCCCACCTCCCCCCCCTCCCCGCGCTAGAAAAAATCCTCACGACTCGTACATATTCGTCGCGAAAGAAAATCCCCAGGCGGTCGGTGGGGCTTAGGACTGTTAGGGGTAGGGTTAGGACTTCTAGTCAAGCACGGTTCAACCATTTTGTCGGAGCCTGATCCCTTATCCGGATGTCTTCTCTCTTGTGTGCGGTGCTACCGTACATCAATATCAGAGCAGTGTTAGTAGCAGGTTGGAGCCTGTTCCGATGTCTTCCTGTCTTGTGTCCGAACAAAAACCACAAGCTGTTTTACAGCGAAACAAACCCATTTGACAGTCTTGACGAGACAACAACAACGACTACAGCCATCAATATTCTGCTGCGCGCGTTTCTAGCGACAGCTATACCATCTCACTCGATAAATTGTTGTGTGGACAAAGTTATGTGTTGGCGCTCGGTTCCCACACGGGCAGCACAGCCAGCCGAGCAGCGCGGAGCTTGTCCCCCGGGGCATACTCACCCGCTTGGCTTTCCCCTCGGTTAGCATCTCGCCGTCCAGTAGCTTCAAGACCTGTTGGCGAGTGACGGCCGACAATTGCTCCGCCTTCACCGCTGCCCGGTCCCACTTAAGGTCCCCCGAGAAAATCTTCGTCGCCGGACATGGGATGGCATAACGGGTGGGGAAGGGGTGGGGGGTCTCAACCGGAGGAGACAACAAAGCACCCCCCCGCATCACACACACCACACTGCATGCACTACATCCCATCCCATCGCGCGCCGCGCCACACCGCACCCTAGCGTAGCAAACCCGCATCACACGATTGACGCGCACGAGCGCACACGCCTTCCCCGCAACAACACCCGCATTCAGCACGCACCACATCACATGTCAAACACGCCTAACCCAACAACAACACCCGCCTTCCACCAAACGGTCCCGCCCGCGCCAGCTGGCTGCTCATCACACTGACCTCGCTGCGAAGAGAGCTGAACTCGTCGTCCGCTCTCTTCGGAGGCTCAAGCTGTTTCGTGACCAGGCTCTTCACGTGTGTGTCGAACTCCTGCCGACATCGAAACGTGGGGAAAAACGGACGTGACGGATGCTGTCATCCACGGGTAAAACCGACGTCACAGAGAAGGTGGTTCCAAAACTTAGGAACAAGGGTTGGAACCACACCTTTGATGAGACTCACTGGAGAACGGTATTATACGATGAGATACCAATCGCGCGTCAGCCTCGGTGAACCTCGATCAAACACGACGAGCGCGGAAACATCCCGATACCATATCACCCACTCTACATTGAGTATTTTCTAGCAGTTTGCGATCGTTTCCAGGACATACTGCCGCGCTGAAGTCACACCTCGGCCGGGGCCATTCTCAGCGCTCGAGTGGAATATCCGCGGGCGATGGACTCCCTGCCGCGGCAGGAGGCCTGATCCAATCCAATATCTACATTGACTGATCCGAATCAGAAGAGAAATGATACCACACGATCACGGATCGATATTCATCCTTGACGAGGTCATGTCGTACGCCCTGGAGCAGGCGCGCGGTCGGACGATCACGCCCAGCTTGCAAATACGCGCGAGTTTCGACGAAAAATTCGATCTCAAAGCTGAGCTGTCTCTTCAACTTGTATAAAAAAGATGCCACAGAAGGCGGGGATTGAGGGGGGGGTGTGATGATATATCCCTGTCTGCCTAGCTATATACTTGGTATATATACCAGGTATATATATCGGAAATCACATATCAACACATGTCCAAAAAACAACTTCGTACGAAACATGGATCATGTATTCAACAGCATCAAGTCTCGAAACTTGAAATATCCTCAAATGTCAAACACAATCGTACGCTATTCAAGGGGAAACGGCCAAAAGGGGACATACTCCAGCCTTTTCGAGCCAAACGCGCGCGCGCTGGGGGGGGGGGGGGACTCATTATCATGCATGGCTGTAGTCGTAGTCGTATGACCATAGACCCTCGCATCCCTACAATACCGGGACGGAGCACGTCGGGTTTTTACCGACTAGACAGACATTGCTTGGACCAAGCGCGAGGCGCCGTGAGGTGTTGGGCGAGTCGCATGAAGGGCGGGCTGCATCCTACCAAGAACCGCGTTTGAGGCGGATTTTCTTGTATGTGGATGACAGCGTCAATTATTTGATATATTTTTCTGGTGTGGTTACTTCCAGAGACAGCAATGGGTTTACTGTCACTGCCTCGTGGGCGCTCTGCCTTACCCACTACGAGATACGAGCATCCCCCTTGTGCGGCGTTAAGGTACTCCCCGCACAAAAATGATATGTTAATAATAACTCGACCGCCAGCCGTGACCACAACAAAAAAAAACAAGAAAAACGGTACCTTGGTTGTCTAGCTCACGCAGTGAGAGGCGTGTTTTACAGTGTCATCGTCAACCGACGCCAGCCCAACATATATTATATATACCAGGTACCAGGGTATACGTTAGGGGGGGGGGGGGGGGGGGGAGAGCACGCTTTTGAGTATGACGGGACCGTGGCGCAGTAACACACTGAGCTCACGTAGCACCCAGCCCCCGTTGACTACAAGTTAGAGGGGGGTATATTTACCCCCTCAGCTCTACTTTATTTACGTGTTCTCCGAATTTTTACTCAATATTCCCCTCCCTGAAGTCGAAAAAAATGAAAATATGTCCCTCTTATTAATACGTATTAATATTATTAATAATAGTTGTAAACAAACACCAATGGGGAAGTTCTTTGGGGGTTGATAGATGTTCTTCCGCGAATTTGATCTGAACAGACCCACGGCGGAACGTCGGCGAAGCGCGCCCTGTTGACCACGCCGGATTAGTTTTAGATGTTCTGCCGTAAATCTGTTCCGAACAGACTCACGGCGGAACATCGACGAAGCGGTGCGTTTTACATGTTCGGCCGCGAATTTGTTCTCAACAGGCCCACGGCGGAACATCAACGAAGCTCTTCCTTCGTCGATGTTCCGCCGTGGGTCTGTTCAGAACAGTGATGGAGATTGCCTCCTAAAACCGTGCCGATTAATTCTTGAAACAGTTTGTCCGTTAACCCTTTCAGGACCGCAGTCTCGTTTTGGGGACAATTGGAGACAATTTACTTTGAATTTGAGTGGCTTGCCCCCAAAACGGGACTGGAGTTCTAAAAATGGTTAAAAGGCAAATTTGACTATTAATATTAATACCAGGTATTTAATAATAATATTATTAATAATAGCAATAAAACAGGCAATCTCGATCTCGATCTCGCCAAATTTCAAGCGGTTTTGGTGTTTTTGTACCCGGAGCTCCTGTCGTGGACGACATATATGCTGCTGGATGCTCAACATGCAACAATTCAGCAACGTATAGACTACTCTAGTAGTGTAAGAGTCGCAGTATGCATGCTCAATATGTCATGGAAAGGTGCGCAGCAGCGCGGTACTTCAACCGAGCGTCACATGACACTCTTTTACTACTGCAAACAATATTCAACACTTTTTCCAAGTAGTTTGTACCCCAATGTCAGAATGTGGTGTTGCTGCTGTAGATTGACGGCACCCGTGACGGCACTCTTATACATATTACCCTTGACGGCACTCTTAGGCACTCCTACACTATAACTAGTATACCAAATATAAGGCGGTCTGGACGCGCCAAAAATTAAAATTAGACCATCAAACGACCCTTTTCTTTGCCTGTCTATGGTTTACGTTCGTAGCTCATTCCCTGAGGTTGTGTTGTGCTATCGTGTGGGATATCGGGACACGGTGGCACGTTATATAAGTGCTTCAAGTGTCATGGTAAGGCGTTTTTTCGGCGAGGAGTACATAATATCGAGATTGAGAAATATAATTGATAAACAAAAACTTCGACTACCATTCTAGATTCAAAGATCGGCCGCCCAAAAGCTCAATTCAATCTCGAGAAAAAAGAAAAAATATTGCAATATTTTCAGGGCAATTCAATCCCCATCTCCGTCACTGGTTCAAACAAAATTACGGCGGAAGATCTAAAAGACATCCAAAGGGCTCAGCAAGGGGCACAGTGTCGGTCAAAGTAACATGTGCGTGCTCTGCATGGGCTGTCGGCGTCTTATCCTGCCAGCGCGCCAACATAACAAGTTGAGGCAGGCTGGTGCACGCCCGGGCACGTTCCACGGACGTGTTTTCCCTATCCGCTCTCCCCGTTTGGCTGAAAAAGGTGGGGGAACACCCCCCTTGACTATTTTTCACTATCGAACACATATAGCAGCGCGGGAGCGACGAGTCAGCGCCATTGGACCGTCGCACTAACCCCCCCCCCCCCCCCCCCGCCCCGCCCCCCCCCCTACCCCACCTCACTCCCCTCCCCCACTGGTGCAAGCAATGCCTGCAAGGTCGTTGAAGATCCGACGTGCTCCGTCCTGGCATTGTAATGATGCGAGTAGGGTCTTACGGTCAATTCGACTGTTATACGGCCATGCATGACATGAGTAAACCCCAACCCCCCCACCCCCATTCCCCAAACCCACCTCCTGCGGCATGTTGCTGACAATTTGGCGGAACTGCGGCAAGAAAGCGTCAACGCGTTTGCAGATCTCGTCCGGACCGAGGGTCTTAGAGAGAGCATACACCGAAAAGCCCAGCTGGCGCGAGCCACGACCGTAGTGGTGTGTCCCGCTTGCCACAATGTACCTGATCGGTAGGATCGGTTGGCGACCCGGGTAGGAGGATACGGGTACGGAGACGGGTACGGGGTGGTGGAGGCGGGCCCGGGTACAGGGACGGATGAGGGTGGGTACAACAAGTGCTGGTACGAGGACGAGTGCGAGGGCGGGTGCGGGTACGAGGTACATGCAAGGGTAAGGAGACGGACCCGGGTACAGGTATAAGGATGGATACAGCAAGGGCGGGTATGTACGAGGACGGGTACGGGTGTGAGTACAGGTACAGGCACGAGGGCGGGTACATATAAAAGGGGACGGGTACTGGCGCGGGTACGAAGACGGGTACGGGCACAGAGAAGGGCACCGATAGAGGTACAAGGACAACACGCAACACACAACACACAACACCAACCCAGCGCGCGCGACAGAGAAAGGAAGGCAAAAGCTTCCACAACATCGTGCAAATCACTACTGCTGGTATCTACGATCTACTCATCACCTACGGCGGTGTAAAATATGTTAAAAGGCAATACCGGCACGAAATAATGTGCAAGAACCGTATGACACAGATCTCAGTAAACAGCATGTGCGCAAAGAGACGTGTCACACGTATCCCCCTCCCCCCCCCGGCAAAGCTGATCCCCATATCATACGATGTATGCCACGATAGACGGCAAGGCGTAGCACTGCTGTTTCGGCTAAAACGTTTCAGACTGAAGGGCTCCTCAAATGACGAACCTCAAAATACCCAAGTTCATTGGTTGTGCTTTAACAACACTTCCCACCTCAGACAGATCATCTGCAGATCATCTACTGTGCATATCATCTACAGAGCATTCATCCCCACTTCATGATCAACAGTAGACATTTCAAGGGCTGATTCAACCCCGATTTTGCGCGTATGATCTACGGCAGTCAGCCGTAGCTCATGTTGCCGGAACGGATCCGCTCGCACTATAACCTGCATGGTCTACTGTAGCACACGTTTCCTGGGTTGGATCTGCCCTACAAGGCAGATCCTGCACAATTCTCTCACAACGACAGGCGAGGAACTAGATCATCTACTGTAGATATATATATAGATAGATAGATCATCATCTATAGGCCCGATGTGTGCAAACAATTCGTTGTACACCTGTCTCGCAAGATAACACACGACACACCCTTTGTTTGACTTGAGTTATCGAGTCGAGTCTCCCTACAACCAGGGGGGGTGTACTCGATACGAGAGGTGTACTCATTGTCATGCATGGCCGTAGTCGTATGACCATAGGCCCCCACATCCCTACAATGCCGGGACGGAGCACGTCGGGTTTTCACCGACCAGGCAGACATCGCTTGCACCAAGCGCCAAGCGAAACGTGACGTGTTCGGAGAGCCGCATGAATGGGTGAGCCGCATCCTACTAAGAACCGCTTTTTGAGGCGGATTTCCTTGCACATCGATGACAACGTCAATGAATCGATACATTCTCTGGTGTGAGCACTTCCAGAGACAGCGGTGGGTTTACTATGCAACTGCCTCGCGGGTGCCTTACCATATACATACTCGATACCAGGCACCAGGTATCATGCATGGCCGTAGTCGCATGACCATAGACCCTCGCATCCCTACAATGCCGAGACGGAGCACATCGGGGGGGGGTACCGCACACAACAAGAAACGGTTTCGTTCTTTCGAAAGGTCTCGCTGAGATATTTCGATGGACGCACCCATATCTCGTCTCCCCATTGTGGAGAGACAAAATCAGCTTGGCAAAAAAAAAATCGTTCGAAGGGGGTGTGTTGCCTTATCACACGGGTTTTGTTGTTCCACTTTCATTTTCTTCGGGTGAAACTCTCAGGTTCCAGGGGGATGTATACATCTTGCAGATAATATGACAATACTATGCTATGATACGATATGATATGATATGATATGATATGATATGATATGATATGATATAATATGATATGATGTGATACGATACCATACGATATGATGTGATACCATACCATGCGATATGATATTCTACGATCTGATATGATGTGATATGATATGATATGATGTGATACGATATGATATGATATGATATGATGTGATATGATATGATATGATACGATATGATATGATATGATATGGTACGATATGATATGATGTGATATGATATGATATGATGTGATATAATATGATATGATACGACATGATATGATGTGATATGATACGATGAGGCGTTCTACGATAGAGGGTCACCCTAATTTTCTCAGGCTCCGCGCTCAAGGAGCTCCATACCTCACCCGAAAACTGACTTGAGCAAAACTCAAATTGCAACCCCGATGAAGAAATCCCATGGCCCAAGTATACGAAACAAATCACCTTTCGAAACAAGATCGGCCTTCCGACGGTCTTGGGTTAAGGAACCACGTCATTCAGAAGTATTTTATCGCAAATGTGTGACCTCTGTCGTAGGACGCGTCGGATACGATATGATAACACCCCCCCTTCGGGCGATTTTTTTCCCAAGCTGATTTTTTTGCAACGGGTGGCGTGCAAAAAAAACGCCGAGCGATGTCGCGTCCATCTATACACGGAAACATCTCGACGCGTATTTATTTTCCCAACGCCACCTTCGCCATGTGCCCGCCCCCCCGCTCCCCCGCCCCCTAGTTTTTAGGAAAAGCTCTCGCCTCGGAAATTCGTCCCATGCCATAGGGTGTGTACGAGTGTACTTGCGGTACATACACACCAGGGATCCATCTTCCAGCCCTGTGAAGCTTGTATTATATACTTGTATCTCTCACATGTGTGGAAGCTTGTATTATACCAGGTACCAGGTATACCCGTAGCTCTCACCCGACTTGTTGCTTGGTCCGCAACTCAGTGAAGCACGGCTCCCGCATCATCTGGCTCAGGACCAAGAGCGCAGCCGACTTCTGTTCATCGCGTTTTCCGAGCTGTTAAGAGGATGTAGAGACGGGACGTGGACGTGAAACAAAAGGCGGCCGAAGTGGACGTGTCACGAGGGTAGATATAGAGAGAGCGAGAGCGGGTATAGCGAGAGTTAAAAGGAGAAAGGGAAAGCGTGCTACCGGGTTAGGGGTAATAGTTAATGGAACAGTTCGTGCCAACTTTCGGAAATTGTTACGTGGTACTCATCAAGGCATGCATTATCACCCAATAAGGCATGCATATTATAACCAATGAGGTTTGCTTTATTACCCAATAAGGCATCTACCCTATAAGGCATGCCTTACACCCAACAAGGCATGCATCATCCCCCACTAAGGCATGCGGCTTATGCCCAATAAGGCAAACCTTGTTACCCAATAAGGCATGCCTTGTCACCTATTAACTATTAAGGCACGCCTTTTCACCCACTAGGGCATGCGGCTTATACCCAATAATGCATACCTGGTACCTTACAGTAAGGCCTGCCTTATTACCCTATAAGGGATGCCATATCGTTGGATTACAGCAGTTACTACAGTAATATTAATAGTACTTCTTCAATAGTACTCGTGATATGCGTCTACAGGCCAAGGGATTATTCACTCTACCTCAACATTCGTTTTTAGGCGACGTAGCAAACTCTTCAAGCAAAAAACACGCACCTGCCAGTAAGCGACTGCCGCAGAATTTTCTTCGTGCTTGTTGGGCACGTCGACCCTAAGGTTGACCCGCTTGCCTATCGGCAAAACTCCCACCAAGGACCGGGGGTAAGCCTCCTCGGGGAGCGAGCGGCACCCCGCGGCATCTAGCCTCCCCATCATCTGATAAGCGAGAGCAAAGAGCAGGTAGGGGATTCAGAAACTTGAGGGCCGCAGTCGCAGCTCTTTTCGACACAACGGTTGTCAGTCCACACTACATAACTCTTCAATTAATATTGCAGTGGGGCCAGTGGTGTTTACTACTTGGGGGGGCTCACTTTCGACAAAATGGTTGACAGTCCGCACTATCCAACTCTTGTCAAATGCACTTGCAGTTTTGGGGTCAGTGGTGCTTTGCGACCTGGGCTCACTTTCGAGACAGTGGTTGACAGCCCACTCGAAGCATCTTTCGGTGGGGTCAATGGTGTTAACGACTTCGGATCAGCTTCGACAACAAAATGGTTTTGACACACCAATCTATCATCATTACACTTTCACCCCGAGAACATTTTCCAGGCATTTGTTTATGTTTCTCGTTTGTTCGACTGACACAGCAGCAGCAGCAGCAGCAGCACGGGCAGCAGCTATAGCAGCGATAGCAGAATAAAAACATGTTTAGCTTTTCGGAAGAAACAGAAGTAAGGTAGCGTCCGCACAGCAGCCAGCTCGCAGCACCACCACGAGCAGCAGGGACTGCCGATGTCGCAGGAGCGTAACGGAATCGATAGACAGTACGTGACACCATCAATCGCGTTCTCCCATTCACCCACCCCATCCACCCACCCACCCGATTCCGATAGCATCACGAGCAGGCAGGCGGTCGTTGTCAGGGTTAGGGTTAATGTTGCAAAGTCGAAGCATTTCAACATTTTTTTTTTCTAATCTTGGCCAAGTTGCACATCGCCCCTAAGCACAAGCGGCAGCGAGGAAAGCAGGCACTCAAAAGCAGGCGGCAATGGCGGGCGGGAATACATAAGAGAAGAGACACGATACGAACGAACATAAATTGGCGAAGAGGCAGAGAGATAAATAGTATCAACAAACCTCGTTCATTCGTCCTGTCTGCAATATACGAGTAGTAGTACTATTAATAGTAGTAGTACAGGAGTAGTGCTCCTCCGTCTGTGAGCAGATAAATGCCTCAACAGCGGACACGCCTATCAATAGGGCTTTCGCGATTCTCATTCAGCCACCACACGGTTCTGTTACCGTATGTATAGCAGTATCATAATGTAGGTACGTAAGGATACGCCTACCACCACCACCCCCACCACCACCACCACCCCCACCATCACCACCACCCCCACCATCACCACCACCACCGCCTCTACCACCACCGCTCCCCCGCCCGGCTTTGACCTTCTTCCAGATGACCCTAGCGTCGTCCGGCGAAGCGTTTCCGTAGGCGACCACACCACATCACACTATATAGTATACCACACCATACCATACTATACCAAACCACACCATCCCATCCCACCCCATCCCATACCACACAACACCATACCAAACCATACCACACCACATCATACCCTCCCATTCCATCCCATACCGCACCATACCATTCCATCCCATACCCCACCACATCATACCGTGCCACACCATACCACACTACACCACACCATATATGTAGCTACCCCCGGCTCTGACCTTCTTCCAGATGACCCTGGCGTCGTCCGGCGAAGCGTTCCCGTAGACGAGCCCCACCGGGAGAACCCTCGACAGAGCCTCCTTGTGGAGCGACAGGCAGCTTTCAAGGGTGACCGCTTCTGCCGCCTTCATACGGCCCGGGTCTGGGAAGGGGTCGTTCGACAACCTCCTAATATATATATATATATATATAATATATATATATTTATATTTATATATATATATATATATATATATATATAGAAAGAGCGAGGGACAGACAGAGAGAGTTCAACCAAACGAGCGCCGTGAAAAATAAAGAGGGTTGGACGCCCAACGGCTATACGTAGGAGCCTACTCAACGGCTACGTACAAGCGTATATCTCCAACGGCTATGTACAAGCTTATGTCACCAACGGATATGTAGGAGCGCACCCAAAATATTGGAGCGTGTCCAAAGGGCTTTTAGTAGAAGCGCATCCAACGGCTACAAAAGAGCGCGCGCAACGGCTATTATATTCAGGAGCACATCCAACGAATACATGGAGGAGCGTGCCCAGCGACTATACCCCCCGCATGCAAATAGGTGTGGAAGGAGACCGCCGTTTGACCTCTGAAAAATGACCGCCCCCTGCACTACATGCACAGTTTTGTGTTACAATCGAGGTCGTGTCGTGCTCGAAAAGACCGCTCTCCTATGTACAACATCTTTGCTCGCAGAGCTTTGTACGTATGATATGTCGGAGGGTAGCCAACGCCATAGGAGCGCGCCCAACGGCTACACAGGAGCACACCCAACGGCTATATCCAGGAGCGTGCCCAACGACTGCAAATCCCGCTTGCAAAGCTTTGCTGGTGTCCCAACGGTTTTGTAGGAGCGTACCCAACAACATATATATCTGGTGTATATTTGGGAGGGTACCAGCGTACCCAACAGTTAAAAATCCGCTGACGAAGCTTTGCGGTTGTCCCAACGGTTATAAGCAGGGGCGCGCCAACAAGTATAACCCCGCTTTCAAGCTCTTCTAGTGTCCCAACGACGATGTCGGAGCGTACCCAACAACTCCATGCCGGGTCCACATTTACGAGGGCAGCAGCGTACTCAACAGCTAAACATTCGCTTGCAGAGTTTCGCGGTTGCCCCAATGGCTATATTGGAGCGCACCCAACAAGTAAATGTAGGAGCGTACCATCGTACCCAACGACTCCACTGTACACCCACTTAGAAACATTGCTGTTGTTCCACAACGGCTACATAGAAGCGCACCCAACAACTATAATTATAAAATGAAAAAAAAAAACAACAGCTGCGAGATCGAGGATTTCGTCGAAACTCATATTTGCAAGGCTGTGTGTGATACTTCGATCGCGCTTACCTGGTAGGAGTTAGGAAGGAGCGTACCCAACGGCCGTAAATCCGCTTGAAAAGCTTTGCTGTTGCCCCAACCAATATACGGAGCGCACCAAACGGCTATACAGGAGCACAACAAACGACTGTACGGCATTGTAGGAGCGTATCCAACGACTGAAACACCAAACCTTTACAAAGGTTTGCTGTTGTCCCAACGGCTTTACGGCATGTGGGAGAACACCCAACGATTACAACGCCCCCGCTTACAAAGCTTTGGTGTTGTAGTAGTGGCCGACATCGTCCGGCCTGCTCATGACCCAGCTCTTGGTGCGCATCATCGCGCGCTCCTTCGCCAGGGAGAACTGTTCGGCAAATTCCTCTGCCCCCCCCGCCGCAGCTTCGGGGTCGAGAAATGCCTCCAGCACCTAAAAACCCATGCAAGGGGAGAGCGGGAATGGGATCTCGTGTGTGGTTTGTTTGGATATTGGGGATACACGCGCAAGCAAGAAATACTAAGGGTTTCGAGTCCGGGGAGGATGGGCTCGGCCAGGGGTTGGGATAAGGAGGCGGTGTTTGGTATGATGCTTGCGGTGTAGTAGTAGTAGTAGCAGTAGCAGTAGTAGTAGTAGTAGTAGCAGTAGTAGTAGTAGTAGTAGTAGTAGTAGTGGTAGTAGTAGTAGTAGTAGTAGTGGTAGAGGCCTTACAACAGTGGTTGTAAACGGCAGTATTGAAAGTAGTAGTAGAAGCAGTGGCGATGATAGACGCATCTTTACAGTAGAAACGGTACAGTAAATATCAGTACATATTAGTTGTAGTGTAGTACGTAGTATTGTAGTCATAGTAGTACGCCGGGATACTACGACTGTAGTAGTAGTGCTAGTAGTAGCAGCAGCAGCAGTAGCAGCAAAACCACATTTCATACTCCGTGCATTGACCACTTTCATTCATTCGAACATCCACGCTGCACCTATATCCTGGCCCACGGCATACGCCCCACTTAGCAACCGTTAAGATGGGCCCTCAGCAACCGTTTCGTATAATGTAAAACCGTTTAGTACCGTTATAATCGTTTAGTACCGTTTACAACCGTTTAGAACATTTTAAAACCGTTTAGTACCGTTTACAACCGTTTAGAACATTTTAAAACCGTTCAGTACCGTTTACAACCGTTTAGAACATTTTAAAAACCGTTTAGTACCGTTGGCCATACCCGCAATCTTCAGGGTTGTTGACGGTTCGGGTCAAACCTCGCGGGTCGGGTCGGGTCGAGTCGGGTCCGGCCGAGTCGGTTCGAGTCGGGTCGGGTAAAAGGGTGATTCGACCCGACTCGTGAAAGTTGGAAAAGTTCCTGACCCGATCCGATCCGATCCGACCCGAGTCGACCCGAGCCGACCCGTGAGATTTCGACACTTGCTGATGCGTGGAGAGCCCTGGTAAAAGTTCCACGTACCTGGTCGAGCAGCAGGGATATCTTCTGACTGAAGCCCGACACCTGCACGACGAAGCCGCACGGATGAACCCCGACCTTCCACCCTAGGCCGGCCAGACCCGCGTCGTACGTCCTTTGAGCGAGAACCTGGCCGTTTTTTGAAGCAAAAAGGAGAGACACAAATCAATGTACAACATTGCGATTCCACCGCGACACCGCTCGCTGTTTTCTACCACCGAGTCTTCCTTGGTGTGTGTGGGGGGGTGTGTACTCGATAGGAGATATGTACTCGATCTCATGCATGGCCGTAGTCGTATGACCATAGACCCTCGCATCCCTACAATGCCGAGACGGAGCAGGGGGGGGGGTACAAGTATAGCGATAAAAAATGCAGGGTACGCTACCAGCAAGCACGATACCATCCACCCGTCCCCGCAAGAGTGCACAGGAAAACTATCGAGTGCGCAGGGTCATCACGGCTGTGCAAAGCTGTTATCATGTCCGCCTCGTATCGTCTTGTTGCAGTCCGGACACGACAAATACTACCGTAACTACACCAGAGCCAAGCAGCCCGCGTTCTATAGTTTCGAATGGATGGGCGGCGCTGCTGTAATCGTTACTTTTTTTTTTCTTTTTTTTTTTGTTCGTTTAGAATGCTTCCCTCTCTCAAGTGCCAAAGAGGCTATCAAATTCGACACGCAACAGTCTTTCAGCGACTTTCCACGCCTCGGATATATAGATCAGACAGATCATCATGTCCATCATCTAGTTCCTCAGCTGGTTTTGTGGAAGGCTGTGGAGGATAAGTGCAGGATCTGTACAGTACAGGTCCAACCCCGTAGTTCATGCAGACTATACGAGTCCCACCCGGCAACATGAGCTAGATCATACAGATCATACAGATAACACAGATAATACAGATAATACAGATCAGGGATATGTCCGCCCTGAAAGATCTAGATCATGAACTGGGAATCGATTGTCAATCCGAGGGGTGAAGACTTATACGAGGAATGCAGTAGTGTGATGAGCCTAGCCTTTTTTTTCGGCCGCAAGAGTCAGCCAGCCCACACTTATTCCAAGTAGTTTCTCTCCAAAACGTGGGTGTTGAAACTAAAAAAAAAAAAAAACATGATGCATGGCGGGGATGATACGGGGAGAGGGGGGGGGCGGGGTGGTTGAGCCGCCCGAAAGTGACGACAAGAAAAGAAAACGCGCAAAACAGTTCGCCGGCGTAGCTACATGCTATCCATTCAAACTACGGCAGTTTTTCGTGCGATAAAAGCCTCTTGTTGAGTCCACCAACGGTGGTGGCTGTGCACCAAGAAGTATACATACATGCGAAGCAGAACGCGACCCCAAGCGGTCGTTCACGAACAGTACCCACCGGCTAAAAACGCGAAAAAAAAGGATAGCCTCCCCCCCCCCACCCCCCTCCCCCACTTCTCCCTCCTTCCCCCCCCTCCCCCTCTCGCTCCCTCCACCCTCTCCCCTTCTCTCCCTTTCCCCTCACCTCCTTCCCTCTTCCCCTTCCTCCCTCCTGCAGCCAACACTACGAAAAGGACAACACTATTAACAAAAACAACAACACCATACCACACCACCACCAACACTAACACCCTCACACACCCCCCCCCACCACCACCACCACCACCATCACGACCGACACCAACACCCCCCCCACACACCACGACTATGGCCATGCATGAGATCGAGTACATCTCTCCTATCGAGTACATCTCGCACCTTCCTAAGGATGTCAGCCATGATGTAAGCATTCTCGAGGGCCTCCGCCCCCCCGTCTCCCACGACGGGGGTTGCCAGCACCATCCGCACGTGTGCTCGGGGTTGCCGGAAGGAGGAGTCCATGCGGTGCCACAGCTGCCCCTCTTCGCCTGTCTCCAGGAGCTCGGCAGGTTCCATCACGCCTGGGGGGCGGCGAAAGTAGAGGAGGCGTGAGGGTATGGGTAAGAGTATAGGTATGGGTATGGGTAAAGGTCATAGTATGGGCAAGGGACATAGTATGGGTAAGGGTAAGAGGCCCTCTTCGCCTGTCCCCAGGAGCTCGGCAGGTTCCATCACGCCTGGAGGCAGCGAAAGTAGAGGAGGGGTGAGGGTACGGGTGAGGGTATGGGTACGGGTATGGATAAAGGTATGGGTAAGGGTAAGAGGTCAAGGGTAAGGACAACGGTAGGAGGGGTACGGGTATGGATACCGGCAAGAGTATGGGGAGGGGGTTAGAGTAAGGGCAAGGGTTGAAGGGGTATGGGTATGGGCAAGGGTATGGGTGCGGGTGAGAGTGTGGGTAAGGGTAAGAGGTCGAGGGTAAGGGTAAGGGTAGGGGGTTAGGGTTAAGCGCAAGGGTAGGAGGGGTATGGGTAAGGGTAAGGGTAGGGGTAAGGGTAACGCTATGGGTAAGATTGCGCGTAAGGGTGAGAGGTGGAGGGTATCGGTAAAATGCCTTTGAAGGAAGAGGTAGCGGCTTGAGGGTAAGGGTAAGAAGAAGGGTAAGCTGTCGAGGGTAAGGGTAAGATCAAGGACTAAAGGCAAGGGTACGGCTTGCGGCGGTATGGAAACTGTGACAGTAACGGTAGAGGCGAGGGTGAACGATATGGTAGCAGAAATGGCAATGGTAGTGGTAACCCTAACGGTGATGGTACCGGCAAAGGAAACGGGCGCGGCGACAAAACAACAAGCAAGCAAAACAAGTGTAAACACACATATACAGTTTTTGTGATGATAAAATAAAACCCGACTAAACAAACAAGCCTAACACTCAACCAACCAATCAACCTGACAACCGAGCGGCGAAACCAATCAGTCCAACGTGCACCTCTGCACCACACCAAACTACTAAAAACTCGAACCGATACACTCCCTAGCACCCCTCAATACCATACAACCCCACACACCACGTATCCAAATACCCGAAGCATACCTTTGCGTTGCTTGGCAGCCCGCAAAACGCCCATCGCCGACCCCACCAAAACGCCCCCCTCAGCTCCAACTCCACCTCCTCCATTCCCGCCGGAAACCCCTGCCCCCCCCTCCCCCTCCCCGCCTCCTCTATCCTTGTAGTTACCGTTAACCTTCACACTCCCTACCCCCTCCACAGCAAATTCGTCCACACTAGCACCACCGTCCCCACCACCACCACCACCGCCACCACCACCACCACCTAGCCTATCACAGACGAGAGAAAAGTCGTCGGGGATAAAAATGTTTGGTCCCGGGAGTTGTAGAGACGATTCGATGGCGGCATCCGGTTCCGCCCAGGATCGGAGGAGGTCGGGAGGGGTGGGGGAGGCATCGTAATCCACTCCATACCTAAGGGGAAACAGGAAAGACCATGACAACAGGAGACAACACAAACACACGACAAGACAAGGCAAGGTAACACAATATGAGCAAAGAGAAGACAAGATCATACCATCAAGTGCAAGAACCTCATATTTTCGGGGAAAGAGGAAACAGGAGAGAAGAAGCATATACGAGAGAAACACGTTAACCCTTTTAGAACCGCAGTACCATTTTGGGGACAAACCAGTCAAATTTCATGTAGTTTGTCCCCAAAACAGGACTGCGGTTCTAAAGGAGTTAAGAAAAGTCCCGGTGTGAAGATGAAAAGGGGAAACACTATTCCGAGGGACCATATTAAATAGGACCTACGGTACACACCAAAAACCTATCTGTTTCGCTATTTTTACCAACAATATTTGGTCCTACTTACTATGGTCCCCCGTGATAGCTGGTATCATGGAAAAAACGATAAAACCCCATACCTCCGGAAACGAGGAGATATAGGAGAAGAGGAGATACGAAAAGAAAATGCGATAAGATCAAGAAAATACGGGTTGAAGATAAGAAAAAAAAAAAAGACAAGACAGGCTGAGATAAGACGACAATAATGACAAAACACTGGAGTAAAATAAGAGCACGCTTATTGAACCGGACGTTCACTTTATCTATGGAAGCGACGCCTCATTTCACAAAATTAACGGGCTTACCGGGCACGAGTTGAAATCTTCGCTGTAAGGACCATATAAATGAATGAAATCAGTGTTCTCCACGGGTAATATAACCTGATTCACCCGCGGGTCGGGTCAGGAACTTTTCGAAATATCACGGGTCGGGTCGGGCCGGATCAGGAGGTTTTCAAACTCTCGCGGATCGGGTCGGGTCACCCTTGCCCTTAACCGGATCGTCCTGAACCGCGCGGTTTGACTCGACCGATAAGCGGCACTGCTATTGATATCACGATAGCTAGATCAACACCTACGAAAACAAATAAATAAGCAACTCAATAAACTAATATATACCAGGTATATAATGCCAAAAATAGGTGGACAACTAAACGTATAACTATGGAGGCCAGGGTCGGAGATATCGTAGATCTCGTAACACGCACGCGCGAAGGACACGTCACCGGTCAAGCAATATCAAATCTCGGGTCACGAGCGGTCTCACGTAATTGACGGTGTAAACCCGTCCTCGGGAGATAGCTATCGGGAGATACGTAAGCCGCCGCAGACTCTGGGGTGACAAAAAGCCCTCCCCACCGAGTCAGTCTAGCACTACCATCTCCTTGCTAAATATCAACGAAGAATTCTGCTCGGCTTACGTCGGCCGTAACGACGGCTACAAGGGACCCTCGCTCCGCGACCTCATCACGGCGACTTCTCCGCGGCTTCTACTATACACTGCGACATCATCTCCGCGACGACCTCGGTACGAACGACGAGCGCAGGTACAACATCACTACATAATTAATTAAATAAACAAAGTACATGGAAAAAAAAATAACTAAATAACCAAATAACCAAATAACTACAACATTAACTAACTAAGTAACTATTAATAGTGAACTAACTAACTACCAGGTACCTGGTAACTAACTATTAATACCCAAAGAGATAACAATAACTTAGAGTAAATATATGACAAATAAAATGACATGTACACACATTGCACACACCAGCGCTCTTTCTTCGAAAACGGCCTTGTCCCCTCCCCCCCCTTCGCCACCACCGCCTCCTCCTCCGTCGCCGCCACCCCAGCCACCTCAGCCACCGCCTCCTCCGATTGACCCAGCACCACAGGCTTCGTTTTTTCTCCTGACTCTTCCGACCCCGCCCCCCGTGCCCCCGCTTCTGCCCCATCCCGCTTCCAAAGGCGCCACATCAAGGTATTCTCGGGCCTGAGATAGTCCGCAAACGCTGAGAAAAGTTCCGGGTCGATCTGCAAGCGGACGTAGTAACCGCACACACGGGATGGACAGACAGACACATGGATCATCTATCCATCTACTACAGTACCAAGACATTTTCGGCAAGATGGATTCCTCATCTGAAATACTTACACCCGTATAGCCACCCGGTAGATCCCGTGTTTCGCGGGCGGAAGCCGTGTTCCATCCACACTAGGCAGCAACATACCAAAGAGGTAAACGTTTAGACCTAACTATCGAGACTAAGCGGTCCTTGTATTTACCGCATGATCTTCCACTGCTGTACTGCTGTAGGAGTGGTAGTATACAGGCCTCGTTTTTCTGGGTTGGACCTATATACCGCACAGATCCTGCACAGCATCTCGGGATAAATAAACGCGCACAGTGTATAACGGCAATGTAGGGTCTGAAGGATCTGTAGATGATCTACGTAGATGATCTATCCGTACATTGATCACGATCTGTCCCAATGTGCGCAAACTATAACTTGCGATACATGGAGAAAAAAAATCAGCTACCAGCTACCAGTACAGTCCAACATGAACGGCACAACAAACGTAGGGGGTCCACGAAGCCTCCTGAGAAACTTCGATATACCGACACATGGAAACTTTTGATATAATATCCAACGCTACTGCTGTACCTCGTACATGGTACTCGTACCGCTGTACTGCTGCAGTATGTACCGGTGCTCCGTTCGAGAGCGGAAGAACACAACTCTTGATGATAGATACATCCAAGTACCGTATTTTTTTTTACATACTAGAATGTTTCGGTGCGACGTAAAACATCCTAAAACACACACCTCGGGGTCCACGACGCCTCCCGCGCTGAGCACTTCCTCAGAAGGGTAGACCTGAAGGCGCCGCGACAGATTCGTAGTCACGATGTAAGGCGAAATTTCCTGGACAGCAGCAAAAAAAAATAAAAGTAGAGGGAAGAGGCACAGGGAACAAACAGCGCTATATTATTGTGAACACAGAAACAGAGTTAAGCGGTAGAGCGAGCAGCGCTTATTAAATACCAGGTACATAAATGAATGGATGGATGAATAAATGGTAAATAAATGGTAAGTAAATGGTAAATAGATGGTAAATAAGTAAAAAAATAAAAAAATAAAAAAATACATGCTATATAAATAAGAAATAAAAACAGAAATAACTGAATAAATGAGCTAAATATTAAATGAATAAATAAATACACGAATACAAATACCCTTGACAAGGAAATACATACCCTGGTATAGAATACGCGCGAACGGCTTATCATACAATTTGTAAATTCAGTAAAAAATGGGATATAGACGAGACGTATTACGCAGCTTGCAAAGCTGAGGGTGTGTCTTAACCCCCCCCCAGAGAGCATTGGAACGAACCGAACGGAATATTATTTGCGGCATGAATTGGTGTTGATTGGTTGTGGGAAACGAATAGATTCAGTGCAGCCCGAGAAAAACAGTAGATCTAGGAAGAGGAAGAAGAAGTGTTGCACCCCTTTTTCTTGTTTGGGAGGACCGAACGGCCCGAACGAACGGGAACAAACAGAAGATTATTTGATGTAGATGGACACCACCGAAGATGAATGTGGACACCAATTTGCCGTGGCATGTGCAGAAAATACCGTTCGTGCCGATTCGGCTGGCGAGGCCCAGGGTTCTGCATGGACTCAAACACGTTTTTTTAGATAGGAGCGGAACGAATGACCACGAGCAGCCTCGTTCCGTTCGGCTCATTCCCATGCTCTTTGGTGGGGGAGTTAAGACACGCCCTGAGTATCAACTATTTAACCAGTCGAACTCACAGCTGACGTCCTTCATACTTTTACAAAATACATGCATACAACTAAGGTTTCGTTCCAGGCCGTCGGTACGACTGGGCTTATAAACAAAGTTATCCTTCCGTGTGAAGTGGTCCGTATGAACTTTGCCGGTTGATCGCCCGGAGGTTTGTTCCTTACTCTTTCACGTTCGAGCTTTGTAAACTTTTTCTTTGGCGTTTTCGAAGCTTTCTTCCTTCCCTTCTCGCTAATCCTTTTAGGACCGCAGTCCCGTTTTGGGGACAAACGACTTAGAATATGAGCGGTCTGTCCCCAAAACGGGACAGCGGTCCTAAAAGGGTTGAAACATATTTTGGCGCATAGCGTATTCTTAACTTATCACCCCGCTTGCGAAGCTTTCCCGTTTTTCTTCTCTTTTGGAAACGTTCAGACGTCATATCCCTGCGTACTATATTGTGCTTTTGATGCAAGATAAGGGTGTAAACAGAGAACACCAACACTATGCGTCAAAGATGCGAGTTCCGCCGCCAAAAGTGGGTTGATACTCGCACTTTCGCAAGCTACGTTCATGCGTCGGCCGCGCGTGTTCTACAACAGCAGTAGACGTACTACAATAGTACTACTCGGAGTAGACTCCTCGTCAAGGGCAAAAGACCATACATGGCCGAGGACATACACAGCTATTACGGAGGACCATAGTTAATAGGACCAAGTATTGTTAGTAAATATGGTTTAATGTATAGGTTTTTATGTACACCATAGGTCCTATAACGTAATAGCAGTAGGTAGGTATGTGCCCCCCCCCAGGATGCTGCACTACTTACTGCATCCGGTAATAGAACGGTTGACCATCCATTAGTACCAGTAGTACGGCCCTCTGGCCCTCACCCCCACCTCGCGCCTGTACGGTCGTCCCACAGCAGCACAGCATGACAGCATGACAGTACAGCATGACAGCATGGCCGTGAGGCGAGCGTACGTATACTACGCCAGCTGAAGTCGTCTGTTGCCCTGTTAATAACACCTATGGGTATGCTTCTTTATCAACCCCGACGAAAGGCTATTAGTAATAGTAATAGTAGGCTTTTGCCTACCCATGTGTACAAGCATATTACATTCGTACCAGGTGCTGTGGGCCCATAGTGAACAGGACCTGCGGTACACTCGAAAACTCACCTGTCTACCTATTTTTACTATTTTAACAATATTAGGTCCTCTTTTTCTACGGCCATCCGTGACAGCTGTAGGTATCATGAACAGAACAACAACGTAACAAATACGTATATCAATTCAAACAACAAGAACAAAAACAACAACAACAAAAAAAGACAAAAAAAGAGACACGAGTGAAAGTGCACCAGATTTCGCGCGCTACGTATCCCACAGCAGGAGCAGCAACAGCAGCAGCACTACAGTAGTAGCAGCGGTAGTTGTGCGTATGTGTATACTCCTGTGTTGCTGCCGCTGCTGCTCCTTTGTGTGCAGCGAGGTGATAAAAGCGGGGTGGGGGGGGGGGCGGAGTTATTTTTCTATAAGGTTGTTACAGCAGTCTGCGGCAGCACGAATACGTAAAAAAAAACAAATTATTTGTTGGACGCGGGGCAATTTGCTTTCCTTCTGAACTGTCAACACGCTGATGAACAACACGCTGGTAAACATCAGCTCATGCGACGACAGACCGTTGATCTGGACTCTCAACATAAATTGAAGCCACCGCCAACCCGCTTCGTGTTGGGCCTGCAAAGTTATCATGATGACCCGCGGTCTTGGCGGCTAGAGGTTGCCAGCGGCGTGGTATGCTCTACGTCCAAATCGGGAGAAAAAGAAAACGTTGCGGCATTGGAGACATACCGAGATTTTTTATCGGACAGATTGACGATTTTTTGCATTGCGTTTTGTGTTTGGTATGGCCCACCGGCAAGCAAGCACCGCATGCCTGCATAGTCGACACACACCACAAGCCACAAAACTGTGCGCCTGTCCCAGCTTTCAGTTAGAATGCAGACGCGATGTATTGACTGATTGCTCTTCTTTGATGGGCTCACTCGTACAGCAGTACAATATATACGTTTTATGAAATACCTGGTATACTATACCACGTACACGTGGTACGGTTTCGTCGTCTACAAAAAAAAAGGACGGCAAGACCTGAGGCCAACGCTTTTCTTTGTCGCTGACACATTCTATGATGTACGTATACATCAGTATGTACTATCACTGGTGTAGGTGTTCGTGGACATTTCACCAGCATGCGTCGAGCGCCCCCGAAATAGAGCAAACGACACACCACACCCCCCCAGAGATCAGAAAGGAAAGAGCAACCGGAGCGGTGTGATCACAGGGTGCAACAAGACAAAACGTACCACGTGACATGTTTTCGAATACTTATTTTCACTTGGGTTTTAGAGTACCCCCCCCCCCCCTTTATAGCGAAAACAAATAGTGCAGCGTGTCCTCTGGCTGGCGTGTCAACTATCACTAGTTTGTTTGGGGCTTGGACGCCTCCTCAGCATGAGTTTTTTTTGTTTTTGGAGAGTTCTCGGTCGTAGATGTATACCTGGTACTTTTTTACAGTTTCGTCTCCGTCTGAAGTCTGAACGCTTTGTCCGTTTTGGGTGAAGCTACAGCAGTGTGCGTGCTGCTGTCGGTGTTGTTGCTCCTGTTGCTGTGTATCACGTTGATGCTCTGCTGCTGTCGAGGTAGCCCGTACTTCTTGCGTCGCCCTTGCGATGACCTCTTGGAATTTGTCTCATTTTCATGCGTGAGGTCAAAGCTGCCGAAAAATCCCGAAACAAATCGAAAAAATTGAGCCTTGGGCTGTTTCCTATGTGGTTCGATCTCGACCTTCAGATTTGTATTTTTGCCATTCCAATAATGAAAGCATCAGCTTATGCAGTCCGAATATGCAAAAGCCAACCGGATTTTTTTCGAATGAAGAATGTGGCGACTTGGGCCATCAGATTTTTAAATAAAAAAATGGCGTGGTCTCTGAATGCAATATGTATGTCATCCACGACAGCGAGCAGCAGCATAACGATCGATAAGTTGGACGGTGACACAGCTGGATAGCGACGTTACTTCGCCCCCGGCGCGCGGTCGGCGGGCGGCGCGTCCATCCGTGGCCATATTACAGTCGGCTGGTGCGGGCTCGGGCCTAGATGCCAAGAGAAGCGCACACTTGACGCGCACCTCTCCGTGGTACGTACTCGTACGCTGCAGCAGCAGCAGCAGTCAGTCACATTAGTAAAATATAAAATACGAAGGCAGGTTGACTCTACGTAGCGCACGCACTCGGCATGTCTCCTTGCCGCCAGACCAGAGGCAGTCGGCGTGGGCTCGGACGCTTGGGTCCTACGCGCAGTGCAGCGCACTCGGCGCGTCTCTTCGCGGCGCCAGACTACAACAACATCAGTTGGTCTCGGCGTATGCTCGAATCTCCGCTCACGCAACAAATCCGATTTTTCCGCAAAGTAAGACGAATTTCGATTTTTGCGAACTGCACAGCTGAAAATGCGATCGAGTCAAAAATTTGAAGCTCAAAATCTGAACCTCAAGAACGAAAACAAAAAGAAAAAAAAAGAAAAAAAAAATGAAAAAAAATGAAGAGCAACCGTACAAAATGTTTGGGTTTCAACTCTTCAAAACCAAGGTGCACATTTCCTGAGCCGACATCTTTCCGCCTGTCGCTGGAACCAGCTCGTGAGGAAGCAAACAAAAACGCACGAACTAAACCCCCACCCCTTTCTCGCCTGCTGAAAGCGGAGGTATATGGCGCCCATGTCCCTAGACTCCTGCCACGCCCTCCGTGCGTCCTCCCGCGGAAGGTTTCTGACCAATCGCGCGTGTGCGTGCACCAGCGCCGCTACCTCCTCCCATCGTGCTCGTCCCTCCTCAGTCAGCTGCACTGACACCTGCTCGAGCCGCAATTTTCGTGTTTCGTTCTCGTTTTTCGTTTTGTTTCGTTTCTTTTTCCGTTTCTGTTGTGAGAGATCGAGATACACATGCTGGTTGGTACCAGGTACAAGTTACGGGGAAACAATGCACACCTCGGGCGCATACATCACGATCTATCCATCTATCTATCTATCTATCTATCTATCTGTCTATCTATCTATCTGTCTATCTATCTATCTACCAGGTATCTATCTATCTATCTATCTATCTATCTATCTATCTATCTATCTACAGTAGCTGCTCTATTAATAGCTCCTGACCTGCCACTGTCAGACGCCGTGCAGGACCCGAACAGTATATTTTCCGACCCAGCGAACACGCGCTACAGCAGTAGCCAAACAGCGGAGATAACCTACCCGTGAGTAATACGGCTCCCACCCGGCAACATGAGGTGCTGTAGATCATACATACAACATCGGGAATATACACACATAAGTATATATATATATATATATATACAATGAATCTCGGCCGCTGTGAGCGAACCTTAAAATTCCGATTTTATCTTCAACTTTGTCTGGGACTCCGGAAGCCTTTGCTCCCCTGCCTTGGTGCTTGTTTTTTCGACCGCTTTTCTCGAGGGTCGCGCGAGCCGGCCTCCGACGGGTGTTCTACCGTGTGCGCGTCTCGGAGTCTCGCGCCACCGACGAGCCCGGCGACCCCGAACTTGAGGGATATTTGCTGGGAAAAGGAGACACGGACGTTCACTGTTCTGTCGTCCTGGAAATTTGTTTAGGTGTTGTTGCTCCGCGAAGAGCTTCTCGTGACAGACTTCATCTTAATATTCGCTTTTTACTCTCCGAGGTTCGGTCTCTCGGTCTTGCTGATGCTATCGCTTTCTACCGATTGCCTTGCTTTGCGGGCCGCCGCCATCGGCCTGTTCGAACCCCTCGGTCCTGCCTTTCTCGGTGGCTCCCTTCCCTTGCCCCTGTCTCTTCGCCGGACGACTACACGCGCCTTCTCGGCGTATCGCGCAGTTCTTGGTACCAGATCGTTGCATATCCCGGTGATTTTGCTTTGTTGTTGTTTTTTTTAGTGAAATTTTGGTAACTCATCTTCTCTTTTTCCCCTACTACTACGAATTGTCCTCAAAGGTACACGGGTTGCTCGTGGCTCGTGATGAGAACGATTGAAGGGTTCATAATTTTTTGCGGAGGATTTTTATTGGTTCAAACTGACAGTCCCGTTTTCGACCACGAACTCGAAGAATATTTTGCTGCGTTGAGGAGACACGGAGCTCTATCTTCAGTTTACCATAAGCCTTCGCTATCGATTTAGTCTTGAACTTTGTCTGGGACTCCGGACGCCTTCGCCTCCCTGCCTTCATGCTTGCTTTTTCGACCTCGATTCGTATCGAGAGTCTCGTGTATTCTTGGGTGCGATATTTAAAAAAGCGTACCTGGTATTATTTACCTGGTATACTGTATACGTGACAGACTTGATCGTATCTCATTTTCTTTCCGAGGTTCGATCTCTCGGCCTTGCTGATGCTACCGCCTTCTCCCGACTCCCTTGCTTTGTGGGCCACCATCGGCCTGATCGACCACCTCGGTCTTGCCTTACTCGTTGGCTGCCTTCCACTGCCCCTCTCTCTTCGACGGACGACTGCACGCGCCTTCTCGGGGTATCGCACCGTTCTTGGTACCAGATCGTTGTATATTATCCCGGTGATTGCTGTGTTGGTGTTTTAGAACTCGGCACGTCTTTTCTGTTTTCGCCGGGATTCAGACTGAGAATACTACCCATGCCGTCAGCAGTAGTAGTACGAGTACTTTGCGGTTGTTCTGTATTGCCGATCGATATCAGGTATCAGGTATCCGGTAGGTGCTCGATACTGCTCATCATACCTGCAGTATCTCGATTGCTGACTGCTGTTCTCAGGATCAAGTGCGATAATGCGCGTACAGCACGCATCCTGTTCTCACAGTAATTTATGCGTATACTGCAAGTTACTGTCTGCTGCGATGCCGTACAGACGCGATCAGGGCGATGGCGAACCGCAACGCGGTTGGGCCTGATGGTCTCCCAGCTGAACTTCTGAAGGTCCTGGCCGACGAGGGAGACTCGGACACCTTAGGAAGCTTCTACGAGATTATCGTCGCTGTGTGGAGGGGAGGGGTCGTGCCGCAGCAATGGAAGGATGCAACGATTAAGGAGCTGCACAAGAAGAAAGACAGGACGGAGTGTGGTAACTATCGTGGCATTTCCCTTGTCGCGCATGCCGGCAAAGTACTCCTCAAAGTAATCGCGCGCCGACTCAGCGACTATTGCGAACGGGAAGGCATTCTGCCAGAGGAGCAGTGTGGCTTTAGGCCCGAACGATCGACGGTCGACATGATGTTCGTGGTGCGACGCTTGCAGGAATTGGCAAGGAAGAAGGACACTCCGCTGTTCATGTGCTTTGTCGACCTCACCAAAGCCTATGACTCCGTCGACCGAACCCTCCTGTGGGCTGTCTTGGCTCGCTTTGGCGTGCCACCTAGAATGCTCACCGTTATCCGCCAATTCCACGACGGCATGCGAGCATGCGTGCGGCTGGATGACGGCGAGTGCTCAGATATGTTCGACGTGAAACAGGGCCTACGGCAAGGGTGTGTGCTCGCGCCATTGTTGTTCAACATGTTTTTTACAGCGGTGCGGCGTGTGGCGGAGAAACGTTTCGCTGCTGATAAAGCCATCACGGACAGCTTGATGCAACTCCAACAAAAGCAGGAGAAGAAGAAGAAGAAGAAGAGGGGGAAGGCACGGGCCGGGCACGCCGACGGACAGGGGAATGATAAAGAGGCCCCGACACTGTGGGCTATGCTCTATGCTGACGATGCGGGCATAGTATCGAGATCACCCAACGGCCTGGAGAGGATGATGACGGTGATCGTGTCTGCATGTGACGCTTTCGGCCTGACGGTCTCGGAGGCCAAGACGGAGATAATGTGTCTGCAAACGAAAGATGGGGGGAACGTGCCGTTCACCGTCACCGCCGCCGGCCAAGTGTACAAACAAACGACCGAGTTTGTGTATCTGGGCGGGGCTATCAGCGCAGATTGGACGGGCAGAAGTGTCGAGGTAACGCGTCGACTCCAGAGGGCATGGGCATGGTTCGGACGGTATAAGATGGAAATCTATGACCGCCCGGGTGTGCGCCTACGCCTAAAGGTGCGAATGCTGAGAGCCGAGGTGATCGAAACGTTGCTCTACGGTTGCGTTACTTGGAGTCCGAGCAAGACTGATTACGGTAGGCTACGGGAGGTCCACCACAAGATGCTCCTCCGATGCATCGGCTGGCGAAAACGAAAGCGCGAAGACCACATTCTATCCTATGCTAGCGCGCTTCTCAGGACAAAATCTGAAAGCGTTGAGACGACGGTACGCAGACGTAGGCTCTTGTTTGCGGGCTTTGTGACACGCATGGGAGAGGAGCGTTTGCCGAAGAGGGTGATGTTTGGGGAGATGGTTGGGGGTAAGGGTTACTCCGGAGGACAGGAGTGGGACTGGACGAGGTACTTTGAGGAGGGCCTGAAGGAGTTCGGCAGCAAGCTCGAAGGGTGGCGCGAGGCAGCACAGAAAGCCGGCAGATGGTTCCGACGGGTCGAGGAAGGGGCGGAGGTCTTCATGCGGAAATGGCATACAGATAAGAAGGAGGCATCGGCAGAACGGCATAGAATAGCTGCAACCACGACCACAGCCGTTGACGCCAACGCGAGTGCGTAGAATGGCAGGAAAGAGGGGGGGGGCGAAAGGGGGACGAGGGGGAATGGGGGGGGGGAGGGGGGGGAGGCGGTCTGCCCAACAGACTGAAGCCTGGTTATGACCATCATCGTAATGATGCACTCCCTTCTTTGGGACCCAAGTAACTAGCATGGTGCCACCTGGGCAACTTTGCGTGTCTGTATGCTCCAGTGCCTGCCTTTCGTATTTTCTTTCCCCCCCGCCCGTCATTATCACTTTTTTGTCCCTTCTAATTTTTTCATTTTTCTTTCATTCCCGTTTGTACCTCTTTGTGTCTTTGTTAGTATGGTCCGTTTTGCCTTTTTTTGTGTTTTGCTATCTGCTTTTTTTTTTTTTTTTTTTGCTTCGCTTCATCTTCTTTTTTAGGTTTTTGTCTGCTATTAATAGTCTCCTTTTTGCTTCCCTGGTGTCCGCAGTGGTGACGTGCGTATGCTTGTTTTTTGTTTTTGCCTCTGTTTTACTTGAGGTATTTCTTCCACTCCAGAGTTATTGGAGCCTGTCCTGCGACCACGGACTGCATTGTATTGTGAGTTAACGTGAGAATAACAACAACAACATACCGCTGCTGCTGCTGTTGTTGTTGTTGTTGTTGTGCTGCTGCTGGGGTTGCGGCTGGGTGTGCACAGCAGCAGCTGCTGCAGCAACCGACCGCAGCAGCAGCGATGCCTGCTACTACTCTTGCTGCTGCTGTTGCTGCTATCTTTTACGTTATGCTGCAGCGCTGCAGCTGCTATCGCTTTCGAGTGCGGGAGAGATCATCTCCTTTGCACAAGGGGCCGTTGGAAGTAGGTATACAGCTCGCCTTAGAAAGGGGTGATATAGGCGTGGGTTTTGGGTACTTGGCAACTAGGCAGCAAAAGGGCAGGAAAACTTCAGCAGTATACTATTACCGTGAATAAAATTAAAGCAATCCCAGTCCTGTGAGAAACCCCTCCGAACTGAGCTGATTTCTGCCCCCGACAGCAGCAACTGAGCTCCAAATTATCGATGATCTCCTGGCCCATAAGAAATAATAGACGGTTGTGATTTCCGGGCGTCAGAGTACATGGCTGAAAAAGACAAAAACAATATCGTCCCAAACACATGTGCTATAAAAGTTGGTCTATAAAATTCGAGTGAGACAGATACGAAAACTGAGAACTGACACTCGGCAGTGCCTTTTCCCTGCATCACTTGGCAGTGCCCTGATCCCGTTCGTAACAAGATCGAATGGTACACTTATGTCAACTCCCTTAAAAGTAATCACACGATTTTTGGCACTGAGGTATATTTTCCTATCCGGAGCATGGGTGCCGGCAGGCACCCATGCGCAGCCGTTGTATATATATATATGTTTCTATACCTATGTCTTGAAATGTCCACAGTATTCGTATCTGTCCGAGATGTTAAATATTGGGTTGGTGGGAGAAGGACCAAATGTTTCTATGAATGGTCCCGGGGACAAAATCCACTACTTACAGGACCAGTGCTACAATGCTCGGAAGGGTGGCAGCTTTGTCTGTCTTGGCTCCTCAAGGGCACTAAAAAACTACCCAATCAGACATGCCCACATCGTTGGAATCCCACTATTAATAGTGTTTTACTGCATTATATATAGTTGCATGTGTGTATAGTTGTATGCGTATGTATAGCTGTATATATATGTGTATATAAACCTCCTGTAGGCCATTTTAGATTGTTCATCGCGTTTAGCATACAATTTAATTTAAACTTCAGTTTTTGGGTGAGGTTCGTACATGTAGAGTGACACCGTTTTTTCAGTGTTGGAGAACCGGTCCAGGATCCTGCAGTGCTGCACCTCGTGTGCTTCCTATGCCGTCTACCATCAGCGCGTGCGCGGGACCAGTTGTCAGGTGCTTCTGCCCCGCTAGTGCTTCGTGGCATGCCTTGCAGAAATCTCTGGCAGTACTGGGGGTACGATGAAAACGTCGCTATCAATATAGTGTTTCGCTGCACGCATTACGGAAATCCCTGCAGTAGTGGAGTCAAGATAAAATAGTGGGCTTGTTGGAGAAGAGAGGCTTCAATGGTTCCGTATTCCCTCCCCCGTCAGCTGAACAGCCACCTTCTCTAGCGGCAACGGTTGGAACACAAACACACGGCAGCGCGAACTTCGAGTTTTTAAGGAAAAACAGTAGCAATAGAGCGGTAAGATCGAGGATGTCGTCGAAACTCATCCATCTCGGCCAGCTGTGTGTGATACTTCTCGATCGCATGTAGCAGCTGACGTGCGGTTGAGGTGACCCAAACACGAGTAAACGCCTTCCTTCCTTCCTTCCCTCCCTCCTTCCCTCTTCCTTCCTCCCTCTCCCCCTCATACGACTACGGCCATGCATGAGATCGAGTACGTCTCTCCTATCGAGTACACCCCTCCCCCCCCCCCCCCCTCCCCCCCCTGCTTTCCCTCCTGCCCCCCCCCCCCCCTCGGCCACACCCCCATCCCCACCCGCACCTGAAAAAGGCTGAAGTCATCGTGGGCAGTCCGCAGGCCTGACGACAAAGAGCTAGCCAGGCCTCTATCCTGCAGCGCCGCAAAGAGGCTGCCGGGCCCCTCATGCCCGACAATATGCGACAGAACCCTAATCGGCGAATTCCTCCACAGCTTACGCACGGGCGGCATCGGCCACTGCAAACATGTCAACCACGGGGGTGGGGGTGGGGGGGGGCAGGGGGAGAGAGGGCAGGGGGGATGGAGGAGCGGGGGGGGGAGAGGGGGGGGGGGGGGGGGCGGGGAGGAGAGGGGGGGGAGGGTGTCACAATGAAGCCGGAAGCCCCCTACAGTAAGAAGTCGTTGGCATCGGTTCGGTTCGGTTCGGCTCGGTTCGGTTCGAGTCGAAAAAAATCAATGCGGTTCCAATTCGGCTCGGTTCAATCCAATCCAACTCTTATCGAATCAAAAGTCAACAAAATAATTCAACCCACGGCCGTGCGAAAAAACATTCCATTCAGCTCGGCTGACCCAATTCCAATCTACTGTTGGCTCCACCAAACGCGGCCAACCTCGCTTTGGAGACTCTCGCCTGTATCATGAGCTGCCGCACGTCTCTGAGCGGCTCCATGTCCACCACCATAGCCGGCGGAGTCCTCCACGGCGAGTTCATCGTCTTCGCAAGGCCATCCGCCACGCTCTCCCCGTCCCCAGCCACCGAAAAATCAGCCCCGCCCACCCCATCCCGCGCCGCCTCCTCCGTTACCGCTGGAGCGTGCGACTCGGCTGTGGGCTGCGTCTGCTTCGACCCGCGCACCTGCAGAAAAAACACAGCAGCGGCACCGGAATCCCTGCATCTTACAGGGGAACACAGCAATCGCAACCAAAATACTGCAAGGTTGTCTTCTGCAGGATGCATCGAGGATCATACCCCGGGTATTTGCCCGGGTATCAACTACCCTACAAGCGCTTCTGTGAAATTTCTGCGCGACATTCATACCCGCACCCGGAATTCCTGTGAGTTCTGTGTGACACTCACACCCGTACCCGAAACTTCTGCAAGTCTTGTACGCCTGCGCCACAGTACCCAGGGTATGGGTACGACATCCCATACCCGTACCCGTCCTTGAGTAGGGTAAAAATATCTGAAAAACAGTGTGAAATACCGGGGATAATGGTACCCGACGCCTCGTAAAATACCGGGGTGTGGGTACGGGTACGGGTACAACATTCATTTATATACCCGACCGGAACTTCTGTGAGTATTAGTAAGACTTCCATACCCGCTCGTACCCGGAACTTCTGTGAGTTCCGTCAAGACTTTTACACCCGTACCCGGACCTTCTGCAAGTTCTGCAACAAAAAATCACGGCCTTGCTCGGAACCCGCACACCCTACATAATACAACCTTTCAAATAAAGTATTTCGTGTTAAGAGATAGGGGGATATATGGTTCTGGAGTCAATCGTGTGCGTGTTGTGTGCCTGCTTTTTTTCTCCATCCCATGTATTGTCCCCGCCCGCTACTCTCCCGCTCTCTCCCAGCAGTCACACAAAATCCGAGGCCACATGGCGGGCGCTCCTCCTCCCTCTTCCCCCATCACTATCACGGGAGACCATAGTAAATAGGACCAAATATTGTTGGTAAAAATAGGTAAATATATAGGTTTTTGTGGGTAACATAGGTCCTATTTACTGTGCCCCCCCGTAGAATTAAACGGTACGTGTCTTGGCTTGTATCGCGGGAATGAACAATCCAGCATTTTATTCCCTCCTCGACTCACGTCTTACTTTGCACCGTAAACAACTCATCGGGCAGGTGGTGCCGTCAGCCAACCGACTGGCGTCTTCCGTAGGTAAAAAGTCCGCTGCTGGCGAAGAAGCCGGCTGATGGCCAGCCGACTGGCTTCCCGACTCGATCAAGTCAGGCGAACGAAGCGAAGAGAAATCCCCCGTCGTCAACCACTGTGCAGCGCGTGCCTTGTTCTGCTCACTAATTGTTATGGCCGCCCGTGATACTGAGAAACGGGAAAGCAGCCACGTACCGGCTGCACTTCTTACGGTGGAGCAGAGCCAACGATACGCGTAGTTCTGCTGCTTCCCTGTCTGGTGTTGATAGCTGAGGCTGTATGGACGGACATGTATATAGAAGAGCAGAGCCAACGACACGCGGTTGCTCCGCAGTTCCACAGTTCGAGACAACAGGAGAGCTGCACGTTCCAGGCAAGGGTTTCTTTATCCAAGACGGGCGTACGCGCGCTCTCTACGCTAACTTCAGAGCACAACGACGCCCGATTTATCTCTTTACTCAATCTTCCCGGAAAATGTCAACCTGCTACTAATAGGTTTCTTGTCGCTCGTCATCTTATTCTTGTCGCGTGTCCTAGACCTGCCTGTACTACTACTGCTGTGTGTGTTCGCAGGAGACAGGCAGCACTTCAGGCCTGCGATTGTAAAGCAAAGAAAGGAGCGCGATGTATTCACCAGAAAACACCGACGACATTCAGTCGTGAGAGGAGCTCCCAATTTCAACACCACTCCCCAGCCCAAGATCACCCCCCCCTCCCCCCCCCCCCCCCCGCCGTATGGTCATACGGCTACGGCCATGCATGAAAATGAGTACCCCCCCCCCCCCCCTCCCTTCCCCCCTCCCCCTCAGCATCCCCTACTCTCTTCTCTTCCCAACCCCATGAGAGACGGCGGTCTAGATAGACTCAACTTCCCGTACCACGGTATCATTTTACTTGATCATAGTATACTCCAACCATTTGCCACTGACGGGACGGGACCTCCTCAACCATTGCAACAAACAAACTACTCATGTATACCCAACATTGCGGGGTCCGATGCACCGCGCAAGAGCGTCTGAGTTCGCACACGGGTGCGCGATCGTTTTCGGCGTCTCGATTTGTCCAGAGCGGGAAAGGTTAAGGTTGACAGTAAATACCGGACAACCGAATAATAAGGTGTTTTTTTTTTCGGAAATATCTGCTCGAGAGCCTTCCGAAAATAGAATAATGACTGACTTTAGCAGCCAATATATGTAGCCTTCCGAAAATAGAATACGTATCGATTTTAGCAGCCAATATTTATAGCCTTCCGAAAATAGAATAATGACCGACTTCGGCAGCCACTATATATATAATATATATATATATATATATGTCTGTCCTGCTTTCCTCCTCGAGTCTCAAAAAGGGACTCTAGGTACCAGGTACGTATACGCTAACTTCCGACCGGTCAAGAGTTAGATCACGACAACTGAGCAAATGCGGAATCACCGACAACGCCACCACCAACGAAACACAAACGGAACACCACCACCACCACCACCACCACCACCATCACCACCACCTACGCCACCACCACTAACAACACCACCACCACAACTGCTGTACCTCTGCGAAGCATTCGGTCGCCCACCCCTCAAGGTGATCGAGGTCCTCCTTGCCCAACACCACCAACGCCATATTGCTCGCGTGATAATGCTTCCCGTGAAACGCTAATAGTTCACGCCGCGTGTCGACCCCCTGCCAAGGAAAAAAGTAGGGGAGGGGAGGGGAGGGGAGGGAAGAGAGGGGGGGGGGGGGGGGGGGGGGGGGGTCCTAATCGCTTGACAAGATCGCCGCTGTCGTCGCTTTCGACAAAATACTGCAAAATCACATTGCTCACCACTTAAGTTGAGGCACTTCGTCCCCCCCCCCCCCCCCCCCCCGCCGCGCGAAAAAAGTGGGTGCAGAACTCCTACGGGGCTTAACTCTTTCACTACCACACCGCACAGCACAGCTACAAACGGAAACCTAGATCTGACTCGAGCTCCAAGTGTTCACAGTAGTCGTCCGCAAAGGGAGTGAGTGAGTGCAGTTCTCGAGGGTTGAACGGGGGAATAGACAAGACACTACGACGCGCACCTCGGGGACGTCGTCCTTGAGAGTCTTGAGGTTCCCCGTAGAGAACTTGGAGTAGGGGTGGTCTTGGTCGGCCAACGCTTTGAGCACCTGCGCTTCATCAACGGCCGGCGAAAGGGCCGAGGCGGCGACAGCAGGGGCAACGATGCAGCAGCAAAACAAAGAATGTATTTCTCAACAGACACAAAACAAAAAAAAACGAGCATTGGACGGAGGAGGGGAGGGTGTGGGTGGGCTGGGTGGGGGGTCGGGGAGAGACCGCCTTGCACTGCTCGGCAGTACGTACCTGGCACGTAGTGTTCATTCAATCCACGACGGCTGCTGTGTTGTTTACGACTCGGCCTAAATTTAAGGACGAAGTGGTCGCTACAGTCCACGGTGACTCCTCGTTTCACGTCTTCGTTCTTCCTTCATGCCGATAATTTTTCTAGGCGCTACGTACAAAGCGGATGAGGGGTAGGGGTGGACGTGCAATTCAACCATCTGGTCGTACTACTACTGTCTGTCTGTCGTACGCAGCCGGGCCAACTCGTAAAATGGTTGGCAGCCCCACACGAACCCCTTCAGTGCTGCAGCTCCGTCGTGGGGACGAAACAGTGGGTTGGAATTAATAGTCGCATCTAGTAGGTTTCGGTACAGCAGTGCACTAATAAAAGGGATAAAAGTCCTCCTTACGCGGTAACATTCCGAGAATTTTTTCCCAGACGGTCTGAGCTATAGGGAGACAGATTTCCACTTGAAAAGCCAAGTACGTTTAAACAATTCTTGTCGGAGCTGGGCCAGGGTCGATACAGCCCTCGACAAGGCAGGCGAGACAACGCTAGGGGGGTGGGTGGCGGGGGTGGGGTGGGTTGAGCACGGGAAGCCATCAAGCGCGAAGATGGTGGCGTCCGAGCAAATCGCACCGACGACCCAAGAAAAATAAAATAAAGACAGACTAGCATCAAAGCTACCAGGTATATACTTCGTATAAACTATACCAGGTACGATTGATGCCAATAGTGACAACGCAAAACGCGTCACCCCCCCCCCGACGAACAATACCAGGGCACGAGGAAGCCCAGGAAAACGAGGACATAAAAGAAGGCATAAACAACGAAACGAAACAAGTGTATGTGCTCCTCACAATGGTCGAGCTTTTTCGCACTCATCGGCACGCAGCACACCCAGTGTCCGTGCCGACTATTCAAGTCCTAGAGAGATACAAGCTCTGCGGTCACAAGCTACTAGGCGAAAAAAAAAAAAAAACAGCAGCAAATAAACGAGAATACGTAGTCAAATGCAGCGCCTAAACGCACCGGGTACGAAAAGAAGAACATACATTCACTCAAAAAAACCCGGCTTCAGCCAGCTCCAAAGGGTATGATAGTGTATTTCTATTTTTCGGGCGCTGTCTCGGGTAGTTTTTGTTCGT
Source organism: Nereocystis luetkeana (assembly GCA_031213475.1). NCBI lineage: Eukaryota > Phaeophyceae > Laminariales > Laminariaceae > Nereocystis > Nereocystis luetkeana. The sequence goes on from JARUPZ010000006.1 coordinate 7,067,556, forward strand.
ATTATCTCAACCATCTCAATATCTTTACCTGAAGGATCCGTCGGCCGTCGTTGGTTCGGTTCTTACTATCCTCGCTGTCGACCGCCAAGAGCTCTCTCCCCGTGCTGCTCTCAGAGAACAGCGGCGACACAAAAAACTGCGAAAAAATGTCCAGGGCACCTCTGCCCACGAGGAACAGGAAAAACCAGGGATACGGTAGGACGAGAAAAGGTGCGGGGAATCGTTGTAAGGCAACGCGAGGAGCACGGCTGATTAATCAAACGACGCCGACGACACTGATGTCTTAAAAGGAACTCCCAACCTCAGCCCTAACCCCAAACCTCGAGCCCCCTATCCCCTACTCTCCCTCTTCCTCTTCCCAATCCCAGTCCCCCCCAGCCCACCTCCCGAACCCCCCCCCCCCCCCCCCCCCTCTACTCTCCTCTTCCCCTCCCCACTCCCCGGCCCACTCCACCTCCCACCCTCCTCTTCCCCGCCACCCTCCCCCTCTCCCACCCAACACCCCCACCCTCCGCCCTCTCTCTTCTCCCAAACCCCCCACCCCCTACCGCCCTATCCCCCACCCACCCTCTGATCAACCCTCAACCCCCCCCCCCCCCTATTTTATATATATGATGGGTTGGCGTCGGTTGGCAACGGCACTGTAAAACATGCCGCTCACTACGTGAGCTAGACAACCAGGATACCGTTTTTTATTTTTGGCGGTCGCTCACAGCCGGTTGTCGAGTTAGATCATTTGTGCGAGGTAAAGAACCTTTACTTCGCACAAGTGGGAATGGTCGTATCACGTAGTGTTCAAGGTAAGGCACCCAAGAGGCAGTTACGTAGTACTCCCATTGCTGTCTCTGGAAATGCCTACACCGGAAATTAATCAACTCATTGAAGCTGTCGTCCATATGCAAGTCCGCCTCAAAAGTGGTTCTTAGTAGGATGCAGCTCACCCTTCATGCGACTCGCCAGACACCTCACGGCGCTTCGCGCTTGGTGCAAGCAATGTCTGCCTGGTCGGTGAAAACCCGACATGCTCCGTCCCGGCATTGTAGGGATGCGAGGGTCTATGGTCATACGACTGCGGCCATGCATGATATCGAGTACATCTCGCCTATTGAGTACACCCCCCCCCCGCCCCCGGACTAAAGATGACTAGCGCCAAGACCGACTCATGGTGGACTTGACGAGGAAAGGAAGCGAAAGGAAACGCTGCAACCGTGTGTCCACCGGGGCATTAGTGGGCCGTAGCGTTCTTGCGCTGGTCCAACATTTCGGGGCGGAATTGCGGTTTTGCTCAACAGGCGCCGGAAGGCGTGTTGCCCGCAGCGCAACAGGAGTTCTTTTCGGGGGGCGCAACTGAAATGTTTTTTTTCAGACATCTTTTCGCGATCGCCGTAGGCGAAAAAACGGTTCTAGGCGTCTGAACGCAATTATCAAGTGGTTTTCGCGACATATTTCCACGAACATCCTTCGTATCGTTTTTTTTTTGGCGCCGGAGTCCTAATTAATGCCCTGGTTGATATCCGGGTGCCCAGCCTGGTTACGTTGGTCATACCCGGGTAGATACCGAGGGTATCAAACGCGGTTACGTTGGTCGTATCCGCGTAGACACCCAGGGCAACAAACCTGGTTACGTTGGTCATACTCGCGTACATACCCGGGTACCAAACCTGGTTACGGTGATCATACCCGGGTACATACCCGGGTACCAAACTTGGGTACGTTGCTAATACTCGGGTAGATTAGACGCCCAGGTACCTCCAGAGTATACTTTAAATTACACTAAAGACACTCTTGGAATGGTGTGGTAAGGGTGTATCTAACAGGGTATAGTACATACTGGGGAGTACCCGGGTACCAAACCTTGTTACGATGGCAATACCCGGGCAGATACCCCGGGTACCTCCAGAACGTACTTTGGGTTAACACTGTACCGAACACACCTGTGGCAAGGCAGGGTATAGGGTTAGGGTAACACAGGTCGCAAGGAAAGTGCGAGAAAACACCAGAGTTTCATTGCGCGAACCGCATCCTTGGTACGGAGGTGGTAGCTCTTGATTTTGGAGGCGTTCTACTGAAGTTGTGGGTCGGGGCGATAGGATGCTTCGAGCTTTGAAAAATAATATGTACCAGTACACCCGTACCGCAGCAGACAGTTATATATATATATATATATAATTTTATCTGAAGTAGTATCAAATACTTTTGAGTTTCAACCAGTTGGGACGCACACACGCCAACGGAGAATGACAGCAAATCGATTTGGTTGGGTTGGATTGGGTTGGGTTGGGCTGGGCTGGGCTGGGTTGGTTTGGGTTGAATTGGCTGGGGTCGGGGTTCGGGGTTCGGTCGGGTCGGGTCGGGTCGGGTCGGGTCGGGTCGGGTCGGGTCGGGTCGGGTCGGGTCGGGTCGGGTTGGGTTGGGTTGGGTTGGGTTGGGTTTTTGCGCTCGCCTGAGATGCTCCGCCCCGACCTCGAACTTGAACGTGGTCGCGTCCATGGACGTGGAAGCATTGGACCTCCCTCCGTGCTTCGACAGGTAAGACTTGTAAGCGTTCTCCGCCGGGTACTTGGAAGTGCCTGCGTTCGATAGCATTTAGCTGTCATGAGTAATGCATACTGTTACCTGGTATGTATACCAGTACACTTCGTACGAACCTGCTGGTGTCTTGGTTGATTCATACATAACAGGTCTACCAGTACACTCCGTATATTACTTTCCATTTCGTTGGCGTTTTGTTGTCTTGAGGCACACGCTTACCAGTATACTTTTCCCCATTTAGTTGGCGCCTAGCTATCTGAGCCATAGGCACACACGAATACTTCGCTCTCACCGAGAAACAGCATGTGCTCTAAGAAGTGGGCAAGGCCAGGGAGCCCATCGGGGTCCGATGCCGCCCCGACGTCCACAGACATCGCCGCCGCAGACTTGGTGGCGTTAGGGTCACTGATGACCAGCACCTATTGATAGTCGCAAATTTCGCCGTGGTTGAGATTTATCGGCATCGTCGTCAGGTTATCGTTATCGATATCATACATAGTTATCGTCGTTGTCCTATCTGTATCCTCACAATGTTATCGTTATCGATGTTGGTATCTTCAGAATGTTATCGTTCTGGCTATCTTCATGATTTTATCGTTAGCGGTATCCTCACAATGTTATCGTTATCGGCATTCTTATGACGTAATCGCTATCCTTATCGCTATCCTTGCAACGTTATCGTTGTCGGTATCCCTATAATGTTATCGTTGTCGGTATCCCTATAATGTTATCGATACCGTCGCTAAACCAGCTGCACATTGGTCGTACGCTGCTACAACAGCAGCAGAAGTAGCAGCAGCTGCTGCCGTTGCGTAAACTACTGTACTCTAGCAGCATATCGGCGCATTGCCAAGCTGCAGCGGCTACTGTTGATGCTTCTTCGGCATGCCTGAAACGATTCAAACGCCTTCCCGATCGAAGAATCACACTAGAAACGCTGCAGTGACATCCCATAAATGCCGGGGAACACCGAAGCTGCGCAGGAAGCCAGAGGCCGGCAAACTGAGCCAGCAGTATACTTACTACCTGGTACGTCAAAAAACAAAAATCCTCGAGTTTACTCTTACGGTACAAACACCGGAATAGTATAGGATAAAAAGTTCAGGTAAAACCCGTATTAATAATTTGCCTACGAAGTACCTGGTAAACCGTTACATGCATAGAATGCCATGCGAATGAGAAACATTTTTCGTTTAGTCTCGTTTTGCCCTATTGATAAATACCTTAGACGACAACATCACAGCCCCGTGCAATACTTGAGCTACAGCATGTACCAGGTCAATAGCCTACCTGGAAACATGACAGTCCCCGCGCTATCTTTGAGCTGCAGTCGCTACACAGAAACACGACAGTCCCTTTTGACAGTCCCGTGCAATGGCTGAGGTATACAATATGTACGACGTACTGACAGCACTTCGACAACAAGAGCACCTTAAGCCCATTCGGCAAAACAAGCCAGCGGTAGTGACGCTTGTCCATCGGTGACATGAGAATCCCTTGCGGGTTCTTCCATGGCCATGCCTCCAGCGCCGCCGGGAGGGATCCTGCTCAGCAGAAGCGAAGACCGCCAGAATAAAAGCACGCGTAGGGAGTGAGGCAACGAGCAACCGAAAAACAGACAAAAGGTGTGCTGAGCATCTAGCATACCAAGCCAAAAAACAAGTGCAAGGAGTGGACGTCGGAGATAATTGTTATCAACCCTTTGAGGACTGCAGTCCTGTTTTGGGGACAAACTACTTACCAGGTATAATTTGACCGGTTTGTCTCCAAAACGGGACTGCAGTTATAAATAGCTTCAAACATAGCACGTAGCCTACCGGTGTACGAGTTTGGACGAACACAGGTCTACTCGGGAGGGGCCCTGAAGCTGGAGCAACAACCAACCGCAACGCAGACACACGTGCGGAGTGGGCAGGCATCTATAGTAAAACAGCAAAGCAAACGTGAGGAGTGAGTGAGCATCCAAGATCGCAAAGCAAACACAAGGACTGATAACCTAAGTACCGTAAGTGAATCGTGAGGAATGAGCATCCAAGATTTTCTCGTGAGCACGTACACATATACTGTAGTCTATTCGGGAGGGGCCCTGCATGTAGCACGAGCAACGAACCAACCAAGGAGCAAACGCAAGGAGTGGGCATCTACCTATACCAAGTACAGCACAACTCACAAGCGTGTGGAGCAACGATGCAAGATTATCGCTACGAGTAGCTCTTACATCTGTCTGCCCCACGTACCGTGGTATACCAGCATGTCCTGGGATATCAGTGCCGTTCAGATACATTATAGATGTACAATCGGTCCTCATATCGCGGGACAGAGCAGTACGCCCATTCTATTCGGGAGGGATCCTGCAGCAGGAGCAAAACACAACAAAAACAGCAAACAACGTACCTGGTATATAGAGAGTCACCATATAAGGACGAACACCTTTGGGATAACCCCCCCCCCGACCAAACCAATGACAGCTTTCGTGTTATCAGCTGCCTACGAGCAGCGCTACGTAGCGCCCAGCTGCAAGGGAGGGACCCTGATGCGCCCGCGTGGTCGTACGGTTTCCTTGCATCAACCATTGTAACTCGGACACGAATTGGTACCAACCACCCTATATCTATATCACGCAGTGACCGCTGCTGTAAATCGCCTTTTTCTACTGCTGTAAAAAAGTCCATTTTTAATTATACCCTCTGAAGTCCCGAGGGAGGGTTAATTGACCTTTTAATTAAAACTGCAGTCCCGTTTTGGGGGCAATCCACCCAAATGCCAAGTATTTCGTCCCCAAAACGGGACTGCACTCCTAAAAGGGCTTATCGTTAGCTGCGTACCAGGTACGTACCCGGTATACAACATATTCGAGTGTCGCTGGTACACGGTACAAAGTGTTGAACCCTTTCGGTTTCAGCGTGACCGACGGAAAATCCCTTTGGATCCCTACCGACGTGGTGCGGAATACTGCTGTGTAGGAGGAGAAGAAGGAGTGCGCATTTTGACCGTTGTCCAAACCCACCATTTTCGTTGTGTGTGCCTCCCTTCATTCACTCTAAGACTTGGAGGGAATCTGGTCCTGTATCCTGCTGTAGTGTGTGATACTTAATTCACACCCTGGACAATTGGCGATGGTCATTGCTATGTCAACATAATAATAACAATAATGGCTACTCTCGTATCGATGGATAGCTTGCACGATCTGTTGCGGTTGACAGTTGACGATGGTCATCGATAGGTACCTCGCACAGCAGTCTGTTGTGGTCTGGCAGTGGCCATCGATGGACACGCTTCGTAATCTGTTGCGGTGGACAACATTTACCACAGGGATCGATCAACAGCAGCATCATCAGTCTATTGTCGCTATCGATAGACACGTGCCACAGAACAGTCTACGTATTACAACGGACAATATCTATCGGTAGAGACCTTCCACAACAGCAGTCTACTGCTGTCGCCCACAATCTCTCTCGGTACGTACCTTCCGCAGTCTCCCTGACAAAATACGCACCTGCTACGCGTACTGCAATACCCACTGGTACCAGGTACAATCTATCGATAGACTTCCTCCCCTGTCTATTGCCGAACAGGCAGTAGAAGACCATTTCTGTTGTGTTTTTTGTCCAGGTTGTGGTTATCTTGCGTGAATACGGTCTATGATTGATACTGCCAATCGTACCGGTGGCGTAGACTAAACTTTACTCTACAGATGTACCTGGTACTCGCTCGTACAACAGGTGCGGTTGACGTTGTTGACGAGACGAGATACAGAGACACACGAGGACACAATAGGCAGGGCAGGCCCATTCTGTTCAAAAACACCAAGAACATTCAACTTGGACTTCGCAATTTGTCCAACAACCAACCACCCGAAATCATAAGTGTATCCTCTCCCCCCAGACTATACCCTACTCATGCACATCGCATCATACAAATCAAATACCATCAACCCAGCCAGTTACTATCTCCTCTCCTCTCCCGTCTCTTCCGCTCCCTCTGCTCTATCGATCGATACGTACCGACGTGGTCAACGAGTACGTATACAGCACGTGCCATCGCTGTTGCAAAAAAAATCTTGCTGTTGATGCACTACTGCTGTTGCTGTACCTGGTACCTGGTATCATGATATGTTGCTTACGTATGTATGCAGCCTGCTGCTGCATCTAATCTGCTCCGACAAGCCCAGCCTCCAAGAGCAATCGACCTTCCGCCTGTGTTTCTCGATACCGATACGATGATGCACGCTATTTATTGCTGCTGTGCTGCCATGTTGCAGCTCCGTATATCATAGTGGTACTGACCATCTGCAGCAGTGGCCCCGCCGCGGAACCTCAATGGGACCGTCGAAAAACTCCTTGCGCCGCTGCTGCCCGAAGCCGCCATTGCCAGCGCTGGCTGCGACGAATGCAACCAGCCGGAGCCAAGCGTCGAACGTCCGCTCGACAACGACGAAGACCCCCATCTCTCCTGCCCAGCCTCTCGATCCCGGTGGCTCGGCAGGGCGTACGATCCCGCAGACGCAGCCAGTGCTGCCCTCGACGAAAGAGACAACAGTCGACCCCTAAGCTTGAAAACGTGATGATACATGCTGCTTGAACCGGAAGCAGTTTTCCTATGTTGACTGCGCACAGAGGGAAACACGAACGCGGAGGTCCCGAAACCCGCCCTTCTAGATGCCGCTGCGAAGGCGATACTAATACAGATAAGATGCCAGCAAAGCATCACTGGGCTTCTACCCCGCCTCGTCGTCTCGTCTTCGTGGCATCCGGAGGAAAATTCCCGAGCGGAGTTAGTTATTCCGTCGAAGGAATCCCTTAATACTTGTGGAAACCCGCCGAAACGTTTTTTTTACAGTTTCACACAGTTTTAGATGTATCGCGGGAGTTTCGAGGTCGACGTTCATGGCGTCATGACGTTGCAAACGTTCCAACGCACACGTTGCAACAGTTATACGAATACCAGGTACCAGTATAAGCTTTGAAGCAAGTTTGAAGTTACATTTTGCGAGACGCATGCAGGACCCAGTATTCGTACGACACACACTAAACAACTACAACTCCAGCAGCCCCCTCCCCGCCCTTGGCAATTTAGCAGCTTTTATCACATACCTGGTACCTAGTACTGGTAATACTTTTTCTTCGCGTCGCTGCTCGTATATACGAGTATTCTTAACGGACCGACGCGCCGCTGTACTACTACCACCACTCTGGGCAACAAGCTCTGGGCGGACTTTTTTAGGGAGTGACGGTGTGAATGCGGAGACCACAAAAACGCCGGTCCATGCATGCATTTTGAATCTGTGTCCGTCGGAGTGGAATTATCTGGGCTTGCTCGTCCACAAAACGAGTAGTGCACCACCACCAGCGCTATAGTATACCGATGAGTACTGTTTGTTGTACCAGAGCAACGAGTGCGCCGCTTGACGGACGCTCTCTCCGAAACGGCCCCCGTCGCGAGCGCTGAGCCCTTTCGTTACTGGAGTGTGCGTACGGCGGAGACATTAATACAGCAGTGTGAGCTCTCGTCCGCGTTTTAGTGCAACCGTCATTTTCGTCCGTCCGTTGTTTTCCCCTCCTCCGTCAGTCCCCGAAGGGTTTCACCTTTCGCCGGTTCAACCCTTTGAGGACTGGGACTGCAGTCCCGTTTTGGGGGCAAACTATACTGTACGTAACTGCTTAGAATTTGAGATGTCTGTCTCCAAAATGGGTAGTTTGTCCCCAATCTTGGACTGCAGCCCCAAAAGGATGAACATGAATAGGTACCGGTGAGCGTGGTTTTCTTTCTTTCGGAGCGATTTTGAGTGATCAACGTTGAAGCTCATGCGACTGCACATTGTCGGATGGCAAGAATAAATGATGAAATATTTTTTGAAAAAGAAGCCGAAAGTCGTTGCGTCGCATCGTTCTACACACGTGCCGTCGAGGCGCTGTCAGGCGTGTACCGTACTGTGTACTTTGAGTGATTTAATTATTAAACTTGATGGTCAGTAGAGCAACAATGGCCGTTTCGGTCTCATGATTCAATCGATGTGCAGGTCGAGCTGTGAGACTTGTATAACAAAGTTGGTGCACCTCGGACTGATCACCGAGTCCCGCAGATCATCATCTAGGTCGTTCAAGGTACAGATAGATCTGTTCCCGATCTTGTATGATTTGTATGATTTATCTCATGTCGCCGGGTGGAACCCGCAGAGTCTGCGCCCCATCTGTATTACTTCGTATGTATATAGCGCATGTTTCCTGGGTTGGGCCAGTACTATATAAGGTTCCCACACACTGTCTCACAACGAACGGCAGGCGGAGAAAGAGATAATTATATTTGTGGAAAACATATATCTCTAGATGATCTGTCTGTAGATGATCTACCTGTAGATGATCTAGATCGTGATCTGTTCCCGAGAGGTGCGGATGTTTGTCATAAATTTCTTGCCCGCATTTCTACGGATTGCTCAGCCATCTAGGAGGGAATTTTATTCTGGTGGAAAACCCTCGGTCAGATCATGAAGGGCTAGGGTTTTATGTGTTGGACACCCCCCCCTCCCCCGCCGAACCTGTCGATGGCTCGTGTCTGCGCCTCGTGAATGTCGCCTCCTGCCGGCGAGAATGTGCAAGAGAGAGTCAGTCGTCCATCTCCATTTTTTTTTCGATACTTTAAGTTAGCAGGTGGGGTTGGCGTGTTCGAGGATGATCTTCATGGTCCCAGCTAATTAAGCCGCGAGTACCTATTTCTTACGGACTCCTGCCGTGTGCTTCTGTGTTCACGGTACCCGCTTCCACCTCCTGTGGGGCCCTTCGTAACGGCGGTTTTGGATCACGAGATATATGACCCCCACCCCCCTATTATATATAGGTTGGGTTGGCGTCGATTGGCAACGACACTGTAAAACATGCCGCGCACTACGTGAGCTAGACAACCAGGGTACCGCTTTTGTTGTTGTTGTTGCTGTTTTTTTTTTTTTTTTTTTTTGGCGGTCGGTCTAAGCTGGTTGTCGAGTTAGATCGTTTGTGCGAGGTGAACAACCTTTACTCTCCGCACAAGTGGGAATGATCGTATCACGTACCTGGTAGTATTTATGGTAAGGCACCCAAGAGGCAGTTACATAGTACTCTCCCATTGCTGTCTCTGGAAATGCCTACACCGGAAATTAGATCAACTCATTGAAGCTGTCATCCAATATGCAAGTCCGCCTCAAAAGCGGTTTTTAGTAGGATGCAGCTCACCCTTCATGCGACTCGCCAGACACCTCACGGCGCTTCGCACTTGGTGCAAGCAATGTCTGCCTGGTCGGTGAAAACCCGACATGCTCCGCCCCGGCGTTGCAGGGACGCGAGGGTCTACGGTCATACGACTACGGCCATGCATGATATCGAGTACATACCTCCTAACGAGTAACCCCCCCCCTGGCACAATACGTATGTGGAAATATTTTCGTTAGCCTTTCGATAGTCCCTCCTGCCCGGAGCCAATAAGCTACCGGAAAGGAGGGAGAGAGGGCGGGAGGGAGAGAGGGAGGGAGGGAGGGAGGGAGGGAGGAAGGGAGGGTACCTGCACTTTTCGTTTTTTCCCTCTGTTTCCTAAGATGGATTAGAGGAGAACATTGAAAAGCTCACCCGAAATACGTTTTTCTTTGAGAGCACACTGTTCACGCGCACCGCGGCAAATACCTTTGTTTTTTTTTACCGAAATAGTACCTTTTATTGGTTTCGGTTTCCTTCGGTTTTCTTCTTCTTTCTTCGGGGAACGTTTATGAGTGATCAACGTTGAAGCTCATGCTGGACATTGTCGGATGGCAAACGCAACAATAGCAGAAATAACAAAAATCGTAAACACTTACATGTATATTTGTTATTATTATTTATCTTGCCATCCGACGATGTGCAGCATGATCTTCAACATTGATCACTCATAACTTTCCCGAAAGAAGAAATGTATATTATTATTGTTAGGCTTGCCCTCCGACAATGTGCAGCATGAGCTCCCACGTTGATCGATCAAAACATTCCTGAACGCAGAAATCTCCGTATACAAAGGAAAATCTATACACCAAGTCTATCTATCTTATACTATGTCTACTTCCTTTTATATTCATGTGTGTGTTTGGAATCGCACGTCTATTCGTTTCGTAAATCCCACTAGTTGAAGATATAGCCCCGGCCTCCAGCCAGAAAAAAATGAGCTTAAAGGTATCCCCCCCCCACGTGGCATGCCCCCCCTTTACACTTCGCAGTTGATAAAATCTCGCCGGCATGGCGGACATTGATCGAACCATTGTTCCTCGCGCGCCTACACAGCCCTACCCTGCCTATAGTTTAGTTTGACGCTGGCCGCCTTCCGCCGACCGCCATCACGGTTCATCAGCCGGCACCGCCCTGCCCCAAGGATGTGCTGTCTTGCGGGGGAAAAGACCCACGGTCCAGCCGGCGCTATATATGTATGCGTGGCTTAACGACAGGAGGAGTCTTTGGACAAAACAGAAGAGAAAAAAGCCGCGTCGGGAAAAGTGGAACTACATGATAAACATGTCATGGCCTCTTCGGTCCCGACCTTGTCCGTCTCGGACACGCGGCTGTCGGGATCCTGTGGTTTCGATACAACAGTGAGTTTTGAAGGCAACGATATTTGGCTTGTTATTCTGTTTTGTTTTTGTTTTTTTTAAGATGGAACAGACACACACGGCCCTGCTGCAAGTATTACGACTGCAAACCGCCTTGCCGCATTTACCTCTCTGCTTTGGATAACTTCTTCCACTTCATAATCGCACAACCTTAAACGCTCGGCGATATTCTAGAGAATATAACTCGGGGAGATCAAATGATATATCGCAGCAGGGATCGTTTTCCCTCCGCCCTCTGCACGCCCTCCCCCCCCCCCCCGCGGCTCGGTGCTAGCGATGTCAGCCTGCTCGGTGGAAACCCGACGTGCTCCGTCCCGGGATTGTAGGGGTATGCGAGTAACTATATGGTCATACGGCGATGCCCATGCATGATAACGAGTACGCCCCCCCCCCCCCCTCCCCCCTCTGTGCCATGCATGACATATTGGTACACCCCCTCCTCCGTGTGCACGTTTTCGTAAAAGTTGAACAAAAAAGTGTCCGCTATGTGTGAGCAGCTATGTGTGAGTTTGATGCTTTTGTTCACAGTACAGCCGTAGTAGTACCAAGCCCATACTCTTTTGTTTAAATACGAATCGATATCCCCGGTGTAAATGAGTATTCACAATACAACTCTTTTTTTTTTGCGGGGAGTTTTTGCCATTATAGCAAGAACGCCCTGCTGTAGCTTCAACATGTATTGATAGCGGCTGCTGCTCTCCGGCTGAGTTTGTGGTGGCAAAACTTTAGAGCGTCTCCGTCTTTTTAGCGGACGATTGTTATTTTATTTATTACCTGGTACGCACGTATATACCTGGTATTTATTTTGACATACCAGTATACTTCGAAGTATACATACAAGAACAGTATAATAATAGTATTATACCGGGTATGGAATTAAATTTGTTCTTGCTGTTCCTGCCCTTGTTGCATACCTGGTAAGTTACGCTACTACTACGGGGGGCCATACTAAATAGGACCTACGGTACACACAAAGACCTATATATTCCCCTATTTTTACCTAACTCTAACCCTATTACGGGGGACCATAGTTAATAGGACCAAATGTTGTTATTAATAGTTATGAGTGATCCATGTTGAAGATCATGCTGCACATTGTCGGATGGCAAGAGAAATAATAATAGTAAAAATGCTCAAATATATAGGTTTTTATCTATACCATAGATAGGTCCTATTAACTATGGTCCCCCGTAATAATAACAATATTTGGTCCTCTTCACTATATTCCCCCGTAAATAGGATAATAAGTTCTTCCTTTCTTGCAGTTTGCAGACGGACGTATCTCGCGTTTTTCAAAGTCGAGCGTCGACCGGTCGGGAGAACTCACAGCTGACGGCGTTTTTTTTTTTCTCAAGTTTTTACAAAAAATGGTTTGCCATTCTTACTACGTGTCAATACTATATACCAGGTACCAGGTATACGATTACTATTAGAGATGATAAGTCAAAATGTTCGAGGCAAACACGTAGTCACTGTCAGGTGACTAATACGTGAAGCTTCAACATAGAAGAGAAGAAGATGGTGTGGTGACCCCAAGCCACATTGTTGATTGATTGCTCAGCTGGAAGCTGATGATGATGAGCAGATGTAGAGCAAAAGTAGAGTAAGCAGTATTACCCTAACGAGGGGACGTATTGGAGATGATACTTGTAAGTAACCATCTCTAATAATTACCACAGCAGAAGTGATCTCACCCTGTTGTGTATGCAGTCATACTTCAAAGTATACCGGGTATCCAAGCAATGTATCTTCGCCAGGATCGTCCGAGTGCACGTAAAAAAAAAATGTTACAAGTTGTACGTAATGTATCGTTTTTTGGTCTCTCATGTATGTTTTGTATTCAGTGTGTCCGACATTTGGCATTCATTGCACACACAGCACTTTTTCCTCTCGTCTCCTTTTTTGTTTCTGCTGGGTGTATACACTATTTTTTATTTTCTGCTCGCGTAACAAAACATACCTGGTACGAGTATGCATGTTCCAGGCACCAGGTACTACTACTATTAATACTGCTGTAGTACCATCAGGTGTTAAGAGTCTGATGGGAAAGACGCATGCAGTGGTGCCTGGAAGAATACAGGTACAGTCTACTTGTTAATGTAGGGGTGCCGACCGGGGAGAAACGTTTATGAGCTGTTGTTTTGAGCATGTTGTCCTCCTACCTGGAAATCTAAACCGTGGCATGGACGCGCGGAGCCACATGCCATACACCGACTGCAACTCCTGCTTGCTGTGCATCTGTCTCCGGTGTTCGCTCGGAAGGAACCAAATCCATCCACCCATCCATCCACCCATCCTATCCTAGCAGCGGTGTGTGTATATATATATATATATATATATATAGGGGGGGGGCGTGGTCGGCGATGATGAAAACAAATCCTACGAAATAAGGCTCAGAGATGGAGCTCCTTTAGAACCGCAGGCCCATTTTGGGGACAAATGTGCCAAATTTCAAGTAGTTTGCCCCCCAAACGGGACTGCGGCCCTAAAAGGGTTAATACCAGCAGGGGCATTTTGTTATATATTATGCCTACTAGTTGAAGTTCATTGGGGGTGGGGGTACATCGTATATATGCATGTCATACAATAATAGCCGAAAGTTGGCACGGAAGGGAGGTAGACTTGGTGCATGGGTTTCCTTTCGTTTCCGAGGTTTTCTTCTTTCGGGAAAGTTATGAGTGATCCATGTTGAAAATCATGCTGCACATTGTCGGATGGCAAAAGAAATAATAATATTAATAATAATAGTGATAATAATGATAATAGTAGTAGTACTAGGTATGTCGGTTAGGAGAAAACCTGTAGGTTGGGGGCAAACGCGCCTGCCTGTTGGGGGGGAACTACTATTACGGGGGACCCTATTAAGTAGGGCCTACTGTGCGTACAAACACCCAACTATTTTGCTATTTTTACTAACAACATTGGGCCTTGTTTACTATGCCCCCCCCGTAACACTGTGTCTGTTGGGAGCCTCCTTATTGTATGTCTGTTGACGGGACTGCTTTATTATTATTATTATTATTATTATTATTATTATTATTATTATTATTATTATTATTATTATTATTATTATTATTATTATTATTATTATTATTATTATTATTATTATTATTATTATTATTATTATTATTATTATTATTATTATTATTATTATTATTATTATTATTATTATTATTATTATTATTATTTATTTTGCCATCCGACAATGTGCAGCATGATCTTCAACATGGATCACTCATAACTTTCCCGAAAGAAGAAAACCTCGGAAACAAAAGGAAACCCATGCACCAAGTCTACTTCCCTTCCGTGCCAACTTTCGGCTTGTCTACTCCATTTGCTGTATTTGCTCCTTCCTTCTCATTACGTTCTATTCTTTATTCGTTTTTACCCTTGACGGGTGGACAGCTTTCAAGGAAGTCCCCATGCCGTAGAATTTGTGCATTGAGTCTATAGAGAGGCGTTGACGGACCAAAACTAGACCGCCACCAACCGAAACGATCTTCGGCAGCATCGTCTTTTGCACTTTTTTTTGGGGGGCACCATTGATCTGAGTGACGGGGGGGCGCCTCAATCGAGGGACTACTACAACGGATCGTATTTCAGCAATTGATTTTGAAAATACAATTATTATCATCGTCATCATAATAGCACCTGAATCGGCGTGTACACTGTGGACACAGGGAGAGATATGCCCGTTTTTTGGGACCATCGTGCAGTAAAGAGCCACCACTTACTTATTCGAGGCTTTCGGTCTGATTGGCCTAGGGGGCTCAGGGACAAGTCTGGTTAGAGGTCTGATGGCCATATTAGGGTTTGAGGTAGATAGGGTCAGGATTATTCGTCTCGTACACAGTGTGTTTTTGCAACATTCTCTAAGCTAGATGGATGTGGCTAGCCTCTCCCTCCCACCATGGGCGTTGAATACTATAATATGCAAGCCCTCCCGCAATAACCAATACCAGTATATATATATAGCTCGTCAAGCCAGGAGTATAGATAGAGTTACAGTACTTGTATTAAAGTAGACTTTGCGCGTGCATAAAGCAGAAGACTCTCTTTTCGGTTTCCGTGTTTTTTTTTTTTCTTCGGAGCGTGCTTTTGAAGTGATCAACACAGAGAAGCTCGACATGCTACATGCATACACACAACGAATGTTTGACGGCAAAAATAATCCTACTAACGAATAGATACGAGCACCTTCCGTGCTCCAAGTCATTGGCGTCTTCTGTAGCAGCTGCCCTTTTATATATGAAGGGTTGTTGTTGTTGTTCTCACATTAATTCTCTGACGAAGGAGTCCGTGGTCACACAAAGGTGCTGGAGCCCTAGGAAGATCCGAAAAACAAAAAAATCGAAAATTCGGCTGCCTCAAAATACACGAGACGAAAAAAGCGCACACAAGATAAAACCAATGTGCAAAACTGAACTAACATGGCCGCGGGTATATTCTCTCAACTATAACATAGAATAGTACCCCCGTTCCCACCACTAACCAACTCGTGGCTGCTGACTACAGCGGATGCTGTCTGAAGTGCTGCCTGCACCGTCCGAAACGCACGGTAGTCGTGAAAACGAAAGAGGAACACACCTGCCTTCTATCTGGGGTGCTGTCAGAGTGAAGACTCGCGGATATGCAGTGAAAAAAGGAGCAATCATACCTTACTACGACACGAATATCAACGATCGCCATAATCTCTTCCTGGACTGTCTGACACAAAAAGGTGCAGCACAGTTATGATACCACGTCCCTGATAATTGCGTAGGTTATTCCCCATGAAGGGTATACAACTCGTTAAACTACAAAGACCAGCAGTGACGACGTTTATAACAAGTACCGGTAGATAGATACTATTCTGCCTCGTGAAAAACAATACCAGGAAAAAACAAACTATGACTGCTTCTCTCGTGATGATAGTGTGCGCGCAGATCATGGGTCTCCATGAACCGTCTTCCTGCCGCTCTTCATGGCCGCATCATCGCCTTGGCCCAATCCACCCGCTCCTTTACGCGTGCACTCGTTGCCATTCCCTTCCAGTCGATTTCCTTTCTCCGTCATCCTGAAAAACAAAATGCTCCTCGCACTTGCGGTTCTGATCTGAAAAATAAAAATTCTCGCGCAGGGGGAGGTCAATCCGTCTCTTCCCCGCACGTCGACGCTCAGTCTCCCTCCTCCCTCGTCGTCGAATCCAGCCTCCTACCGGCGCAATAGACTGTGCCGTAGTGTGGCCTGTGGTGGCGCCTGCCTCCGCGCACGGACACCCCGATTGAGCATTGCTGCTCTGCCGCAGCTGCCTAAAAAAGACGCGCGAATCGTAGGTATCCGTGCCTGACGCACCACGTACGCCCCAACTCTACTGCCGCCTGAGCCTCGCGGCCACAGGCAGCAGCAGCAAGAAGGTATCACTCCTTGAGGGTGAGTCCGGCCTTACACCCGCCAGAAAGACCTACCCCACTCGCTATTAGCCTGATAGGGCATGCCTCGCAGCATTCCTTGCCGAGGCAGCGAGGGGAACGGAAGATATATATGATTGGATGACTGTAATAATTGCTGCACATTGTTGCTGTAGGCGGCAAATGGAACAATACTACTACTACTACTACTACTACTACTACTACTACTACTACTACTACTACTACTACTACTACTACTACTACTACTACTACTACTACTACTACTACTACTACTACTACTACTACCACTACTACTACTACTACTACTACTACTACTACTACTACTACTACTACTACTACTACTACTACTACTACTACTACTACTACTACTACTACTACTACTACTACTACTACTACTACTACTACTACTACTACTACTACTACTACTACTACTACTACTACTACTACTACTACTACTACTACTACTACTACTACTACTACTACTACTACTACTACTACTACTACTACTACTACTACTACTACTACTACTACTACTACTACTACTACTACTACTACTACTACTACTACTACTACTACTACTACTACTACTACTACTACTACTACTACTACTACTACTACTTCACCTGGTAAACAATACCAAAACACCTCTCGCAATCCCATTTGCGTTTCACGCTACACTTACGCCTCTTTGTAAAGCCGACGGCGTTGCCCTAGGGTCGCGCGTATACGGATCCTTCCCCACCTCGGACAGGGAGTTAATCGGTTCCCGTTTCATGGTATTTTCTAGGGCTTTCATGGAAGATACCTTTACCCGTCCGTTGTAGATCCATGATCCATGATCCGTACCGGATATATACTATACCGGTATGTAAACTATTACGGGGGGCCATAGTAAATAGGACAAAAAAATGTTGTTTGTGAAAATAGGTAATTATATAATACCTGGTAGGTTTTTGGGTGCACCGTAGGCCCTATTTACCGTGGTCTCCCGTAATAGTACGTATCCTACGTTTCCGGGTGGGGTCATTTCAATCTGCATCATCTAGAACATGTTTCCCGTGTGAGTAAGTTTAGCAGTCTGGGAGAAGGGATCTTTAGGGATGTTTTTTACTAGAAAAATGTGTAGCGTGGTCTGCACTTCGGAATCGTCCTCCGCATCTGAGAATTTTCCTGGTTCGATGCAAACTCGGCGTAGCCTCGTTTATGGCGAGTTTTGGCCCGTTTCGGCTGCGGTTTGGGGTCAGGGTTAGGGTTAGGGTTAGGGTTAGGGTTAGAGTCAGGGGTTGGGTTGGGTCTTCGCCCGTGCCTTGTTCCCAACAGGAACCAAAACATCCGAACAGCCTACCAACCTAAAGATCCCTTCTCCCAGATTGTTAAAGGTCCTCAATCTGCACCCGTCGGTGCTGTACGTCTCCTGCGCAGCAGCTATCGGAGATACGCACTCTACTCGCTGTCTGTGAGGAAGAGGCAGCTGATCCATCGTGATCAGCACTGCCTCCTCGCAGGTGGACCTGCGCTTGCGGGTCCGCATGGGGGACGTCCAGCAGGATGGGCTTTTCCCTGTATATATAATATTAATATACAGCCCGTACTTTATTAGTTTTATGGACATGGTGACATATTTCTTTTTACCGCCACCCTTTCCAGAGAAGTATTAATAGAGGTTATAGAGAGAAGGGAACCGAGTATCTTCATTAGAAGGGTGTGGGTTTCTTTTTTCCCAGAAAAGCCACAGACGTTCAATGCTACAGTAGTAAGTAGTAGAGTTATACCACCTGTATACTGACAAACACCAAACATACAGCGTTTTGATGCACGCCAGATAGAGGCTATCTATACTCTCATATGGGCAAGCGGTATACTATATTTATTAGAGATGATACTTGTCAGTAACCATCATATTCGTTACTCGATTACACTTACGTCATCTGGTATACATTTACGCATTCTATGTACGACAGACAGTTTTCCAGTCTGAGTTATAGTAGGATAGCAGCAGCTGTCTTTTTACGCATATACTGCTGTGCACCCGTACGCACAGAATAAAGTCCCAATGACGAGTAGTGCCATGGATCTACTGTTGTTGTGGTACGTACGTACATGATCTACGGTAGACAGCACATTTAGTACGTGCTATCATTGGTGCATATAATGGACAGGATATCTTCAGTATCCCTCCGAGACCGGTAGCATAGTTTTACTGTTACAATGTAGTTCTGGTTGGAGAAACAACATAGGCTACACTGGGGTCATGGATATGTACCCCAAGATATATTGTTCTTTACAGTAAATCTGGGGGTTCTCTTCGTTGTTTTTATTTTGAACGGAATACGAGGGTATTCCCTCATTTTGTTTTTGTTTGACCGAAGTGCAAGGGTCGTCCTTTGTTGCGAGCTGCGAGCGCACACGCGCACCGCCCTCCCCTTTGAGCTCACTCTACTTTTGCTCACCATCATCAGCTTCCAGCTGAGCAATCAATCAACAATGTGGCTTGGGGTCACCACACCATCTTCTTCTCTTCTATGTTGAAGCTTCACGTACAAGTCACCTGACAGTGACTACGTGTTTGCCTCGAACATTTTGACTGTGTATTGCCGGCCATCGGCAATCGAGTCTAGGCGTACACACCAGCTACGAGCTGGTACACACACCAATCGCCATACCTAATAGGTTATGCGCCATGAGCCTTAATAGGTTATGAGCTATCATTGGTGCATAATGGACAGGATATCTTCAGTATCCCTCCGAGACCGGTAGCATAGTTTTACTGTTACAATGTAGTTCTGGTTGGAGAAACAACATAGGCCACACTGGGGTCATGGATATGTACCCCAAGATATATTGTTCTTTACAGTAAATCTGGGGGTTCTCTTCGTTGTTTTTATTTTGAACGGAATACGAGGGTATTCCCTCATTTTGTTTTTGTTTGACCGAAGTGCAAGGGTCGTCCTTTGTTGCGAGCTGCGAGCGCACACGCGCACCGCCCTCCCCTTTGAGCTCACTCTACTTTTGCTCACCATCATCAGCTTCCAGCTGAGCAATCAATCAACAATGTGGCTTGGGGTCACCACACCATCTTCTTCTCTTCTATGTTGAAGCTTCACGTACAAGTCACCTGACAGTGACTACGTGTTTGCCTCGAACATTTTGACTGTGTATTGCCGGCCATCGGCAATCGAGTCTAGGCGTACACACCAGCTACGAGCTGGTACACACACCAATCGCCATACCTAATAGGTTATGCGCCATGAGCCTTAATAGGTTATGAGCTATCATTGGTGCATAATGGACAGGATATCTTCAGTATCCCTCCGAGACCGGTAGCATAGTTTTACTGTTACAATGTAGTTCTGGTTGGAGAAACAACATAGGCCACACTGGGGTCATGGATATGTACCCCAAGATATATTGTTCTTTACAGTAAATCTGGGGGTTCTCTTCGTTGTTTTTATTTTGAACGGAATACGAGGGTATTCCCTCATTTTGTTTTTGTTTGACCGAAGTGCAAGGGTCGTCCTTTGTTGCGAGCTGCGAGCGCACACGCGCACCGCCCTCCCCTTTGAGCTCACTCTACTTTTGCTCACCATCATCAGCTTCCAGCTGAGCAATCAATCAACAATGTGGCTTGGGGTCACCACACCATCTTCTTCTCTTCTATGTTGAAGCTTCACGTACAAGTCACCTGACAGTGACTACGTGTTTGCCTCGAACATTTTGACTGTGTATTGCCGGCCATCGGCAATCGAGTCTAGGCGTACACACCAGCTACGAGCTGGTACACACGCCAATCGCCATACCTAATAGGTTATGCGCCATGAGCCTTAATAGGTTATGAGCTATCATTGGTGCATAATGGACAGGATATCTTCAGTATCCCTCCGAGACCGGTAGCATAGTTTTACTGTTACAATGTAGTTCTGGTTGGAGAAACAACATAGGCCACACTGGGGTCATGGATATGTACCCCAAGATATATTGTTCTTTACAGTAAATCTGGGGGTTCTCTTCGTTGTTTTTATTTTGAACGGAATACGAGGGTATTCCCTCATTTTGTTTTTGTTTGACCGAAGTGCAAGGGTCGTCCTTTGTTGCGAGCTGCGAGCGCACACGCGCACCGCCCTCCCCTTTGAGCTCACTCTACTTTTGCTCACCATCATCAGCTTCCAGCTGAGCAATCAATCAACAATGTGGCTTGGGGTCACCACACCATCTTCTTCTCTTCTATGTTGAAGCTTCACGTACAAGTCACCTGACAGTGACTACGTGTTTGCCTCGAACATTTTGACTGTGTATTGCCGGCCATCGGCAATCGAGTCTTCTAGGCGTACACACCAGCTACGAGCTGGTACACACGCCAATCGCCATACCTAATAGGATATGCGCCATGAGCCTTAATAGGTTATGAGCTATCATTGGTGCATAATGGACAGGATATCTTCAGTATCCCTCCGAGACCGGTAGCATAGTTTTACTGTTACAATGTAGTTCTGGTTGGAGAAACAACATAGGCCACACTGGGGTCATGGATATGTACCCCAAGATATATTGTTCTTTACAGTAAATCTGGGGGTTCTCTTCGTTGTTTTTATTTTGAACGGAATACGAGGGTATTCCCTCATTTTGTTTTTGTTTGACCGAAGTGCAAGGGTCGTCCTTTGTTGCGAGCTGCGAGCGCACACGCGCACCGCCCTCCCCTTTGAGCTCACTCTACTTTTGCTCACCATCATCAGCTTCCAGCTGAGCAATCAATCAACAATGTGGCTTGGGGTCACCACACCATCTTCTTCTCTTCTATGTTGAAGCTTCACGTACAAGTCACCTGACAGTGACTACGTACGTGTTTGCCTCGAACATTTTGACTGTGTATTGCCGGCCATCGGCAATCGAGTCTAGGCGTACACACCAGCTACGAGCTGGTACACACGCCAATCGCCATACCTAATAGGTTATGCGCCATGAGCCTTAATAGGTTATGAGCTACCATGGTATCATACAAGGGCTCTGTGTCTGCTTGCTGCTTGTTGTGCTGATTATCAGTTATCTCTATCATCCTGAACGAACCGGCGCCCCCCTCTCTTCGTAGAGCCTAGGAGTGCTTATTGCAGGGAAATTAATCTCTCGTATATGATCTCCAGTCCATAAGGTTATTTTTATACCGCTGTTACTACTGCTTGTTGTTGTGTTTGTTACAGACGCACAGGTGTAACGTACTGCAACAGTATTAATAGCAGGCACGCAAGTATTATTGTTGTTATTATTCTCGCTATCATCATCCTTTGCATGAGGTACCACCACCGTACTTCTTCCGGTATGCAGTTTAAAGTACTAATTCTTCTCCTTTTAATTTCTGGGAATGTTCTCAGTTCACATACGATGTTGAGTGATCAACGTTGAAGCTCAACCTAGGAGGAGTGGAGATTGATTGCCAGATAGCGAACACAACGAAATCCGATACTTTCCTCATACCTCGTACATCCTAATTTTAATAAGGGAAAACTATTAAAATAAACAATAATACGAACAATATACCGGGCGTGGGAGCAGAGAAGAGAGAGATATATAGAGAGGACGGTTTACGAAAGGGGAGATTGTGTATGCTTTTCGGGAAAAACCAGACGTTGGATGCGGCTTATAGAATTTAAGTTTTTTTTTTTTTTTTTTTTCAGAAATCCCACACTCATTATCTTCGCACATACATATTCTTCTCTCTCTCTTTCCAACTCGTATAACTCAGATCCGGGGTCACATAGCAGGCTCTTCCACCCCCTTCCCGCTACGGCACGTGCCTTCATTTTTATCGCGAGAAGATTTCAGCATTTTCTTCCCTCGTCGACTCGCATCGAATTGTTGTGCCTACCCACGCTGCAAGGCGCTCTCAACAATTGAATCCTTTTTTATTTTTGCAAATAAAATCAAAGTCCGACCTACCTGGGGCTCGAACCCAGGACTCAAACAAGTAGAATTCGAGGTTAACCACACTTGAACCACACCGGGGTGACCGGCTGCCTGTTGTAGATGAGATAGATGGAGGGATGTTGATCGTAATAATAGTATAGTCTTCATGAGCGTCACACATCATCATGACAGTTTTGATTTGTCGTATGATACTGCCGCGCTTTTTTTGTTCCGGAGAGTTCTCCACTTACTTTCTCTTCGTCTGTTTTTACTAGAACAAAACAACGCTCACTACACATTGTCGGATGGCAAGCATACTACTATAGTAATATAGAACGTAAAAAACACGTACTGAGATGGAGGAGGGAGCAAAGACAACAAACAACGAATAATAGAGTATGGTTCTATAATCGTAAATAAATAAAGCACACAGAGGGAAGTAGACATAGAAGGTATTATTAATATTAATAGTAATATAGACCTTGTGCATACAGTAGGTTTTTCCTTTGTTTCCAGGGTATTCTTGTTTCAGGAACGTTTTGAGTGATCAACGTTGAAGCTCAAGCTGCAAATGGATTATTTATATAGCAGTAGCAGCTATGAAACCTGGTAAATAAACCATGAGAAGGTGGAGGTGGGGCCTCTTTCGCTGGGAATATACTCAGACATTGATTACTTCCGACTATCAATACGACTGTTTGTTGTGGTACTATGAGCTATATTATTATTATTATTATTATTATTATTATTATTATTATTATTATTATTATTATTATTATTATTATTATTATTATTATTATTATTATTATTATTATTATTATTATTATTATTATTATTATTATTATTATTATTATTATTATTATTATTATTATTATTATTATTATTATTATTATTATTATTATTATTATTATTATTATTATTATTATTATTATTATTATTTCTCTTGCCGTCCGACAATGTGCAGCATGATATTCAACATTGATGATCACTCATATAACTTTCCATTATTCATAGATACAACACAAAGCTGCCAGCAGTATTTATGTATTTATTATCGTATCAGGGCATAATAATCAGCCAGACTGTGTTTGCTGCTCGTTGTTCTTCTCTTTAGTATGTTATCCCTATTCCTTCCTGAACAAACTGTGAACGATGCTCCCCCCCCCCTCCCCTATTAAAATGATACCCTGGTATATTTTTTGCTCAGGGAATCCCTCCGGTCCTTTATTTTATTATTATTATGCTTGCTAACCGACAATGTGTAGTGTTGTGTTCCAATAAACAACTACCTTTATTTGATACGATCTCCATATTATAAGATAGCCTACATTTAATTTAGTTGACGCGGTGTGGGGGGGGGCGTTGTTTTTTTTCTCTGGTTTGTACCGGAAGAAATGTATACCATGTATCCTGGTACACCTTTTATTTCTCCAGATATATATATATATATATATATCGTGTCTACCAGGTTGTTGTTTGTTGTTGTTGTTGTTCTCACATTAACTCTCTGACGAAGGAGTCCGTGGTCACACAAAAAAAGGTGCTGGAGCCCTAGGAAGATATACTCGTACGAGTACGTACGTCGAGTACATCGCACTCACGTTCCCTATCTAGTATATTACTACTACGAGGGAGCATATATATCATAGTGATCAGAACCTACCTAGACATCTGGACAACGCAAGGGCGAGAGAAGCAGCAGGAAGTTTGCATGATGCACGTTGACAACTTCGAATTCAGTATTTCGTACTTACTGGAAAATTTAGAGTTATTTATTTATTTGCCGAATCCAGGCAGACGAAAAAGAAAAGGGTGCTGATTAAATAAAATCGTACTGAAAATAGAGGCAATTATTTGTTTTCCGAATTCGGGAAGACGAAATTCACATGTATGTTGGAAAATTTGATTACTTATTAATAGTTACTTAATATTGTCGTGTGTTTCGATCAGATTGCATCCCCGATCCGGAAAATAAACTTTATTTTTTTTTATTATTTAAATTTTTTAGTTGTGTGGAAATAGAGTTAATTACCTGGTATTATTACCTGGTATCTATTTTCCGAGTTCAGGCATACAATACCAGTATACTACCTCGTACCGCTGGCGTATTAATATTAATAGTATTGTTAGAGTTACTATAATAGTATATTTAATATAGTATTAATAGTACTCGTCTACAACAGTTTAACTCTGGGCGTCAATAGAAGAAGGATCGATCACACATTAAATCGTATGAGAACCACAATTAAATTAATCATCATATTTGCGCCCAGAATGGTGTTAATAGTACGATAGGACCCCCCCCCACGACCGGCATGTTATTTGTTGGAGTCGTTCAGGTTCGTTCACGATTCGGGATCAGGCGTTGCTAGCGTCGAGCAAGTGACGGGAAACAAATGCAGCCATGTATGATACGTAAATAAATGCTGATAGATACGATACATTCAAATGCACAGCAAGCAGTAGATTTTCTTGTGGTGTTACACAAATGTAGCTCACGAAGCTGAATGGAAATCATTTTGATATTTTGCTGGATCTAATCCACACTTAGTCTGAAGCATATAAAACACACACCAGCAAGAATAGACAGCTCCCCTCTACAGTAAAACCTACCAGGTACCGTATACTTGACCTTGCCCCCAGGGAGGGAGGGAGGGAGGCGGGTTCTTCTTTCCATTGGCCGATCTCCTTCGTACAATCTTCCACATTATTCTCTTTTTAGGAGACATTGTTGCCGTTTTCGTCGTTGCTTTTTAAATATTACGAGAACGCCCCATACGACACCCGCCAGGATGACATCTGCATACCAATATTTTGTCAACAATTTTTCATGAGAAACTAAAAGGGTACAACAATTGGATATTTCGGTGACAACAAACACGTTTTGAACAGCACTTTTCTGCCTAAAAATGCAATAAATAACCGTTTCGACTAAATACTAACATACAGACGGTGGTTATACATTTCGGGACAGAATAGTCTATAAGTTAAACCTTACGGGGACATCACCAGTCAGGCGGATTTTCCGCCCCCATAATAATGATGATTGTTTCGTCCAAGCGAATGGAAAGCTGCGGGAAGGAACTCGAACGGCGCGGCATTCCTTTCGCTGCAAGTAGTCGTTGAGTGTACGACAACCCCCGCACCTGACCTAAACAGATTCGGGTTTGGTAAAGAGCCACAGGACACGTGTACGATCTATATTTCGCATGAAAACATGGGAAATTGTGCGTGCCCTTTCTCTCCTAGGAGAAGAGCCGAATGGAACAGCAAGAAGAGTAATAGCCCCTGGGTGGGTGGGGTGGGCAGGCGCGTAAAAAACGCAAGCAAGTTTCATTTTATTTTTTTGGGGCATCATTTTTTCCTTCATGCAGCTCAACTTCGAGCAGTTTTTACGCTCGGCGAGCTTCCAGGCAGTACGAGGTCAGATGCCCTTCTCCTCCCCCCCCCCCCCCCTCCCCCGGCACATACCTTGGAATACTATCCCACGTGTATTTATGTACGTAGCGCGTAGGGCTAATCATACTCCTCGATGTTCATTGAATTCGTCCAACTCCGTCTCGCCCTGTGGTTCATTGACCGAAGATGCTACAAAAATAGGAGACCGTTTTTTTAGACGCGCCAAGGTCGTTTTCGGCCTGAACGAACTGTTTGTAGTGTAGGGAGCGGTCAGACAAGGAGTCAAACCGCGGTCTCCGACAGTAGTGACATCTTTGACGGCCACCTATGGAGAAGCTCGTCGGATGCCGGGCTTCTCGTTCGAACCCGCGAACTTCGCCCAAGCCAGCGCTAGAATACTGCTCCTTGCCTTCAAATTAAATAGGATTCCTCGCCAACAAACCACAGCAGGCGGAAAACAAAACGTAATTAATAATCTATATACGACCCACCCTTCCTTCCATCCATCCGCGCTTACGAACAGGGGGACAAAAGGGGGGGAAATTTTTAACGGGAAACTACAAAAAATCAATCGGTACCGTTACCGGCTATACTTGTACGTTACCGTACCACAATGCAAAACAACGAAGAGCCAATTTAAGGGGTCTTTTTTACGCGCTGCCACTTCCTGGGTCGACGAGCTCCCCCCCCCCCCCCCCCCCCCACGCACAAACACGGGGCTTCGGCAGCAGTATGAACTGCAGTGCTGTCACATAGTCTAGCCCGCTTGCCTACCAACCAAAACGAGGGATCTGTTTTGCACTCCTTACGTAACGAGCCCATGACCTGCCTCCCTGAAGGGGAGACGGCGGAACGATGGCTGAGACACAAATATATGCCGTTATCTGGCCCGTAATCCCCCCCCCTCCCACTGCTTGGTCGGTGAAAACCCGACGTGCTCCGTCCCGGCAGCGTAAGGATGAGAGGGTATATGGTCATACGACTACGGCCATGCATGGCATGAGTACCTACCCTCGCCCCCCCACAGGGCTGCGACAGCAATACTACTGTCAACCCCCCCCCCCCCCCCCACATTGGGCTACGGCAGCAGTATAAGGAACACAGAAACACCATCCTATAGCCCATACCCCCCCCCCCCACACATCCGCCCTCTCGTTCCCAACCAACTTGTGATCC
Source organism: Nereocystis luetkeana (assembly GCA_031213475.1). NCBI lineage: Eukaryota > Phaeophyceae > Laminariales > Laminariaceae > Nereocystis > Nereocystis luetkeana. The sequence goes on from JARUPZ010000006.1 coordinate 7,094,568, forward strand.
TACGTGATTCACACAGCGGTGCCGTTGCTGCTGCTGTTGGTGGGAAAAAAAACCAGGAGGCTGCTCGCACCGGGTGGCAAAAGACTGCCAAGAAGAGGCAGCTGGTTGCTTGATCGATCTTTCAAATTTAGATGGACCTTTGCGATCTTGGAACGAAAATGGACGGGCTGAACTCAACAACTGTAGAATCTAACTTACGTACGTACGTACTTGGTGTTGGGTATCCTTTTTTTGTCAATGTAAATACCTTTTTTTGTCAATGTATATACTCTATTACTAGGAAAGCAAAGGAAAAAAACCGCATGTATCGAGCGACCGTCCGCCCCCCCCCCCCCCCCATCGGTCAATGGGTGCCCCAAGACGGAGCTTGAAGCTATCGGGGCTGGCTGGCGCCACACTGCTACTGATAATAACTAGTACACCCTGTAGTGGACTACCTGTAACCCTCTTTATTAGGACTGCAGTCCCGTTTTGGGGACAAAACTACGTAAAACATTGAGTGGTTTTGTCCCCAAAACGGGACTGCAGTTCTAATAAAAGCGTTAAATACTGTTACATGGGGGACTACTTGTAAAGCCGTGTGGTGTGGAAACCCCGTTTTCTCTTTATGAGCGCCTGGAGGAGCGCGCCCGGTACGGGCTGCCCTGCTTGCCAATAGGCACAGGCCGCTCTATGGCCCCTCTGTATCCCGGGACAGAGTAAGGCCACACGTAAACCCAACGCTACTTACCGGTATACTACCTAACCTTATCCCAACTCCTTATTATCACAGATTGTCTGGCGGCACAAACGTGTGCGCTACAAACCCCCGTTTCTCATTTACTTGCTACAGCTCTCACCTGTACTACTCGAATATTTTTCACATCGATCAAGTCAAACCAATCGATCAATCAATCAAATGTTTGCAGCGAACGAACGCCATGTTTGGTGCATGGCTTGGGTTAACCTTTTTAGACTTGCAGTCCCGTATTGGGGACGAAGCACTCGAACTCTTGAGCACTTTGTCCCTAAAACGGGACTACGGTCCTAAAAGGGTTAACTCGCGCCTCGATATATATGGTGCCATGCATACATTCGGACAAGAGTACATACATTACATACGTACCAGTACACATACCGTCGGAGTGACGAAAACAAAAATAGAGTGGGTTGGTTCAGCGCCAGATACACGCCCCACCCACAAATACCAAAATAAACCGAAAAAGACACAGAATAACCTTTCCTGCCCGGCATGTGCACGTGCCATTTCCCCCTCAAAACCGACAACGCTCACGGCACTGGTACTACCGGGAAATTAACGTACCCGGTACGCGTTTAATCGGGACCGCTGCGACACAAGGGAGTTAATGCAAGCGTCCAGGTAGACGTGAGCAAAACTCGGAATCATAAGGGGAGTGGGACTTACTTGTAAGCCCTTCTTCACCCCCCCGGCCGATATAATACTCTGCCGCACGGCTAACACATCGCGAAAGGGACCAAAAAAAAATACTGACTGCAACGAACACTTGCTTTTCGCTTCGTGAACCCATTACACCTTTGCCCTTGTCGGGTTGAAAAGCGAAAACAACTCAAGAGTTCCGCTTGGGCCAACCCGACAAGCGCTGGGCCCTATATATACCACAGCGGCCCGAAAAGCGAGAGCAATGCCGTGCGATCAAAACCATTCACCTGGACAACCCCCCCAGTACCATGTTGGCAAAAGCGTGGAAAACGAAAGCAATCAATCGACGCAACCCTCGCTTTCTTCCGCTTGCCCCCCCACCCTCAAAAATGTTGCCCTACCCCGTCCGGCTTTGCCCTTCGCGTCGACCCCCTTGGCTCTGCCCTCGGCTTTTGATCCCGAACGCCGTACATACCAAACAATAAAAATCATGCAATGGACAACAACGAGACAGCGAAGATGACAACGAAACATACAACAAGAGCGACAAGAACAAGGGAAACCTTCCAAGGGCGTGTTCAGTCGGGTATATACTCTTGGGTACGCGGGTACGTACCCGACCTTCCAAAGGTGTGTGTTCAGTAGGGTATACTATACTCTGGGGTACCCCGGGCACACACCACACCCGCTTGTATTGCTTATAAACCCGGGTGAGTACTCGGCCACTCCCACAGTATACTCCCTACTAAAATTATAGTAGCGAGTATACTCTGGGGTGTCCGGGTACCAAGCCTGATTGTTTTGGCGATACTCGGGTATATACCTCGGTATTCTCCCAGAGTATTTACTCTACTGAATAGCCCCTTGGGAACAATCTAACCAGTACGACGCGCTCTCATAAGCCCCACGCGTGACACGCTCAACACCACGGACAGACAAGCAGTGTGGGCCCAAACTATTGACATACAGGCGCAACATCCTTTTGCCCTCGTGCCCCCCCCCCCCCCCCCCCCCCGCCCCCCTCGGCTCTTAGGTGTAAAGTAACAGTAAAGGGCACACGACACACGCCTCGTTTAGAGGGGAACTCCAAGGCCAACCCCCCAACTAAGGACGGTAGTAATTCGACAAACAGCTTCCCGCGTTTTTTAATACGCGGCGCAGCTACAAAGTAATCACTCTCACTCATTCACGCACCATAACGTTCAGGGACGAGCATTCTTCTAGCGCTCGCTACTACTATATAAAAATTAAGCACTATTCGTGTTTGTTCCCGCCGAACGTCACGTCACACGATTCGGTTTCACGATTCGTGTTGTTCGTTTACTTTTTAAATCGGCGGGAAAAATATGTTTCGAAGAGTCGGCGAAGGTGAGAGCGATGTCAAAACTTTCTCACAACCCCCCCCGACAAAACGCATGTAAAGAAAATCCAACCACAAAGGAGCAAAAACACACGCGCAGGGCAAAATCTCTCGTCAAGCGCATATTTTATCGCGACAAGAATCGAGGGCGCTTGACCGCACCCAAAACACCTACAATACAATGTGCCGTATACTTCGTATAGCGCACATAACAAAGACAACGAAAAAAAACGTTGAGGTCCGTCGCAAGTCAAAAACAAAAAACAGAAGGAGTCATCAGCAGAGGTCAAACTCGAACTTCACGCGTTCGTCGACCGCCGCACCCAGAGCTCCCTCTCCCCCTCCAGTCCGGCCCCTCACTCCCCCCAGGAGCTAGCTGCTGAATGAAGATACCACATCACAATCGCCCTTCTCTCCTTCCGCCGTCTTCAAAAGTCGACCCCCCCCCCCCCCCCCCTCCCCCCCCGACGATGTGTGTCTCCCCCACCAACTCGGGGCTTGCGGCGACCGCGGCCGGGCCCTAGAAAGCGGTGAGATGCATGCCCGAAGCCCGGGGAATTGCATCCAACGGCGTTGTCACCGTGGTAGACTCGGGAAAGTTGCGGGCGTCACCCCGCTGCTGTCCGGTGGCGTGGTTCCAGAAGCGTTGGTCCACGAAGGAAGCAGCAGGGGCCGTGAGCGGAGGCAGGAGCCCGCCGGTACCAGCGAAGCTTGCGCCAGTAATCCCCTCGTTGCTGGCAAAGGCGTGGTGCTGTTGCTGCTGTGTCGGCGTCGGGCAGGACATAAATTGCCGCTTGTCGGGAAGGTGCAAGCCCCCCCCCCCCCCCGGCGACCGCACCCCCCCCGCCAATACCACCGCCACCGGTAGCACCGGAGGACGGGCAGCACTCCGTGTCGGAGGAAAGTATCGCCAGCAGGGTCGACGCCCTCTCCTCAGCGTATTCCGGCGTCCACGAGGAAATAGGACTGCTGATTCCGCGACCCTCCACGATACGTGCCGTGTTGTACCTGTCGTGGGCCCTGCCACCGCCGCTTGCGTGGCGGCCGGGAAACACCATAATAGGGGAGCACGGGCGTGGGTGCGGCGCCGGTAGCTGGCCATTTCCGACGTCGCGCCAGGCGGCGATGCCAGACCGGCTGCCACTCGCGGCAACGGCCAAAGAAGGCTGCTCATAAAAAAACCCTCCTCCGCTGCCACTGACGCCGAGGTGGTGGCCTTCATCCCTCAAGCCCCCCCTCCCCCCGTCCCCGGAGAACTCGTCAGAGCTCCAGAGCGCCTCATCCTCCAGGCTCGTCACGAACACCTCTGAACCCTCCCACCTCGACGACCCTTCCCCGCTGCTTGCGGAATCTGACAGCGGCGGCACGTGCAGCATCGACGGGAGCCCGAACCCCACCCCCATCCCGCGCAAGCCGAGGGAGCCCGAATCTAACTCGATCGCGGAGGGATGACGCGAAGCAGCAGCAGCAGCAGTCATGTTCTCGCCGCAGGGCATCATGGGCGGCAGGGCGGCAATCTTCGCAGCCGCCGTGGAGTTGAACTGCGGGGTGGTGCGCCGGCGAGGGGGGGACAGCGCCGGCGTCGCCGTCGGCGAGGCCACGCCGACGATACCGGCGCCTGATCGAGCCCGGGCGGAAGGGAGAGCAGAGGCGGAGGCCCGCTGCCTGCTCTGCTGCTTGGGACGTGCCTGACGCTGGCGAGGAGGGCGAGGCTCCTTGCTGGCGGGGGCGATACCGGTCTTTGGCTTGACCCGGGGCGGCGGGGAGATGGACGAAATAGTCGGTGAAGGTTTGGGAGCGGCGGGTGGGAGCGTCGCCGCGCTAACGCTAACGGTGGCGTTCGTGTTCACCTTCACTCCCGGGCTGCCGCCAGCGCAAGCGGCGGCGCCGGCGCTGCCTCCTTCGTTGGTGGGAGGAAACTGCTGCCCCTTGGCCGAAGAGGCCGACATTGCTAGCCATCCCACCGCCGTCGTCGCCGACTTGTGTTGTTGCGGCGTGGTGGCTTGCTTTTTCAGCGCTTTCGAGGACGAAGGTGCAACACGGACTCGCTTGGCGGGGGACTTGCGATGGGCCGGGTCGGCGGTTGTTGCGGCGGAGGTCGTGTTACAGGCGGTGGCGACGGTAGCGGTGGCACTCGCCAACGTCGTTTCCGCGCATGCAGTGGCGTCATCGTCAGCCTTGACGCCCTTGGGGCCGCTTTTCTGGCGCTGGCAAGGCGTGTGCGCGCGGAAGTGTGGTAGTTTGGGCGGAAGGGAGAGAGGAGGGTGTGTGTGAGCCAGCAAGAAGCAGCGGCAGCAGAAACAGCAGCAGCAGTGGCGAAGATGCGTCGAACTACTTGACGTCGCATCAGCACGAACAACAGGACAAAAAAAACATTTCGTCGATAGTTCCAAGACTCGAGTAGAACACGATAATAATACGTACGACTAATATGAATATTGCTACACTCTCTCACTGTTCTCTCTTTCCCCTGTTCTGGCTGCACGAGAAGTCACCCTTCACACAACAATAATACTGCTGCCTGTATAATATGAGTGTACGATGTATATACTCTTGCAGCTGTGAGGTGTATGAATGTCTTTTTTTTTTACACGCATCGAAGCACCCTTCTCCTGTACCCAACGGCATCCTGAACACATACGAGGTCGGTTCGCGTCTATATACGAGTGCGCACTGCGAGTACACAGATGTATCGTATCACACGTGCCTCGTACATCTTCTTGAGGTCAACAAGCTTGTAGAGACAACAGCAGAGTTTACTCGGCTCATGTCTACGATTTCACACTGCGAGTACGGAGAGATGTCGTATCACACGTACCTCGTACAACCTCCAATTCTAGGGTCAACAAGCTTCAACAAGCTTCTAGAAACAACTGCAGAGCAAACATACAAGGATCAATACCAGGTACCAGGTCGTATGTACTTCAGTTGTCTACTGCTGTCGTATCAGATCATCATACAGAAGCAATAAGTCCCATGCCAAGGACATGACGAAGTATCAGGTATATCATCGTACCTGGAGGATACGTCTGATACTTACCGCCTGTGATGGTACTTTTTACCGGTACTTTATACCAGGTACTTGGTACGAATAATTTTTCAGTAACATGCTCTCAGGTACTAATAAAGAGGAAAGATCTGGCCTGCATACTGATGCCGTAACAAATCTAGCACACCTCTCTAATACCAGGTACATACATCACAAGCAGCAGCAGCATGGTATTATTTGGCCATCCGCCGTTGCCGATGCGAAATTTCGCAGCGAGCGATTAGGTCAAGCTACTCTAAGTTACGGGGGAGGGAGGAAGGGCGACCGCAAGCGGGTCTAACGCAATAACCAACAGCGGCTACTTCAACCCACGCCCTACTGATTGGCGGCGGCGCTCGCCGGGAGGCAAAGCGCAGCGCTGGGGTCTCGCGTGACATGTTGGCGTATGGCTTTGTAGCTGTGTATAAACAGCACGAGTACAAAGGAGACGCCCCAACAAAAAATGCGAAGGAAGAGAGCAAACAAGGTTCGAACGAAAAAAAAAAAGCGAAACATCGTCCCGCCCCTTGCTTGCTTGCCCTGCTCTCGCGGTAGAAAGTCGAACGGCCGGGCTGTCACGAGACCCTTGCATGCGCAGCGGCGAGGAGACGCCAACCGTAGGGGACATGAACGAGTGGCACATATCATGTCTGACTGCTGTCCACTGTCCCCACGGGAGGATCCGGGCGGGTGCACAAATTCTGGCAAGACATGAAGAATCTCTATCATGATGTTATTAATAGTACATCATTTCATCGCTGTCTCTCTCTCCCTCTAGCTCACCTCGCTGTATACACACGGGGATGCCCGCTTCAGGCACAGCGAGCAGGTGCTTTTCCCGTCGCACTTTCGCTTCGCCAAGGCGCAGGAGTCGCACTGAGGATCAGGGGGGAGGAGAGGAGAGGAGAGGACCGGGTGCAGGCGGGGTGCGTGCTCAAATTCATGAATGAACGCCGCGAAGACTTCGATGCACATTATTATTCGTGATGTAGGTTCACCTCGTTGCTGTTGTTGCTCCTCCGCTTTTTTTGTATGGCCTGCAGTGTGTAGCCCACTGGAGGATGGATGGGGAGCTATTTTTTTTTTTTTAACTCGTTTTTTTTCGGCACACACACCGGTGTCGAAAAAATAGCAGCAGAGGAGGTCGGAAACCAAAAGGACCCCACCAAGCAAAAACCCTGTAACCTTCGGTAGCTTTGCCTCACCGACTTGCGCATCTTGGGGGTCTGGCTGGCCCGGTCGCCCCCTCCCCGACGCGTCCTCTTCTTCCCCTCCATGGGTCAGGCTCAACTCTATAACTGGCTTCGCTCTCGGCAACGAGTCTCTGCGCGGGAGAAAATGTGTCTGGTTGTGGGTGGACTCTGCTGTGGCGGTTGTTGCTGCGAGCACACAAACCAAAAATAAAGAGGCAGAACGCAAAAAAAAAAAAGCTTTCATCATCACATACGATAAAAAAGGAGCTTGCTTGAAAAAATGAGAAAAATGCTCAAAATCAACACCATCTTGGCCAGAAATATAATAAACACTTTGTTGTTCATGCTAAATTCCAAATGAGAATTATATTTCCGTTCAAAGTTGGTGCATCACACACCGAATGGTATCATCTTCTGGCAAATTTTTTTTTTCCTCTCCGCTTGTACTGGTATGGAAATTGTGTCCCCACATCCCCAGGTCGAGAAAAGATTCGGCATTTTTCGCTGACCGTAAGTAACTCAGAGAATATTCCCGGAAATTTCGCCTAGGCAAAGGTTGCCCAAGGTGTCGTGCGACTGAATTATTTACCGAAATCGGTGTATGCTGGTTGTGCGCGGTGCTATTTTATTCGAGTTGTCACGCATGGTATCCAATTGACGAACACATTCCATACCTCGAACGCAAACTATTTCTCTGGTCACTTTTCCTCGTAGTCAAAATCACCTCGTCGTGCTTTGGCACTGAAATACGGTAAACAATTGTGAGAAGAGACCGGCTCTAACAATGAGATAGAGCTTTGCTTGCTGCGCTCACTACATTTATAGTGCAACGAAGTGGGGATGAAGGAGTTGAGTTCTTGCAAGATTTTTTTTCTTGCTGCAGGCAGGCTCCTCATCATCAGCATGCATGCAGCAGCATCTGTTACAACTTCTTCGATTTTGTGCAACGCTATTTCATCGTTCACCATCCTCGTACGAAAAGAGGCGAAAAAAATATCGGGCACCTTCCTTCGTATACGAAGTACGTACCTACCGCAAAGTACGAGTATACTGCTTGTAGGTTTAAATACACCCACGTAAAAAAAGGGTATAGTAATGCCATCAGTAAATCCTCTCCTTCACGGACGGACTACTGTTGTTCGAGCTCGATAACTCCGTAAGTTGTTCGAGAGAGAGATGCCAATACCCGTGCCACTCGTTTTTTATAGATCTGTCCAACGCCACCCTACCCTTGTCGGCGTTGCCATTCTTATCTGTGGAAATTTCGAGCTCGAAAAGCCGGCCCGGTCTGGCGGGTGGGAGTTTTACTTGCTTTGTTATATTATTGCGGCACATTCATTCGCGGAACGATTTCGTACGGGTAGTAATATTAATACCTGGTAACTGGTAGTACACTTCTTTTTTACTGCTTGCTGCTGTAACTCTTGCAGTATCGATGCTTTTATTTTTTTTTGGCCACAAACAGGAATCTACCAGGTATATTATTATTTCATGTATTGGATGTTGTGTATCTATGTGTTGTTTTCTTCTCCCTACCCCTCCCTCGACATCCAGCACACACCACACCCACGCTCACTGCTGCATGCGCAAGCAGTGCCTGTAGCGATTCTCTACTACCCTCTACGAACGAAGAGAGATACTTCGTACAAAAAAAGCGCTGTGGGTCTGTGGCCACAACATCATGACGCAGATATATAGACATACTACGAGTATGAATAATAATGTTGTTGTTGTTGTTGTTGTTGTTGTTGTTGTTGTTGTTGTTGTTGTTGTTGTTGTTGTTGTTGTTCTCACATTAACTCACAATTCAATGCAGTCCGTGGTCGCAGGACACAGGCTCCAATAACTCTGGAGTGGAAGAAATACCTCAAGTAAAAAACAGAGGCAAAAAACAAAAAACAAGCATACGCACTCCACCACACTGCGGACACCAGGGAAGCAAAAAGGAGACTATTATTAATAGCAGACAAAAACCTAAAAAAAGAAGATGAAGCTAAGCAAAAGAAAAACAAAAACTAAACTAAAACAGACGCAGATAGCAAAAACGCAAAAAAAAGGCAATAATGTACAACAACATAACATTTCCATGTATTTTAATAATAGTACCAGGTAGTTGTTATTAGTATTAATATAGTATCTCTGTGGTGTGTAGCTTCGTGACCACACAAGAACTTGTTGTATCTCTTCTATAATAATAGGATTGAAGAACCGGCACGGACACTGGTTGTGCTGGATGTCGACGGGCAGAAAGAACACACACATCACACAGCAGTGTCACACACCGACAGAAGAAGACGAGTACGACACGACGTGATATTATGTCATCATGTGTCGTTATCGTACTGGATATATATACGAAAGGCCAGCAAACACAGCACCCCAGCATTTCAGATACATCATACCATTTTTTTTTTTTTTTCTCATCCCATTCATTATCTTCGCACATATTTTTCTCTCTCTCCTTCCCACTCGTAACTCAGATCCGGGGTCACATAGCAGGCTCTTCTACCCCCTTCCCGCTACTACGGTACGTGCCTTCATTTTTATCGCTAGAAGATTTCAGCCTTTTCTTCCCTCGTCGACTCGCATCGAATTGTGCCTATACCCACGCTGCAAGGCGCTCTCAACAATTGAATCCTTTTTTTTATTTTTGCAAATAAAGTCAAAGTCCGACCCACCTGGGGCTCGAACCCAGGACTCAAACAAGTAGAATTCGAGGTTAACCACTTGAACCACCCGGGCGACCGGCGGCCATACGTACCACAGAGGTGATCCATAATAAATTGAATGAAAAACGAAAGACGAAAATAAGGAGAAGGAATCAGCGAAAGGAAACATCAACACAACATATCCATCATCATTATATTTACATCATCAACAGGTACCGGGGGGGAGAAGGGTGGACACCTGTGACCACGGCTTGTCCAGAAGCTCGTTGAGGATAAAACCTCCCACGAGTACTCGTATAAGGCTTGAAAGTAAAAGCGATGTTGAAAAAAAGAAGAAAAATGTACTACTCGTACTCGTAGATCGTAGATACACTCACTCACACTCGTATACACAAGTACACATATAAGTATGCACTATTGGAGATGATACTTGTAAGTTACCATCTGTCGTTACTTGATAATACATACCAGGTAGTCATCTGGTATACATAGCGTAGCATACGCACCACAAACAGCCTTTGTTTGACGTGTATCGTATTGTTGCTGTAGTTACTTTAAGTAGTACGTACGTAGCTTGAATGTGTGACAAACAACAGTTTACAAGCTGTGTCGTTACTGATATGTGATAAAGTATATGTACTGTATCGTACATACGGAAGTACATGTGTACATGTAGCGGGACTGTCATATCCAGTATCCCTCTTAGAACCGGTAAGGTTCGGGATTTGCCACAGGGTACTGATTTGAGCGCACCCTAGCAGTTGAGCTGTTGGAGTAACAATATTGGCTACCGGCTAGGGTCATGGATTGATTGGGGTGGTATCTTTTCTGTTTTTGTTATTTTTGTTGCAAGCGCAAGCACGCATCGCCCCCCCCCACATGAGCTCACTCTACATCTGCTCATCATCATCAGCTTCCAGCTGAGCAATCAATCAACACTGGCCAGGAGTCGCCAACAACATCTCTTTATCTTACAAGAGAAGCTTACACATACAAGTTTGCTTAACGGCAGCTTAAGCGTTTGCCCTCTCCAGATTGTGTCTTATCGGCCATCGATAAGCGGATCTGAGCGTATACCAGCCACGAGCTGACACACGCTACGCGTATACCAGCTTCGAGCTGACACACGCAAACCACATTGTTTAAAATACACCTGTGGTATAAATAGTATGTGTGTACATACCTGTGGTGGTACATACACACTACTACAAACCTGGTGGTATTATACGAGGTATGTGCGTTTGTTCTTCTTCTGTGGTCGCAGACTCCTTTTCATATAATGAAATACGTCAGCTTTGCGTGTGTTCTTCACATCAAACCGCGTTCTTGCTACCCGTCGACATCCAGCACAACCAGTGTCCGTGTCAATCCTAGAAGAGATACAAGTTCTGCGGTCACAAAGCTCCGCCACAGAGATACGTTCGACTGATTAAATAGTTGATACTCAGCTTTGCAAGCTGCGTATAATACCTCGTGCCTCATTTTTTACTGAATTTCACAAATAATAAGCCCTTCGCGCGTATTCTATGGTATGTATTTCCTTGTCAAGGATATAGGCCGCCAGTGACTCCCCTGAAACAAAAAAATGACACATAATGAAAACAAAAAGACGAAACCACGACACACAATAATGTATTGTCGGATGGCAAGAGAAATAATAATGTATTGTGATCATGTGATGATGTCGTACTTTACTCTTGTTGAGCTATTATATAATTTTTCGGGGAGGAAAGAGAGTACGGCTCATTCTTATCGGAGAGCTTTTTTTCCAATTTTTCCAAAGTTTGGAAATAATTGGAGATATGCATCGATATACGGAGGCGTTCTGTCACTATTCGTGAAATTCTCCAGAAGCAAAAATATCAAGTTCGTTAACATTCCAATATTTGGGGGAAAAAAAACAGGAAAATATGAGAGATTGAAAAATTGCGCGAAAAAAATGTCGTAAATTTGGAAAAAATGCTCTCCGATAAGAATGACCCTTATACTCGTAACACGTATGATGCCCAACACAGGGTGGTATTCCTTACAACACTCTCCCCCCTTGTCTGAACGGCGGGATATTTGGGGCGTCGGTATATGGTATACGGCCGTACGCTGACCTACAGCACCCGCGTCGTTTCAATGCCTTGGGATCTTGGGAACCAGAGAGCCAGGGAAGCATATCTGTACGTATGTACAGCAAGCAGCAGTATGTGTTCACGGACGCACGTGCAACCCACTACACAAATGACGCGAATAACGTTCGAAGTGACATTCGAACCTGAGTTCTCGATGACGTCAAGCAAGTGTGAATATTACCCTCTGAGCTTTAGGGGTGAGTTATCGACCAATTCCCCGACCCAGGGTGAATCCGTATAATATAGCACAATAAACAACATTTCCACAATAAAACCTGGAGGGAGGAGGGGAAGAACAGAGGGGATGCAAAGGGGAGGAAGGAGGGTGGGTAGCTGGAGGAGCAAGGGCAAGATAATGGACAGGCGGTATGACAGAGGGAGAGATCGGACGAGATCGGACTTCCCCACAGCAGCCCGCAGCAACCTACCATGCAAAGACGAGGAACGACAAGCAGGTCAGCGGGGAGGGGGAGGGGAAGGACGCAGCCGGCGGGGGTTTCCGGACGCGCTTCTTCGCCGAGCATCCCGCTCCAATATATGAGCCCCATGATGGGAGAAGAAGGGCCCATGCCAGCGACGCCTCCCGTGACAGCGGAGGGATGAATACCAGGAAGGACGGAGGGTCGAGGGCAGCACTCGACTACCCCAGCGTGGATGAGTACGGGGAACATACAACCAACGCGCATACCAGAGGAACTACAACTACGAGGGTCACTGGGGACGCAGATGGCGCCGGACCGTTCACCCGCAGCAGCAGCAGGTGCGGGCCAAGGAGGGGTAGCAACACGGATCGACCGAGGACGGCAGACGACGGTCCCATCGTGGATGCGAGGGAGAGCAGGAGGATCAACCCTCGCGATGGGAGGACTTCAACAATACGCGCCGAGGACGACACAGCGAGGGATAGGGAGGGAGTCAGTATCAGCCGCTACACAACTAGTTCAAAGGGGACGCAGGGGGGGCGATCCTATAACAACAGCAACCACGACGCATCCAGTAGTAGTTCCGTCGCCTGAGGAGTGCGGGCAGCAGACGACCGCTTCGGTAAGGGCAAGCACAGGGGCAACAAGCCCAGCCCACCTGCGCGAAAGGCTCCAGCAGCTGGCTCCAGGCGGGTCGGCATCGAGGGGGGACAGAGCCAGCCCCCCTCAGCACCCCATTACAGGCGTCCAGAGGAGGCGTACAGGAACAGGTTAAGGGCCGTCGACAAGAACAAGATCGGGGCCGAGACTCCGACCACCAGAAAATAAAAACACGACACCTCCGCCCTTGATTGGGATACTGGGGGGAAGACGAAGAGCCACTTCACCCCCATCAGGGATTCCGGAGCACCCCCACCACCGACGGAGGGTCACCTTTGCAGATGACATCCTGAACCCAGAGTCTACAAGACGCCACGGAGAAGCAGCAACCGCTAGGGTCCAATGCATGAGGCGGTCAAGAATTTTGCTCTCTCGGGAAGCTTAGCCGTGGCATGCATGAGGGGTAGTAGTACAGCAGGAGGGACGCTGGGGCACCGATTATCGACAGGCCAGGTGCTTACGGTAGGAAGCAGGCAGCTAAACACCGGAAATTCCACCCTTCAAAACCGACAAGAGACCTCACATAGGGTGACGACAGGATGGGGGCGGGAGTGGGGGAGGGACGACGTCATCGGCAGAACTGCCGCAACGGAGGACAGGGGGGGAGACGGGTTGGAGGTCCAGACCCCTCACTCTGGAAACGGGCTCATCAGGAACGGCGACCGGTCGGGAATATTCCACCGCGACGAAAGAGGAACCACTCAGCATCGAGAACCTTCACCCATGGAAGTGGACGGGAGCCATGCCCCCCCTTGCCACCGGGAACGGGGTCGGGCTCGAGGCACCCAGATCGTCCCGCCGGGGCCGGAATAAGGAGATGGAGGGGTCAGACGCAGGCCTTCCCCAGGAGAGGCTGAGAGGGAACCAGGAGAACACGTGGGGGTGAGCGACGTGGTCCCCTCTCCGTTGCCAGAGAGGGAAGCCCCGGGTTCCCAAGACACCCGTCGTTCGGCAGAAAATGTCGCTCGAATGCGATATTCACTGGGGGTTCACACAATCAAGAGGCCAGTTAGGAAACAGGGCGCCTGTGGCTGACAGGGTCAACAACGACGAATTAAAAAGGCTTCCCTCACTACCAACGGGCGCAACACCAGGCTCTCAGGACCCCGGTGGCGCTGTATCCCGGTCGAGATCAACCCCCCACCCTCCTCCGGGAGCAACATTCGGTCGGAGACACCAAGAAAGCAGTAACCCCGTGGGCGTGAACCCTGTAAGGATGGAGGCGAGGCAGGAGACTCGCAGACCGCACCGGAGACGAGGGAGGGTCGAGGAGGGGGGTGACCGCAACCGCACCGAGAACGAAGCACATACGGAAGGATGCATCTCTACGAGGACGAGGGCACGCACCCGGGCAACAGTTAGGACGGACGAGCGAGCCAACAGGCAATCATCCGACGCCGCTCCTTCACAACAAAAAGGGGAGCAGTCTACGCCGCCGGCACCACAGGTTAGACCAGTACCGTCCCAGACGGACGCCTCCTCAGGGGTACCCCTTCCACCACAACCGGACCAAGGGGGCATGACGTCACCGGCAGCAACGAGGCTGGGGCCATCTCCGACGCCTACCCTCCTTCTGGGGCATTCGAGAGTACCGGTCGGGGAGCCCTCGGCGTGGCCGGCGGAGACGACGTCTACGCCGCCAGAGCTCTGGTCGCCGATATCGCCGGCCCAGCCGGGGACGTCGAGTCGGGCTCGTCCGCCAACGGGTGCAAAGTCGACAGCAGAAGAAGGACTGGAGACGTCGACGGTGAGGGCACTGTTGCCCCCGACACTGATCGTACCTGCCCCGATCTACCCCGGGGGCTCATCGCCAACAGAAACGACCGGGACTCACCCCCCGACCCCCACACCGGCGGGTTTTCAGCCCACCGCCGGAGGAAGGCCTTCCACGCCCCCACAGCCGCAGATACATCCAATAACCCGACCGAAGGTGCCCGAGCCGCGCGCAAGACAGCCTTCGCTAACAGGGCAGCCCCAACCACCGCCGTGAACCACCGGGGAGGTCGATACACGCACCGCCACCTCCGGCGACACCACAACCTTTACCGACTACATCCCAGTCGGCAAGGCCACGCTCGACGCCACTTGTGACATTGCCCCAGCAGCCGTTACCGACGCCCCCCCCCCCCTCGATAGGGACGCTACTCTTGACACGGGAGGCGGTACTGGCGATCATATCATCACCGCAGTCAACGAACAGACGGGCGCAACTGCCGATTCCTAGGACGCCACTGACGACGCCCGGAGGGGTGCCGGAGGGGAGGAGCTCGGGACCAGCGTCGACTCCGGAGTCGCCGCAGCCGCCACCCCAGACAGCGTCACCAACGCCCGCAGGACATGGACAGCCCCGAGTGGAGCCCTTCGAAGATTGGTGTGTGTGCTATGAGACCTTGGCGGCCTCGTTGTTTCATCTCCGCACCTGCCCCCACCGACTCCATCTGCCCTGCTACGCCGCCCTCCGCGTCAGAGCGGCGACCGACCTACGTTGCCCGGCATGCTTAGCCACCGTAACAGTCGGACAACCCGACAGAAGAGCACTCCAACAGCATAGCGAAGAGGTTATGACTGAGGCAATGGCGGTCGCACGACGAGAGATGCCGTCTGGGGGAGGAGGAGGGTCATCCACCAGGGTCACAAGGGACGGGGGGGGAGGGAGAGGGATATGCAGCATTTGCCGCGGTTTGGTGGAGGAGAGAGCCTTTGTGCAAATGTCCTGCTCCTGTGAGGTGCATCGCCGTAGTGCCGTTGGCCTCGTTGAAGACGCAATCCCCCGAGCCAGGATCAACGGGGTGCACACGGTCACATATCAGGTCACACGCCCGAATCCAGCTCTTCATGAGGTGCACCAAGAGGTGGATCTGCTCCCCTTCCCCCAAGAGATCCAGGGCCTCGGCGGACCGACAGACACGGTGGAGGAGAGAGCCATAGATGCCAGGGTCGCTGCAGCAGAGCTCCTTCTCCACAGGAGGTCCACTACCGCAACCGAAACGATAGATTTATCGCGGAGTGCGGCCGAGAGAGGGGAAGAGGACATCCGGGGAGATTGGCGTGGCACAGCCCCTCAACAATCACAGGTGGAAGCTCCATGCGGGGCCTGTGGGCAGCAAGTTACATATCGTGACAGGTTTGTCTTCGACGGGTGGCTCGCTCACACGGAGTGCGCCGTCGGAAGCCTACGGGGGTCTCCAACAGGGGAGATGACCGGTTCGGGGTAGCCACCCGAAAAGGGAATGAACCGCTCCGTGGGAGAGCGTTCCGCCTTATAGGCACACCGCCAAGGCTACCCCAACGTTTTGATAGCGCGACAGAGTGGGGTGTCCTCCGAAGGGGACACTTTGGCAAGATCGTGGTGGTCAGCGATTTCGGAGGAGGAGGGCCAACAGACAGGAAGGAGGGAGAGGGAAGAGGCAGAAACGATATGCACGTACTGCGCACTGGCTCTGGCAGAGTTGACAGCGGGGTCAGGGGACATTCACAGGCGGATACCCGTCCAGTACCCCCACTGAGGATTTGTACACTCCAGCTGCAGGCTGGAACGAGCGGATCGCCTCGCAAGAGGACATACAGACCCGAGGTCCTGCGTCGCGTGCAGCAGCGAGTGGGCGGGGGGAAGACGACCGCCCCACCCGGCAGAGCTTGCTAGTAATAGTGACCTGCTAACCAACGAGTCAAGGCAAAGATGGGCGGCGCTATGGAGTACTGTGCAATTCGCCGACCTCCTCCAACGACACGTCCCAGGACCGGGGCCGGCTAGTTACCTCACAACCGGCGTCTACAGCTCTTTCGAGGTCATGGTACGTGCCCACGGGAGAAGCCCAACCTCTTCGTTCCTATTGTGCTCGCTGCTCAGTGATGCTCTGAGCCTGCCTCAAGAGGCTTACCTCGATTTCCCTCGCTCGAGGGAACGGGAAGTGGCGGTCGACCGCTACCGCACGCTGTTCGTCGCGTTCGGGATCCGATCTCCTGCTCCGGTTTCCAAACCGACGGCTCTACATTGGGCCCCATGTCCCAGAATACTTGGCGGGCCTCGACGCCGAGTGGGAGGAGCGCCTCACAAGATGACCTTCGGGGTTCAAGACGCGCTGGAGGAGGGTACCGCGCCCCCCCCCTTCCCGGGGCAGGCGGTGCCCCCATCGAGAAGAGCGGAGTCGACGATTGAGAACGATCCGATGTTGGGAAGGCAGCTGGAGTAAGAACGCGAAACTCCGGGCTCCTCAGACAACGACCAGAACGAGGGAAACAGGGATACCATACCAGAGGAACAGCCCGGAACACCCAGCAAGGTCAGAGACCGCGTCGACAACACTCGAGGTGACAGTTCCAAGAAACGGGGGGTGGGGGGGGGGCGGGGGGGTTCGCAAGGGATGGAAGAGGTCGATCGAGGGAATCTGGAGAAGATCACGAGCAGCAGGCTCAATAAGAGGGGCGGACACGAGTACGGAGCGAAACCCCAGGCAGGGGGGTAGTGCGTCACCTCCATCAGCAGGCCAGGGGGGGGGGGAGGGGGACGGAAGAAGCGAGGGGGGCGGGGGTGGGTGGGTGTGGCGGGAGGAACCGGGGGAGTGAGGGGAAAAGGGGGGGCGGGTGGAACGGGGGGATTGGGGGGAACGGGGGAGGTGAGGGGAGCGGGGGGAGCAGAGGGAGAGGGGGTAGCGACGAGAGAGGGGGTAGCGGGGGGAAGGAATAGTGCAGCACTCTTGTTGGCTAGCCAGGAAGGGGGTGGGGGGGGCAGGGGGGGCGGGGAGAAAGGATGACCGAAGGAGCAAGGGGGGCGGAGAGAGGGAAGGGGGCGGGGAGAGCCAGGGGAACGGGAGGAGCAAGTGCAACAGTGGGGCCAGGGAGAGTGGGAAGGGCGGGGGGAGCGGAGGGAATAGAGGGGGCGGCTGGAGCGGGGGAAACGGCGGGGGGGAGATAGGGCGGCGCCCCCCCTAGCAGGTCGAGGGAGGAAGAAGGGGACGGGGAGGACGGGGGGGGCAGGAGAAGCGGGGGGAATGGCGGGACAAGGGGGAGCGGGAGGTGTGCAAGCAACTGATAGAACAAGAGGAGCATGGAGAATATGAAGAGAGCGGGGAGCGGAGAGAGCAAGGCGGACCCAGGGATCGAGAGGGATGGATCGGACGGGAGAGGCGGGGACGGGTACAAGGAGCGAAGCCAGCGGAGAGGGGGGGGGCATAGGGAAGGTAGAGGAGAAGCGGAAACCGGAGGAACGAAAACTAGTGGTGGAGAGAGAGGCGGAGAGAGAGGAACGAGCCAAAGAAGTGAAGAGAGGGGAGCAGAGAACGACAGGAGGCATCAGACACCAAACGGCGAGGCTCCGGCAGGAGGATCTCCCAGGTGACGCGTTCTACGATAGAGGCAGCATATTTCCGCTATTTTGATTTCTGGATGACGGGGCCCCTTAACCCAAAATCGTCGGAATGCCAATATTGTTTCGAAAAATGACACTTTTGTGTACTTGGGCATGGCAATATTTATTGGGATACAGTTTGCTTTTTGCTAAAGTGAGTTTTCGGGTGAGGTATGGAGCTCCTAAACTGAGGAGATTCAGAAAAATTAGGGTGAACCTCTATCGTAGAACGCCTCAGGTCGTAGGGGAGGAGAACAGGGAACGGGACGCACCCCCGGGCCTTTATTGGCAACACCACAGGTGGAGTGGCATGCGGGGTCTGCGGTGTGAAACTTCGGCTAGGGCACCGGGCGGCACGTTTTCCATGTGGGCACGGGCGCCACGTGCTCCACGCTCGTTGTGTGGTAGAGGCCGTAGCGAGAGGCACGGCACCGGCACCACTACGCTGTCCAGCCGCCGACTGCGGAGCCCGGCATCCCAGACGGGACGCACTGGAGGCAGCGGTCTAAGCTGACCCGGGTCTTCGCAACCGGGCGGCGCGAATGGGAGGGGGGACCATAGGTGACGAGGACCTATTCACCCGGGGGCTTTGGTACGGATGGGACCAAAACAGCCTGGGCATAGGGCCATCACTCGATGCCGTTTCCTTGGAGGACCTGGGGCAACGTTTCGCAATCGGGAAGACAATACAGCCGCAGCTGGCAGGAACACATGCGCGCTTGAGCCTTCACGCCCTTGGCATCCTCAATCACGCTATGGGAAAGCACCGGCCGAACCGGGACTCGGCGACACCGAACTCGCTCCTGCGGGCGATAAAGTTATGGTACCTCATGCCAGCCCTGCTCCACTCACCAGACGACCGGATAAAGAGGCGGCAGAGGTTCGCGCTGGCGGAGAGCAGGGACAAAGTGCTCCTGCTCCCATGGCTGATAGCGTACACGAGGAGAAAGGGCTTGAGACAACGGGATACTGCCCAAGAAGCTTCGGAAGAGGCAAAACTTGAACGAGCGTCATCGGCGTGCCTCCACGCAGGAGAGGTGAAAGTGGCAGCACGCAACCTTCTAGCAGAACCACGATCAGCGGGGAACGAGGAAACGTGGAACACATTGATGGCCAAGTTTGCCTCCGAAGACCATGCCGCCGTGTCCGCGGCGGCGACGGCCGCAGTGCTAGCGAGCGGCACCGAGGTGGAAGATGGAAACGCCCCCCCGTGGCGCCCTGACGATGAGTAAGCCTCCGAGATGCTCTTCGACGTCATCAACTCCCGGAGCGCCCTCTCAGGCGCCGGAAACGACGGTCAGCGATTTGCTCATCTACAATCCATCATTCAAACCGATATCGGCAGAGAGGAGTTCGGAAGTGGTTTGACAGTCTTCTGGCGGAGAGTCGTTGATGAGCCGGACGCGTTCCTGCCAGAGTTCTGGCAGCTCTCCCCGCAGTCGAGCCTCACTGCGTTGGGGGAAAAGTGCCGGCCGGTCAGCGTGGGTATGACATGGAGGAGACTCATCACCGCAGAGGCTATGCGACAGTGGCTACCGCGGTTGGAGGAGGTAAACCGAGAGGTTAGGCAGTTTGGGGTCGCCATACCCGGAGGAGTGGAGTATGTTGGGATTGAGGGCTAGGGTGCCACGCGAGACGGGCAACTGGCTTGTTCTCATGGACCGCTCCAACGCCTTCAACACCGTAAAAAGGACAGCGGTGCTAGAAGAAGTGGCAAAATGCGTGCCAGCGCTCACGCCTTTGGTGGCCAAGTGCTACGGCACAAGACCAGCCAACGTTTTTGTTTCCGGATGGACTCAGGAGAGATCAGGGCGATCGCTTGCTTCAGCGGTGTCCAGCAAGCGGACCCCATGGGGCCAGCAATGTTTTGCCTGGCGTTACGACCGGGGCTGAAGCGATTCCGGCAGGAATTCGAGAGAGAAGGAGTGGAAGCCTTCGCGTACATAGACCATGTCTCTCTCGGGTTTACAGGGATCACGGCCAACACAGTTAGAGCATTCGCCTTCCTCCGACGAGAGCTAGATGACTTCGGCATTGTGGTCAACGCTGCCTACACAGTGGCACTACCACCAACAGGGCACGCCCCGACGCTGGAGGAGATTTGGCTCCTTGAAAGCGTTGAGGCCTGCATTGCAGACGAAGGAGGGGTGACGGTGGTGGGTGTCCCGATCGGCACGGGAGAGTACGTGCGGGGGCGAGCAATGGAAGTAGTGAGAGATGGGGGCGCGGACCACCTTGCGCGCTGCCTCGCTAACATGCCCGACCAACAGGCGGTCGCCCTCATCACCGTCGAATCTCTCGGGCAACGGACGAGTTACCTCGAAAGGGCTCTGGACACGGGGTTGTCCCTCGAAGCATGTAAAATAGCAGACAATGGGGACCAGTGGGCGTACGAGAAAATCCTCGAACTACCGGGAGCGGCAGGGGCACAACCGTTTTTCCAGGAGGGGTGCCCGGATAGTCGACTGACTCTCAAACCTTACCGGCAAGCCCAAGCGCGCCTCTCTACGGGAGCGGGAGGGTTAAGACTGCCGTCGATAGAAGCAAGGAGAATGTCGGCATCCGTCGGGAGGAGGGTGAGGACCTTGCCGGAGGTCCTAGCAGACCTCACAGGCCCGTTAGGCGATAGGTTGAGGAGGGGGGTCCCAGAACCGAGCATCATTGCTCAGCTGGGAGACAGCTTGCGGGAGATTAGGGATACATGGGGGGTGTCACAGGAAGGGATGGCGGGTATCGTCCCCGAATTTTGGTTAGAATTGGGTCTAGACACAGAGGGGGACAGGGCCCCAAGACCCTCAGAGACCGACATGCTGGCTGCACACGACGCCATAATCACGAACTCACGCAAAGTCCAACATAAGTTGGGCAAGTTGGAAAACCAATGTCGGCACGCAGCCCACGCTGCCTCGCTGGAGGAGCAGCCGGAAACAGCACGCCCCCCCGGACCGGGCGACCCGATGGGTGGAACCGAAACCAAAACCCTCGCCGAGGCTCACTATAGGAGCCTACAGGGGGCAGGAGCTACGGCATACCTTCGGGCGAGACCAACGGACTCACTCCGGGTCATACCCGCAGAAGCGTTTGTGGGCATGGGAAGGCGGTTCACTGGGATAGAGGAACAGTTGGCAGTGAGGTGCCCCTGCTGCGATGCAGTGGACGTGGACACTCACCACGCGCGCATCTGTTCCAAAGCAGGAGCGCAGGTAAATCAACATCAACCGCTCGCCCACGCGATGTCCCGAACGTTGAAGCAGCTGGGAATTCCACACCAAGTGGAAATCGAAGGAGGTCTACGGGGTGCTCCTAATAGGGAGTATAATAGGGAGAAGTCCATCCTGCTGGACGTCACCATGCGGACCCTCAAGCACAGATACACCTGCGAGGAGGCAGTGCCGATCAAGATGGATCAGCTGCCTTTACCTCCAAGGCGCGCAAGCGCCAACCCTACGCTCGTCCGGGACATGTGTCCTTCGACGAATGGAGTCACAAGCTTGCCACGTTAGCAATGGAAAGCTTTGGGCGTCTAGGGGTAGAGGGCAGTAACTTCATCGACCAGCTGGCAGCTAGTGTAGTGGGGGGGAGGGATGGTGGGTCGATGGGAAGGAAGAGGGTGGTGAAGGAACGCCTACTCCAAATCGACTCAGTGACTACACACAGGTCGATATTTTTTAGGAGGGTATCACGATTTAGACTCCAGATTTGGGGTCGTCAGGAATCGAGAAGGAGCAGAGGGGGGTGGGGGAGATGACAGACCCACACCGATGGCGTGGGGATGGAGTTTGGATGCGGGTTAATATTCAAGAATATTATTATAGAAGTAAAGAGTACATATTAAGATGTACCAGGTAGGACGGAGCAAACACAACACATGGAGTATCGTAGAAAATAAAAGAAGTAGACATACGAAGAAGGTAGATAGACTCGGCGTGTAGAGTTCCTTTGTATAATACGGAGATTTCTCCCTTCAGGAATATTTTGATTGATCAACGTGAAAACTCATGCTACACATTGTCGGATGGCAATCCTATAATAATACAGAAGGGAGGTATACTTGGTGCGTGGGTTTCCTTTAGTTTCCGAGGTTTTCTTTCGGGAAAATGATGAGTTATCAAGGTTGAAGATCATGCCGCACATTGTTGGATGGCAAGGGAAATAATAATAACGATGAATGATCGACGTCGAAATCGACCGTGCGGCGGGGGAAGTAATCAACATCATCCTATTTTAATAGCCGAGCGCCGGGGGGGGCATGAACATACATACATACATACCTGGTACTCCTAATGCATGCATACACGGTAGTAGGTGGGGGAGGGGGGAGGAGACTCTCCGATGTACAACCCCGAATCATGGACGAAATGAGGGCGGGAGATTGGGAAAATCATACAACAGCATGGGCCCGCCAACAAGAAACATCTAATCTGAGCAAGCCTGAGATTCTTATTGCAACGCCCTCTGTAAACAGACCTTGAGCATAGATAGATAGGCTATTATATAGGATTTAGTGTACAGAGTTCATTCACCGCTGAACAAACCGTTTTTCTTAGCGTTCTCCAAAAAGTGAGCCTTTAGTTCTCATCAGGCTCTTTATTATTCGTGGGCCTAAGCTGTAGCGCAAACATATTATACACCTGGCGATGAAGATAAGATGGAAATATATATATCGTCCACAAGGTATTTTTTTTCTCTCTGGATTTGTTTTCTTCGTTTTTTTTGTTTTTCATTTTGTTTGCTTGTTTCTTCGGCTTTCTCCCTTTCATACAATGTGTATGTCGTGCCTGTCGTTTTCAAGTTGTTGTTGTTGTTGTTGTTGTTGTTGTTGTTGTTGTTGTTGTTGTTGTTATTGTTGTTGTTATTGTTGTTGTTGTTGTTGTTGTTGTTGCTGTTCTCACATTAACTCACAATACAATGCAGTCCATGGTCGCAGGACAGGCTCCAATAACTCTGGAGTGGAAGAAATACCTCGGTAAAAATAAAACAAGAAAATAATAGTACACATGATAACTGAAGCTGAAGCATACCTGGTACCAGGTATCTATCTACACCTACCTTTCAGACGAAAACAAAAAGTGAGATCCACGCACGTACGTATCATATACTTGCGGTACGATGTACAAGTCGCTACAGATACCGAGAAGCAACCACATATACCCAGAAGAAACAAGACAGGATAAAAAAACACTTGACGTCGAAAAATCGAAATCAAAATCGAAAAAAATCACAAATCAAAAAGGGAAGAGAGAGAAAAAAAGTTCAATTCAGGCAAAAACGCAAGAAACCAAGAAAAGGTCCACACAAAATAATAATGCGCATATTTTCGCAGATAGATTGCAGGCTCGCACGCTACGCGAGGGGTGTAGAATCGAGAAATAACTAAAAAAGCCATCCCACGGTATAGGGGTGCACCAGACGTTCCTGAGCCCTTCACATTAGGAGCTCGATATCTCACCCGATACAAAACTTGGAAGAAATGTGTTCGCGCCACCCGACTATTAATAGTCCTACAACGAATATATGTGCAAGTAAGTATTTTTTTTTTCATCCTAACTGCTGGTTCCTCACTTAGCCCCTTTAGAACCGCAGTCCCGTTTCGGGGACAAACTACTTGAAATGTAAGTGGTTTGTCCCCACATATGGGACTGCGGTTCTAAAAGGGTTAGGGAACTCAATCGATCAGAAACCTTTGGCCCAAAAAGTGCAACCCCTACCGTGGGGTGACTCAAAAGACAAACATACGTATACTCCGCTCCTTAGAACACCAGGGAAGCAAAAAAGAGACTAACAATAGACAAAAAAAATAAAAAGAAAGACAAAGCAAAGCAAATAAAAGCAAAATCAGCTACCAGGTAGCAAATAAGAAAAAGAGCAAAACGGGAGATACAAACAGAGAGCCAGAGAGGGGCACACGGGAAAGAAGGGAAGAGGGAAGAAAAAAAAGAAAACGAAAAGAAAAGAAAAAAATGAAAAAAAACGGGCGGAGGGGAAACTATAGTACAAAAGGCAGGCACTGCTGCCTACAGACACACAAAGTTTCCCGAGTGGCACCATGCTAGTTACTACTTGGGTCCCAAAGAAGGGAAAGCATCATGACGACGACACTAATACCCAGGCTTCAGTCTGTTGGGCAGACCGCCTCCCCCCCCTCCCCCCCCCCCCCCAGTCCCTCTCGTCCCCTTTTCGCCCCCCCCCTCTTCCCTGCCATTCTGCGCACGTGCGTTGGCGTCAATCGTTGCAGTCGTGGTTGCAGCCGTCCTGTGCTGTTCTGCCGATACCTCCTTCTCATCCTTATGCCATTTCCGCATGAAGACCTCCGCCCCTTCCTCGACCCGTCGGAACCATCTGCCGGCTTTCTGTACTGCCTCGCGCCACCCTTCGAGCTTGATGCCAAAACTCTCCTCAAGGTACCTCATCCAGTCCCACTCCTGTCCTCCGGAGTAGCCCTTACCCCCGACCAGCTCCCCAAACATCACCCTCTTTGGCAGACGCTCCTCTCCCATGCGTGTCACAAAGTCCGCAAACAATAGTCTATGTCTCCGTACCGTCGTCTCAACGCGCTCAGATTTTGTCCTGAGAAGCGCGCTAGCATAGTAATAGGATAGAATGTGGTCTTCGCGCTTTCGTTTTCGCCAGCCGATGCATCGGAGGAGCATCTTGGGGTGGACCTCCCGCAACCTGCGTACGTAATCAGTCTTGCTCGGGCTCCAAGTAACGCAACCATAGAGTAACGTTTCGATCACCTCGGCTCTCAGCGTCCACACCTACCTTCAGGCGTAGGCGCACACCCGGGTGGTCATAGATATCCATCTTATACCGCCCGAAGCACGCCCATGCCCTCTGGAGTCGACGCGTTACTTCGACACTTGCTTTTGCTCGTCCAATCTGCGCGGATAGCCCCGCCCAAATACACAAGTATGGTGCCTACTCTGCTCACTTCATAACCATGTAATATCAGCGTCGCGTAGCTTTGTGACCACCAAATAACTAGCTTGTACCGCCGTATCTCTCTATTCGGTTTGAAGAATCGGAGCACGGACACTGGTTGTGCTGGATGTCGACGGGTAAAAAGAAACGTATTTGGTGAAGAACACACACACGTACAAAATGTAAACGCTCCTCAAGGGTATTCTTGTGTATCCTACCCGCACACAGTATATTGTTATAAGTATTATGCTCCAGTCATGCATATTATTATTCCATTTATTTGCCGTCTATATTTAATTTATGTGATGGACATCGGGTTTTTGGTAGATTCTTGCCGAAGGGGGATGGTCGTTTTTTGGTTGATGAATATGGAGGGATGCTGGTTGTGGTAGTCTTCATGAGCGTCACATCATGACAGTTTTGATTTTGTCGTATGATACTGCTGCGGCGCTTTTTGTTCTGGAGATTCCTTCACGTTCTGTTCCTTCTCTATTATATATACTTGTAGTCGTTTTTAAAACAACACTACCAGGTACACATTATTGTCGGATGGGAAGCATATTTTATTGATGCTTCCCATCCGACATGTGTAGTGTTGTTCTAAAAAACGACCGACAGAAAGTGAAGAACTCTCCAGAACAAAAGCGCGGCAGTATCATACGACAAATCAAAACTGATGTGACGCACATGAAAGACTACTTCATTATTATGATCGCCATCCGGCAATGTACTTCATTATCGGAATAATAGTGTCTACATACGTACATACCTGGTACCAGTAAAGATATTTTATACCAACCTTTTTCGCCAATAAATAGGTACATACCAGATACCAGTAATATTTTGTTCGGGTAGTATATATTATACCCTCGAGGAATGTTGTTCTCCGTTCTTTGTACCCGTCGACATCCAGCACGACCAATGTCCGTGCCGATTCTTCAATCCCATGCATGTACATCTATTATTAAAAAAAAAAAAACCCATCTATTAATAGAGAGGTACAAGCTCTGTGGCCACAAAACTACGCCACAGAAATACTATAATTAATAGTACAACATTATTGTTAGTTACTACCAGGTGGTAGAGTTTATGGCAAAATCAGGTATACCTGGCCACTTTTCGGCCAAAATCAGTTACATCCTAAGAACTAATAACTGGTACAAAACACACCCCAGGAGCCCTGCTATTGGCCAGGCTGACATCGTAACATCGTAACTGATTTCGGCTCGAGAAGGCCTAGGTATACCTGTTTTTTACTACTCTGTCTAGCTTTCAACTGATTTTGGGCCAACTTTAAACCTATCGGAGAGGCCATACGTACACTGTTTTTTCTTCCCGTAAGCGTTTCCCCTCTCACGGTTGAAATTATTAATAAAATCTATGTTCGTACGTTGTACGTGAAAATACGTACTCCTTTACATATATATGCATAAAGGAAAGACCGAACTGACTGCAACAACTACTACAGAGGGATTTCGCTTGTTGCCCACGCAGGCAAAGTTTTGTTGAAAATCGTCGCGTCCCGCGTCAGCAACTACTGCGAGACCGAGGAATTACTCCCTGAGGAACAGTGCGGCTTCCGCCCCGCACGATCAACGATTGATATGTTTTTCGTCGTGCGCCGGTTGCAAGAGCTCGGACGACAAAGGAAACTCCCCTTGTACGTGTGCTTCATCGATCTGCAGAAAGCTTTACGACTCTGTCGACCGAGAGCTGTTATGGGAGGTACTCACACGCTTTGGCGTACCTACCAAGATGCTGAGAATTATCCGTAATTTCCACGATGGCATGCGGGCTCGCGCGCGTACTGATGACGGCGAGCACTCGGAATGGTCTGATGTCGCGCAGGGGCTGCGGCAAGGCTGCGTACTATCACCGTTACTGTTCAACGTGTTCTTAGGTTCTGCGTTACACGTCGTACTATTCATAGTACGCTTCAGCCAAGGCGAAGCCATCGCAAGGGATTTGATCCAAATCAGTGATGCTGGAGTAGTTCGAACAGAGAAGCAGGAGCCGTTGGCGTGCGTGCGAAGGACTGTATGGGGCATGTTGTACGCCGATGATGCAGGAATTGTCTCGAAGTCGGCTGAAGGGCTCGCGAAAATGATGGCAGTCATCGTGACTGTCTTCGAAGCAGCAGGCCTCACGGTGTCGGAAAAGAAGACAGAGACAATGCTCTTTGCGGGGGGCGTGGCACGGCAGAGCAAGGAGCGATTACCCAGTCGGGTAATGTTCGGGACGATAGCTGGTGCGGAGACCAGGCGGACAGTGTAAGACTTGGCATAGGTGCATAGTCGAAGACCTTAGGGAGTTCCGAGCCACCGAAGGGTCAACGGAAGTTGCCCCCTTGGTGTTTGGAGATGAGACTGCGTTGTGGTCCACTGCAGCCAAAAAAGCGGGGAAGTGGTACCGGGGGATCCTTGAAGCAGCCGACCGGTTCATGATGAGGTGGCACGAGGCTCAGGCTGAGATGAGTAGGCTGCGCCGGGCATCCGCCGTGGATGGTGTCCAAGGGAATGGGGGGGGGGGGGTGTACTCGATAGGAGATATGTACTCGATCTCATGCATGGCCGTAGTCGTATGACCATAAGCCCTCGCATCCCTACAATGCCGGGACGGAGCATGTCGGGTTTTCACCGACCAGGCAGACATTGCTTGCACCAAGTGCGAAGCGCCGTGAGGTGTCTGGCGAGTCGCATGAAGGGTGAGCTGCATCCTACTAAGAACCGCTTTTGAGGCGGACTTGCATATGGACGACAGCTTCAATGAGTTGATTTAATTTCCGGTGTAGGCGTTTCCAGAGACAGCAATGGGAGTACTATGTAACTGGGGGGGGGGCAACAGGAGAAGTGGCAGAAAACCCGACCAAGCGTATGCGGAGAGGGGGGGGAACAGGAGGAGTAGAAGGGAAAACTGCGGTAGACGAAAGTAGGAAGGAGATGGCAGACAGGGTAGCAAGGCACCAGGCGGACTAGGAAGTAGAACATGACCATACTACTAGTGTCACCAACTGGTGCAGCTGGTTCGAACGTGGTCTTCCCTTGTCTTCTCTTTTGTTTTGTTTTTTTCTTTCTTGGCGCTGATTCTCCGTGATTTTTTGTTTTCTTTCTCTTCCTTTTTTGATTGATAAGCCGTATTGAAGGAGTCGTGTGGCGTGGTTGGATGGCGAACCTGCTCTGCTCGTTTCCTATTGTCTGACGCCAAGGGGCTGGGCATAGTTGACGAACGCAGGGCAGAGACGGCTGTCTGGGTAGCAAGGTACCAGGCGGACTAGCAGGGAGAACCTGGCTATACTACTCGTACCACAAACTGCTGCCGCTACCTGGAGGGTGCTTTGGGCTTTGGTCAGCCTGTTCGTTTCCCTTTGTTATTTTTCCCTTGGTTCTTTGTCTTACTCTGTTATTAATAACAAGTAGTGGTGTTTTTGTTTCTTTAATTTCCAGCTCATTCTTTTTCAAGTGTTGGCCACCTCACCTGCGGGGCGGGGGCACGACAGATTGTTTCTTCTAGTTTTTCTTTTTTTTTTCTTCTAGTTTTTTTTCTTTTTCTCTTTCGATTCGTCTTCTTTGTTTTTGTTTTCTCTCTGATTGTTTCCTTTCTTTTCTTTATTTCATAGAATGTGTATGTCGTGCCTGTCGTATCTACGAAGTGTGTGTGTGTTTTCACATTATACCGTTCTTTCTACCCGTCGACATCCAGCACAACCAGTGTCCATGCCGATTCTTCAATCCTAGAGGAGATACAAGTTCTGTGGTCACAAAGCCACGCCACAGAGATACGACGTTGCCACGTTGTTGTTGTTGTTGTTGTTGTTCTCACATTAACTCACAATACAATACAGTCCGTGGTCGCAGGACAGGCTCCAATAACTCTGGAGTGGAAGAAATACCTCAAGTAAAACAGAGGCAAGCACGAAAAACAAGCATACGCACTCCACCACTGCGGACACCAGGGAAGCAAAAAGGGTAATAGCAGACAAAAACCTAAAAAAGAAGATGAAGCGAAGCAAAAAAACAAACAAAACAAAATAAAAACAGAAGCGGATAGCAACACGCAAAAAAAGGCAAAACGGACCATACTAACAAAGACACAAAGAGGTACAAACGGGAATGAAAGAAAAAACGATAATCACGGGCGGGAGGGAAAGAAAAGACGAAAGACGAAAGGCAGGCACTGGAGCATACAGACACCCAACGTTGCCCAGTTGGCACCATGCTAGTTACTTGGGTCCCAAAGAAGGGAGTGCATCATGACGATGATGGCCATAACCAGGCTTCAGTCTGTTGGGCAGACCGCCTCCCCCCCCTCCCCCCCCCATTCCCCCTCGTCCCCCTTTCGCCCCCCCCCTCTTCCCTGCCATTCTGCGCACTCGCGTTGGCGTCAACGGCTGTGGTCGTTGTTGCAGCTATTCTATGCCGTTCTGCCGATGCCTCCTTCTCATCTGTATGCCATTTCCGCATGAAGGCCTCCGCCCCTTCGTCGACCCGTCGGAACCATCTGCCGGCTTTCTGTGCTGCCTCGCGCCACCCTTCGAGCTTGATGCCGAACTCCTTGAGGTCCTCCTCACGGTACCTCATCCAGTCCCACTCCTGTCCTCGGGAGTAACCCTTACCCCCAACCACCTCCCCAAACATCACCCTCTTCGGCAGACGCTCCTCTCCCATGCGTGTCACAAAGCCCGCAAACAAGAGCCTACGTCTGCGTACCGTCGTCTCAACGCGCTCAGATTTTGTCCTGAGAAGCGCGCTAGCATAGGATAGAATGTGGTCTTCGCGCTTTCGTTTTGGCCTGCCGATGCATCGGAGGAACATCTTGTGGTGGACCTCCCGTAGCCTACCGTAATCAGTCTTGCTCGGGCTCCAAGTAACGCAACCGTAAAGCAACGTTTCGATCACCTCGGCTCTCAGCATTCGCACCTTCAGGCATAGGCGCACACCCGGGCGGTCATAATTTTCCATCTTATACCGTCCGAAGCATGCCCATGCCCTCTGGAGTCGACGCGTTACCTCGACACTTCTGCCCGTCCAATCTGCGCTGATAGCCCCGCCTAGATACACAAACTCGGTCGTTTGTTTGTACACTTGGCCGGCGGCGGTGACGGTGAACGGCACGTTCCCCCCATCTTTCGTTTGCAGACACATTATCTACGTCTTGGCCTCCGAGACCGTCAGGCCGAAAGCGGCACACGCAGACACGATCACCGTCATCATCCTCTCCAGGCCGTTGGGTGATCTCGATACTATGCCTGCATCGTCAGCATAGAGCATAGCCCACAGTGTCTGGGCCTCTTTATCATTCCCCTGTCCGTCGGCGTGCCCGACCCGTGCCTTCCCCCTCTTCTTTTTCTTCTTCTCCTGCTTTTGTTGGAGTTGCACCAAGCTATCCGTGATGGCTTTATCAGCAGCGAAACGTTTCTCCGCCACACGCAGCACCGCTGTAAAAAACATGTTGAACAACAATGGCGCGAGCACACACCCTTGCCGTAGGCCCTGTTTCACGTCGAACATATCTGAGCACTCGCCGTCATCCAGCCGCACGCATGCTCGCATGCCGTCGTGGAATTGGCGGATAACGGTGAGCATTCTAGGTGGCACGCCAAAGCGAGCCAAGACAGCCCACAGGAGGGTTCGGTCGACGGAGTCATAGGCTTGGGTGAGGTCGACAAATCACATGAATAGCGGAGTGTCCTTCTTCCTTGCCAATTCCTGCAAGCGTCGCACCACGAACATCATGTCGACCGTCGATCGTTCGGGCCTAAAGCCACACTGCTCCTCTGGCAGGATGCCTTCCAGTCACTGAGTCGGCGTGCGATGACTTTGAGGAGTACTTTACCGGCATGCGCGACAAGGAAAATGCCACGATAGTTACCACACTCCGTCCTGTCTTTCTCCTTGTGCAGCACCTTACTCGTTGCATCCTTCCATTGCTGCGGCACGACCCCTCCCCTCCACACAGCGACGATAATCTCGTAGAAGCTCCCCAAGGTGTCCGAGTCTCCCTCGTCGGCCAGGACCTTCAGAAGTTCAGCTGGGAGACCATCAGGCCCAACCGCCTTGCGGTTCGCCATCGCCCTGATTGCGTCTTCCACCTCGTATCTAGACGGGACGTCGTCCAGCGGACTGCACGAGGGCCAGACCTTGAGCTCATCGACGATAGTCGGGTCGAGGGTCAATGACTTGGTGTTTAGCAGATTATGGAACCACCTTGCCCATCGTTCCCGGATGAGGCCTATGTCTCGTAGTAATCTACCTTCCTCGTCCCTGATGTACTGCGAATGGAAAGTCCTCTTTCCTTCCACATTCATCCCCTTATTAAGGTGCCACGTATCATGCAGTAAGCACAGCAGTGGGCAATGCATATATATATTTTTTTCTCATCCCGTTTATTATCTTCGCACATCTTCTTCTCTCTCTCCTTTCAACTCGTAACTCAGATCCGGGGTCACATAGCAGGCTCTTCTCCCCCCTTCCCGCTACGGTACGTGCCTTCATTTGTATCGCGCGAAGATTTCAGCCTTTTCTTCCCTCGTCGACTCGCATCGAATTGTGCCTACCCACGCTGCAAGGCGCTCTCAACAATTGAATCCTTTTATTTTTTTTATTTTCTCAAATAAAGTCAAAGTCCGACCCACCTGGGGCTCGAACCCAGGACTCAAACAAGTAGAATTCGAGGTTAACCACTTGAACCACCGGGGCGACCGGCTTGCCATGTCATCATCCTAGGTACGACATGCACGACATACGCATTCTATTAAATAAAGAAACGAAGGGAAACAATCAAAGAGAAAACAAAAGCAAAGAAGACAAATCAAAAGACAAGAAAAAAAAAATGAAAGCAAAAACTAGAAGAAACAATCTGTCGTGCCCCCGCCCCGCAGGCGAGGTGGCCAACACTTGAAAAAGAACGAGCTGGAAAGAAAAGAAAAACAAATAACAAAAACACCGCTGCTTGTAAACTGAGTAAGACAAAGAACCATGGGAAAAATAACAAAGGGTAAATAACTGGCAGGCCAAAGCCCAAAGCACCCTCCAGGTGTGGCGGCAGCAGTTTGTGGTACGGATAGTATAGCCAGGTTCTCCCTACTAATCCGCCTGGTACCTTGCTACCCAGGCTGCCGTCTCCGCCCTGCGTTCGTCAACTATGCCCAGCCTTGGCGTCAGACAATACGAAACGAGCAGAGCAGGTTCGTCATCCAACCCCGCCACACGACTCCTTCAATACGGCTTATCAATCAAAAAAGGAAGATAAATAAATAAAATGAAAACCACGGGGGATCAGCGCAAGAAAGAAAAAAACAAAACAAAAGGGAAGACAAGGGAAGACCACGTTCGAACCAGCTGCACTAGTTGGAGGCACTAGTAGTATGGTCATGTTCTACTTCCTAGTCGGCCTGGTGCCTTGCTACCCTGTCTGCCATCTCCTTCCTACTTTCGTCTACCGCAGTTTTCTCTTCTACTCCTCCTGTTCCCCCCCCTCTCCGCATACGCTTGGTCGGGTTTTCTGCCACTTCTCCTGTTGCCTCCCCCCCCCCCCGTTCCCTGGTGCATGCCCGGCGCTGCCTACTCATCTCAGCCTGAGCCTCGTGCCACCTCACCATGAACCGTTCGGCTGCTTCAAGGATCCTCCGGTACCACTTTCCCGCCTTTTTGGCTGCAGTGGACCACAACGCGGTCTCAACTCCAAACACCAAGGGGGCAACTTCCGTTGACCCTTCGGTGGCTCGGAACTCCCTAAGGTCTTCGAATATGCACCTATGCCAAGTCTTACACTGTCCGCCTGGTCATGGGTTCTCCGCACCAGCTATCGTCCCGAACATTACCCGACTGGGTATTCGCTCCTTGCTCTGCCGTGCCACGCCCCCCGCAAAGAAGAGCCGCCGTTTACGAATGGTCGTTTCGATGCTCTCGCAACGCGTCATCTTGAGGGCCTTCGCGTACGAGAGGGTGGCATGGTCAGTACGAAGTCGGCGCTGGAAGCCAATGACTCGCAACCGGACTTGGTGGTGAGCCGTTCGAAGCTTGGCAAATTGTTCCGCTCTGAGGGTCCACGTCACACACCCGTACAGCAGGGTCTCAATCACCTCGGTCTTCAGCATTCGGACTTTAAGGCTAAGGGGGGCGGTCGTCCTATCATACAACTCCGGGCCGAACCGTTTGAGGCATGCTCGCATGAGGCGAATCCGTCGGTCAATTTCGAGCGAGAGGTCTGCGTTTTCGTGGATAATGCCGCCTAGGTATAAGAACTGGGTCGTCTGCTTATACCTCTGGTCTGCCGCTTCGATGACGAGCGGTGGTGCGAGGGTTGTCCGGTCTGGTGTTTGTAGGAGCATTGTCTCCGTCTTCTTTTCCGACACCGTGATGCCTGCTGCTTCGAAGACAGTCACGATGATTGTCATCATTTTCGCGAGCCCTTCAGCCGACTTCGAGAAAATTCCTGCATCATCGGCGTACAACATGCCCCATACAGCCCTTCGCACGCACGCCAACGGCTCCTGCTTCTCTGTTCGAACTACTCCAGCATCACTGAGCTGGATAAAATCCCTTGCGATGGCTTCGCCTTGGCTGAAGCGTACTAGTACGACGTGTAACGCAGCATCTAAGAACACGTTGAACAGTAACGGTGATAGTACGCAGCCTTGTCGCAGCCCCTGCGTGACATCAAACCATTCCGAGTGCTCGCCGTCATCAGTACGCACGCGAGCCCGCATGCCATCGTGGAAATTACGGATAATTCTCAGCATCTTGGTTGGTACGCCAAAGCGTGTGAGTACCTCCCATAACAGCTCTCGGTCGACAGAGTCGTAAGCTTTCTGCAGATCGATGAAGCACACGCACAAGGGGATTTTCCTTTGTCGTCCGAGCTCTTGCAACCGGCGCACGACGAAAAACATATCAATCGTTGATCGTGCGGGGCGGAAGCCGCACTGTTCCTCAGGGAGTAATTCCTCGGTCTCGCAGTAGTTGCTGACGCGGGACGCGACGATTTTCAACAACACTTTGCCTGCGTGGGCAACAAGCGAAATCCCTCTGTAGTTGTTGCAGTCAGTTCGGCCCTTCTTTTTGTGAATGACATTGATGATCGCATCTTTCCATTGCTGGGGGACTTCTCCTGTTAGCCAAACATTGACAAGGATGTTGTGAAAGCACTGAGCGAATGCCGGGTGGTCGATGTTTAGGAGCTCGGCCGGGAGACCATCTGGCTCGACAGCTTTCCAATTTGACATCCCCTTAAGTGCTTCTGTCATCTTGTCCATGGATGGTTCATCTTCAAGCGACAGTTTAGGCGGTCGCGGTGGCAAGAGGTCGATGATCGTGGGATCGAGTCTCAGCGACTTCGTGTTCAAGAGTTTGTGGTAAAACCCCGCCCATCGTTCACGAATTCGCACCTTATCCCGTGAGAGCGTGCCATCCTCGTCCCTAATGAACGGTTCGCTCCTCGCTTTAGTCCCTTCCAATCCTACCGTACTCTTAAGGTGCTCGTTAAAGCGTCTCTGGTCGTTGTTCGCTAGGAGTCGTTCGGTTTCGGCAAGGTACGCTTTGAAGTACGCATGCAGTCCTGCGGCAATCACCTTCCGCAGGTTCGCACACGCAGATCTCAGTGTCTTCCACGCGGTTCTATCCCGGGGGTAGGCACGCAAGAATTGTCGTGCATCCTCCCTCGTTGTCTATGCTGGTATGAATGTGGCCAAGGTTTCGGCAGACTCACACCATCCATGTCTGCGGTGGCGACGTGCAGGGGGTGGTACCTCTTTTTCGACCGCATCAATAATAGCCGTAGTGAAAATCTCAACCATATCAGACGTATTACAGGGCTGGATAGGCTGGTTGAGAGTGGAGATGACCTTGGCGACTACTCGTTCACGACACTTTCCATCGGACATAAAAAGCTGCCTGTCGAACTCTCGGCGTTTTGTCAGTCTACGTATTTGTCTGTTGGGCGCAAAGTGACCACCGAGTCGGACCTTGATATAAAATATGTTGTGGTCTGAGTCAGCCTAAGTTAGCTGGGACAGGAGGCTGTGGGACGACTTTAGCATCTTGTACTCTAGGTCGATGGATTTGACGGGTTAGGATGTAGTCGATCCGCTTACGGTCATTCGGGCTGGTGCCGTTGTGTGTATGCGATATCCCACCCTTGCGCGAGCTGAAAAACGTGTTGGTGAGAGCTAACTTGCAATTGGTGGCGAACGACAGGAGCCGTCTGCCATTATCGTTGCGATCATCACGTCCATATGCTCCCAGCACTCTACTTTCATCGTCACCGCACCCTTCCTTCCCCTGTCCAGTTCGCGCGTTGGCATCCATCAGTACAAACAGACACTCTTTCGTCGGGATTTTTTCCACCAAGTCCTCCAGCTTCTGCCAGAAAATACGTTTCAGTTCGGCTTCCTTGGTACAATCAGTTGGAGCATACGTAACGACGAAATTGACTGCCTCGCATTTGCTAGCCAGCTCAAAGCGCATAGACATTATTAGCCGTTCGTCAACGAACTGATGAGTGTACACAGACTTACTGCACAACGATTCCTCGACAGCTAGGCCAACTCCGTACAGCCCTTGCCTGGTGGCTGTTTTTTCCTGTCCTGAACAGAAAACACGATACCCTGCCGCACGGAACGTCGTGCTGCCGGACCTCCGAGTTTCCTGCAGGCCAATTAAGTCACAGCCGAGTTGCCGTCCCTTCGCCAATACACGCTCGTCATGTCCGTACCCGTTCTTCCCCTTTACAGCCAGGGTGCGCACATTGTAGTCGCTACCGCCACAAGTGCCTCCTTCTGTCTCTTACGAGCCTCGTCGTGCTGCTTTCTTTGCCAGCCGACGTGAGGCTCGTCCCCGCCTCCTTTTTTTTATTCTTTTGTTTCTTTTTCTTCTTCTTTTGTTTCTTTTTCTTCTCTATTGGCCAGGCTGACATCGTGACATCGTAACTGATATTGGCTCGAGAAGGCCTAGGTATACCTGTTTTTTACTACTCTGTCTAGCTTTCAAATGATTTAGGACAACTTTGAATCTATCGGAGAGGCCATACGTACACTGATTTTTCTCTCCGCAAGCGTCTGCCCTCTCACGGTTGAAATTATTCATAAACTCTGTGTTCGTACGAATGTATTTGCCTATGTATACATGCGTACGCTAGTTTCACTTTGTTTGTTCTTTGGGGTGTGCGACGTGCTTCAGTTATTAAATAGTTGTTGTGATGTGTACTATTTAATACCAGTATAAATATTATATTCATAACTTCTGTGTTGTTTTCTATGGACACAGCGGTCTATATATACAGATATGGTCTTTGTCTACACTACCCCGCGTCCAGGTGGTCTCAGGTTTGGTGCGGCAAGATTATTTCGTGCCGAGCAGGCGGTTCCGCGAATGTATTTACCTTTTTTTTTTTTTTTTTTTTTCTCATCCCATTCATTATCTTCGCACATCTTTCTTCTCTCTCTCCTTCCAACTGGTAACTCAGATCCGGGGTCACATAGCAGGCTCTTCCCCCCTTCCCGCTACGGTACGAGCCTTCCTTTTCATCGCGAGAAGATTTCAGCCTTTTCTTCCCTCGCCGATCGCATCGAATTGTGCCTACCCACGCTGCAAGGCGCTCTCAACAATCGAATCCTTTTTTATTTTTATTTTTGTAAATAAAGTCAAAAGTCCGACCCACCTGGGGCTCGAACCCAGGACTCAAACAAGTAGAATTCGAGGTTAACCACTCGAACCACCGGGGCGACCGGCTATATGCATACATGCGTACGCTGGTTTCAGTGTGTTTCTTCTTTAGGGTGTGCGACGTGCTTCAGTTACTAAATAGTTGTTGTGATGTGTAGTATTAAATACCAGTATAAATATGTCACTAATAACTGTTGTGTTGTTCTCTGGACGCAGCTGTCTGTACACATATGGTCTTTGTCTACAGCCACCCCGCGTCCAGGTGGTATCAGGTTTGGTGCGGCAAGATTATTTCGTGCCGAGCAGGCGGTTCCGCGAGGAGGACGGTCTAGAATATTTAAAGCTGTCAACGGGGGGGTCGCCAGAGTAAATACTCTTCTTCTTGGCGCCCCCGCCGTGGCAAAACGAAAGAAGCTCTTTTAGGACTGCAGTCTCGTTTTGGGGACAATTGGGGACAAATTACTTGGAATTTGAGTGCCTTGCCCCCCAAACGGGACTGGAGTTCTAAAGGGGTTAATAGTGACTCTCTGCAGGTCCAGGTGAAGCCCGTGGTATCTACACCCTAAAGAAAACAAAACGATTGAGATTTTGGAGGCCATATATGGCACGCTTCTTTTTTTACCCGACTTTCACGGACAGAACACCGCTCGTGGCGCGAGTTTTTTACTTGGTTTTAGTACATACCTGATTTTGCATCAGGTATAACTGATTCCAGGTATTGGTACGCGTATGCGCGAATGGCACGAGTATAATACGTATACCTGGGTAGTAACAGGTATTCAATTCCTACAACAGGTAAAAAAGCTAGTAGTGTACATAGAACCGCAGTCCCGTTTTGGGGGAGCAAAAAACAAAAAAGCTATCAATAGAACCGCAGTCCCGTTTTGGGGACAAAACACTTACAATTATTATAATAGATTAGAGTAGTTTGTCCTCGAAAGGGGACTGCATCACTAAGAGGGTGGAGTACGAAGGAACCCTCGAATCTTTCCGAACTTGGAATACAGAGTACTACTCAACCACCAACGAAGTATGAAGATGTACCAGTACACGTATCAGCGCCACGTGGAGCACCGGCAACAGGCAGATTATTACGGCAGGCTAAGCACGGAAGGTTCACCACACAACAGTGCTCCGCCGGTGCCTCGCCTGGCGGAAACGATAGCGCGAAGACCGGATACTTATCCTATACCAACGCGCTCCTCAGGATAGATTCCTGGAGCGTTGATACGACGGTAGGCAGACGACGGATACACTACTGTTCACGGCCTACCTACGTAGCGAGCATGGCAGAAGAGCGCCTGCCGAGAA
The DNA here is from genome assembly GCA_031213475.1 of Nereocystis luetkeana. Classification (NCBI taxonomy): domain Eukaryota; class Phaeophyceae; order Laminariales; family Laminariaceae; genus Nereocystis; species Nereocystis luetkeana. Next base: position 7,132,640 of record JARUPZ010000006.1, read on the forward strand.
GGGTAATGCTTTGAGGAAATGGTCCTGGGTAAGGGCCACTCCGGGGGGCTGGAGTGGGACTGGATGAAGGGCCTTGAGGAGGACCTTAGTAAGGCGTTCGACAATCAAGTTCCAAGGATGGCGCGACTTGGCACAGAAGAAGGTCGACAGATAGATGGTTCCGACGGGTTGAGGAAGGGGCGGAGGTCTTCATGCGGGAGTGACACAAGGCTGAGGGGGAGGCAACGTCGGAGCGACACAGGACGGTTGCAACAAACATCGACTCTAACCGGTGTGACGCCAATGCACGCGCGTGGGAGGGGGGGGGGGGGGAGGGGAAGAGGGCGGAGATAAGGGGGCGGCGGAGGGGGGGCAGGCCGTCTGCCAAACAGACTGACGGCCGGGGGTGGCTGTCATCGTCATGATGCGCCCGCCCCGTCGAGACTCAAGTAGTCAGCATGTATGCGGTGCTGCCCGGATACCTCTTGCTTTTCTATAGGTCCCAGTGCCTACCTTTCGCTTATTTTTAGATTTTTTTCTCCCGCTTTTTTCTCTTCCTACTTTTTTCCCTCTTCCCTTTTTCCAGCTTTTTCCCTTCTTCCTTTTCTTCCGTTTTTTCGTTTTTCCGTTCTCTCCTGTATCGCCTTTGTTTGCGCTTTTTTTTTTGTTCTCTTACTTTTCTTCTTGGTAGCGGCTTGCTGCCTTCTATATCCTAGATGGTACACCCCCCTACCCATACCCTAACCCCGGGCTACTGCTGCTGTGGATGGTCTTCTTATTTTTTGTCTCTACCCTTGCCAGCCTCTGGCTTCCCAGTTCAACCAGCATTACCCGTCGGCTCAGGGACCATGGGTGGGGTTCAAGAAATGTAAAGGCGTTTTTATCGGGCGAGCTGCAAAATACTGGTAAAATCTACTCGTACGTAAATAACTGGCAGCGTGCGGGGGGTGTGTGTGTATTCGATAGGAGATATGCACTCGATGTCATGCATGGCCGTAGTCGTATGACCATAGACCCTCGCATCCCTACAATGCCGGGGCGGAGCATGTCGGGTTTCCACCAACGAGGCAGACATTGCTTCTCCAAGCCCGAAGCGCCGTGAGATGCCCGGAGAGTCGCATGACGGGTGAGCTCCATCCTACTAAGAACCGCTTGTAAGGCGGACTTACATATGGATGACAGCTTCAATGAGTTATTAATATAATTTCCGGTGTGGCCACCTTCAGAGACAGCCATGGGAGTACTATGTAACTGCCTATTGGGTGCCGTGCCATGAACACTACGTGATACAATCAATTCCCTTGTGCGGAGTAAAGGTTCCTTACCTCGCACGAATGATCTGACTCGACGATCAGCTGTGACCGACGGTCCAAAAAATAACAAACAACGAAAAAACAGCTGTAGAACCCTGGTTGTCTAGCTCAAGTAGTGAGTGGCATGGTTTACAGTGTCGTTGCCAACCGACGCCAACCCAACCCTACTATGGGATGGGGGAGGGGGGGGAGATGAAGGCGGAAGGTAGTTAGGGGTGTCTGGATGTGGGGGAGGGGTAGGACAAGGAGGGGTGTAGAGACGGGGGGGCAACAGGGGGGGATGGGTAGTGTGGGGAGGAATATTATAGTGGGGGGTGGTTGGGTAGTTGGTAGTGCGGGGTGGAAGTAGTGGGAGGGGTAGTGGGGGGGGTCAGCGGGGGAGATAGCTGGGGGCGCGTGGTAGTAGCGGTAGGCGTGGGTGTTGGGGGGTGTTGTACTCGATATCATGCATGGCCGTAGTCGTATGACCATAGACCCTCGCACCCCTAAAATGTCGGGACGAGGCAAGTCCGTTTTTCACCCACCAGGCAGACCTTGCTTGCACCAAGCGCGAAGCACCGTGAGGTGTTCGACGAGTCCTGTGAAGGGTGGGCTGCATCCTACTAAGAACCACTTGCAAGGCGGAGGGCTTGCACTTATATGGACTACAGCGTCGAAAAATAAACATACATTTCTGGTGCGTTCATTTCCAGGGACAGCAGTGGGTATACTATGTAACTGACCCGTGGACGCCTTATCATGCACACACTACGTGATACGACAGTCTCTCTTGTGCGGAGCAAAGGCTGTCCACCCGGCACAAATGATCTAGCTCAACCGTCAGCCATGGTGACCGCCGAAGCAATATAAGAAAATGGTATGCTGGTTGCCTAGCTCATGCAGTGATCGGGTCGTTTTACAGAGTCATCGCCACCGACTCAACCCAACCTATATATATATATATATATATATATATATATATAGCAGACCACGGTATCCTTTCGGATTATGGTTGACTTGAAATCCCGAGGATGCCGCAAGCTGAAAAGGGAGAACACATCAGGAGTTCTTTTCTGGTACCGGCTACTCGTATGCATAGCAACCGTGCAAGAACGAAGAATGTGAAAAACTGTGGAAGCTCAATAAACATAAGCAGCTACCGGACAAGTAACCGGGCGAGTACCACCGACCAGCGCCAACGGGGTTACAGTTAGTTCTATTCCTGGTATGACATAAATAACTATGCATAGATGTAGGGGGGGTGTGTGGCAGTCGGCGAGGGGGGGGGGGGGACTAGGTCGGGGAGGAGAGGGGGAGGGGGCCGGGTAGTACGCGGGGGGGCGTAGTGAGGGGGTGGGAGTAGTACAGGGGGGTTAATAGGACGGGGGGCGAGCAGTGGCGGTGGACATATAGGGGGAGGAATAGTCGGGGGGGGGGTAGTGGGGATCGAGTGGGGGTGCGGGGGGGGGGTATTTTTTTGGGGGGGTTAGTCGCGGAGGGGGGTAGTTGGCAGCGTATTAGGGGAGGGGGGTATTGGGGGGCTGAGTCTACTTCGGGGGTGGGTGCTCGTGGGGAGTAAATAGTGGGGGGCATCTTGCGGTGGGGAGCAATGAAGGGGGGGGGGGTAGTTGGGGGAGGGGCGGAAGTAGTGGAGGGGTTTGAGGGCGGGAAGTAGGGGGAGCGGAGGGGTGTACTCGATATCATGCATGGCCGTAGTCGTATGACTATAGACCCTCGCATCCCTACAATGCCGAGACGGAGCACGGCGGGTTTTCACCGACGCTGGCAGGCATTTTCTTGCACTAAGCACGAAGCGCCATGATGTGTTCGGCGAGTCGAGTGAAGGGCGAGCTGCATCCTACTAAGAACCGCTTGTGAGGCGGACTTGCATATATGGACCACGGCGTCAATGCATTTAATAGATATATTGTTCGGTGAAGCCACTTCCAGAGACAGCAATGGGGGTTATATGTAGCTGCCACTGCTTCGTGGGTGACTTGCCATAAACACTCGGTGATACTGTAGCGGGGGGGGCTGCATTGAGGGGGAAGGGATAGGAAGGGGTTTGTTCGGGTTAGAGGGGAAGATAGCGTGTGAGGGTAGTAGTGGAGGGGGGGGGAGGGCTCTCCGACCCCTCCACGCTCCCTACACCCTCACCCTTCCCATTCCTCCTCACCCACTGACCCGCCTCTCCCCCACGCCCTGCCTCCTCTTCCCCCCCTCTCCCACCCCTAGACAACCATGGTACAGTTTTTTTTCTTCTCTTTTTTTGGCGGTCGCTCACAGCTGGTCGTCGAGTTAGGTCATTTGTGCGAGGTAAAGAACCTTTACTCCACACAAGAAAATTGATGGTATCACGTAGTGTTCATGGCACGGCACCCAAGCGGCAGTCATATAGTAGTCCCAATGCTGTCTCTGGAAGTGGCTACACCCGAAATAAAATTAAATCATTGAGGCTGTTTCCTTTGCGGTTCGAGTTCAAGCTTCAGATTTGTATTTTTCGATCTCAAAAACAAATGACCCTGCCTATGCAGTCCGAATATTCAAAATCCGACCGGATTCTTTTCGATTTGAGAATCCGATGACCCATGTCGTCCGAGTTTGGGCCAACATCCGACGACCTGGGTCATCAGATTTTCAAATCGAAAAATGTCATGCTCTCTAAACTCAAGATGTTATCCACGACAGTCAACAACAGCAAAACGATCGATGAGTTAGATGGTGACACAGGTGTATAGCGACATTGCTTCGCGCCCGACGCTCGGGCGGCGGGCGGCGAGTCCCTCCGTGGCCAGACTACAGTCGCCTGGCACGGGCTCGGGTCTAGAGATCAAGAGAAGCGCACTCGGCACTCACCTCTCCGCGGATACGTACGAGTACTCGTAGACTACACTACTGTACAGCAGCAGTAGTCAGTCACAAAATGGAACACAAAATACCAAGACAGGTTGGCTCTAGCGCACCCGTTACCTCTCTTTGCCGCCAGACCAGAAACAGTCCGCCGGCTCGGACGCTTGGGTCCTACAGGCAGGGCAGCGCACCCAGCGCGTCTCCTCGCGGCGCCAAACCACAAAAACAGCAGTTGGTCTCGGCGTTTGCTCGAACCTCTACACAGACAATAAATATGATTTTTCCGCATAGGAAGACTGTTTCGATTTGCCAAGTTCACATCTGAAAATGCGATTGGGTCGAAATCTTAAGCTCAAAAATCGAAACGCATAGGAAATGGCCTGAAGCTGTCATCAATATGCAAGTCCACCTCTCAAGCGGTTCTTAGTAGGATGCAGCTCACCCTTCATGCGAGTCGCCGGACACTTCACGGCGCTTCGCGCTTGTTGCAAGCAATGTCTGCCTGGTCGGTGGAAACCCGATATGGATGCGAGGGTCTATGGCCATACCCTTCCCCCCCCCCCCCCTCCCCCCCCCCTTCCCCCCTCCCCCCCCCTCCCTCCTCCCCCCCCCCCCCCCCCCTCCTCCTCCCCCCCCCCCCCTCCTCCCCCCTTCCCCCCCCCCCTCCCCCCGCCTCACAATCACGCAGTTCAACGCAATCCTTTCATCGACCCGACGCAACTCGGTTCCGTGATTGCCCCAGCCCGACTCCAACTCGGGCGCGTAATGTTCAAGTCGCCCGACACAGACTCGAGTCTGAATACTATTAACAAACCTTTCATTCTTACATCCAAGGAACGCTAGAGGGGTACGCCACGAGGAGCCGGTCAACACGAAGATGGTGCCCAGCCTGGATACAGACGACTGACTACGTATAAATATGATTTGCGTTGGATCCCGGCGGCCGAGGTTTTGTACGAGAGGGTACGCCGCGCCAGCTACGAGGAGGACAACCATGGATTGGACGACCCCCGCGCATGGCACACATGAAGCGAGCAGGCAACGAAGAAAGAAAGAGAAGTCAGCACTCAAGAAATCGTGTGTGTCATCAGCAGAAACAACCGACAAACAAACAAAACTACGAGTATCCGCTCGATTTTGATTTAGGATTTTCGATTGATTGCGGGCAAAACAATCAAGTTGTACGTACCAGACTTGAGGTTGAGATTAGAAGGGAAGATGGGCTCCAGACGTGACTGCTGGCCCTTTAGCAATGGAAAAGCACTGCTGGAGAACCAAGTATGTATGCCCAGGTTGCGTACAGACAGTGAGTGGCATTTCAGTTTCTGAAGTTGTCACAGGTGTTCTGAATGCTTCATGCCATTCATTCAGTGTGTTTGATGGTTACCATCAGGGTGTAGGAATGACTTGTGATTTCGTGAGTTATCACTAGCTGAAACCTTTGGTTTTGTTCATTGTTTTTGTATAATTTGTTTTGCATTTTTTCAAGTCTACAGCTGCCCAAACGCTGTTTTTGTTGCATACGCGTTCCGATTAGTCTACCCATGCAGCGACTTTGTCGAGCTAACTGGGACTAATATAGTCGTCTTTAACATAATAGCTACATGAGTTGAAGCTCATTGGCTCAGGTCACGTTCCGTCTTATGCTCAGCATACGTGTTACGATTAGTCTACCCATGCCACGATTATGTCGAGCAAGGGGGAGTCATATATTCCGCTACAACATAATAATACGGTGCCATATGTTTGAACCCCAACTACTTATGAACCGCAACTTGCGAAGGATTTACTCAATAGCCTACGCATTTATTTCGTACCTCGTATTTCTTAACATAGTATTGTATTTACTGCTTGGAAATTGACGTTGCCAATTTCTATAGAACAAAAAAAAATTGGCTTTGCCTATCCAGTTCTAGCCAGCCCAGCCGCATGGCACGCTATCAAGTTCTAGCCGCATGACCTAAGGGACAGTTTCGACCTACATCCCCAAACAAACGTTCCATTGTATCACTCTGTCCCGAATCGTGCCGACGACAATGCGGTTCGAAAAGCTTAAAAACATGACGTGACAATTAGATACCATATATTATATGGTACACAAAGTCAACAGCCGTCATTGCTTTTGAAAACACAGCATCAAGTAAGTGTTGTGACCGATGTCGGCACGGGTGGCGCTTAAGACGGCCCTAGCGGTCAGGTGCAACGTCTCGGCATCAGACAAGCCTGCGTTTTCCCAGCAGAGAGAGAGGGGGACAGAATGGTATGGTCCAGACTAACTCACAATTTATTTGCAGTCCGAATAAAACACCGCTGGCTCATCCTTCCAAGATCCCATCACACGCGCGCACAGCGCGTTCACTGCTGTGTATGGTGTTGCTGGTAGAGCCACGAAAATGAACCAGAGCACTCTGGATATCGTCGTTGGCAGGCCCAAGGTGGTGCAGGAAAGACCCATCGTTCCGGAGTTTCCTCGTTCGGCTTTTTTTTTTTGTCTGCGAGATGGGAAAATTACGTACACATACACACACGTGCCGCAAGCGGCGGCGGCAGCACCTACGGCGACTCTGAGCGAAAATCACCCAATCAATGTGGTCGGACTGAGACGAAATATATATCGCAGTATAATCGACCGAGAAAGGGGGTCAGGCACGTAGTCAAAGGAAGAAGAAGAAGAAGTAGACGGTGGTGTTCTTGGGTAAACGTGACCTTGCTCAGCCAAGAAGCAAGACGGGAATGTGATACATCTGGGCGCAAACATAATCAGCCCCCCGCCTGTATGAGGCCGGCGGGGCCTGTATGAAAAAACTGATTTTTCTACTGCAGTACACGACAGTAGTAGTTAACAACCTCCCACGAAGAATCTCCTATTTTGGATTAGGCGTACTATAGTAGTAGTTGAGAGAAGCAGAATCCGGGCGCCTCACGCTTGCCGTAGGTCGTGAGTTAGCGTTCCAAGTCATGCTAAACATCACAGAAGACAAAAGTGTGAACAATTTACGACACGTTGCTGGAGACTCTTTTTCACGAAAAACCAGCACGAATAAGCTTCCTGCAGTGCAAGCGTCTTTCCTGCCTGATATTGCTGTTTAGCCGCGACGGGATTCGGAACAATACAGGGGGATACATTCCTAATTATCACGCTTGAAACTCGGGTTTTTGAGTATGTGCTCTCGCGATCAAAACACTTATCGCCCGCGAGTGAGCGCGACAGAGCTCGTGGCGGGGAGGTAACTCGCCTACAGGGTGCAGTGCACACTGTGGGGGATACGCCTCATGTGCATAAGTAGTAGTAGCATCATGTCGCGCATTATTGATTCATTCCCTCTGTGTTCGATTGCAGCAGCACAGCAAGAATGGCCTGTGTGTACTTCATGTGTTGAGATATGGTGTGGCACGCTGTAGTTTATGTCCAGTAGACACACATCATGTGGATACTGCCCTCTGGTAGTCCGTGTGAGTAGGACGATTTCTAGAACAGTGCCTAGAACAGTTTATAGAGCAGTTTCTGGAACAAATTCTAGAAAACCTTCTAGAATAGTCGCAGACGCGTCGTATCCGGTACGGGTACGCTGGCATGGATGACATTACATTTTGTGCATATATCCCCTCGCCGCATTACAACAACGCAATTCAGTCTCTCTGTGTTGTGGATCTGGGGGCCACATCTATTAATTATATACAGACAGCCTGATGCCCATTTTTTTCAACTTCATCATTCATTGTATTGCCTCTCTATTACCAACTTGTTTAAAAAATATATATCTGACGTACTCACAACTTTTTTGAGCTCCCTTCATCCACCAACGTAAAACAATACATTGTTAAGGATAGAACGTAATGAAAAGGAAGGAGCAAATACAGCAAAGAAAGTAGACAAGCCGAAAGTTGGCACGGAAGGGAGGTAGACTTGGTGCATGGGTTTCCTTTCGTTTCCGAGGTTTTCTTCTTTCGGGAAAGTTATGAGTGATCCATGTTGAAGATCATGCCGTACATTGATTGTCGGATGGCAAGAGAAATAATAATAATACTATGTACCTCTCACATACTCCGAAATCACCTTTTGCAAGCTGCCTTCGTTCAACGTTCCAAGATCTTCTCCTTTGCGACGTCATCTTCGTATACACGCATGTGTTCCTGCCCTCCTGCGCTTTGAACATCCGGTCCTTGTCATCTACCGCCGCTTCACCCGAAGCCCATCGAAATAGAAGTATTTCAAGCTACCGAGGGGTTCACGCAATCCTCTCTGTCGTCTTTCGTACACTACATACGTCGCGCTGTGGACTACTACTGCAGACAACAAAACAGTACCTTCCTCTATAAGCTCTGCAACAACACCCAATTTCCAAATCATCCTCCCTATCTCCTTCTACTGCAGCACACTGCTGTACTCAAACAATCATCCAGCTTGACACGAGAAGGTACCGGGTATCTGTTTGTCCCGCCGCGTTGTTGGTCGAAATCATACTTTGCCGTAACAGGTTACGGTTCGAAAACCCGCCGCAATTTTTATTATTGACCCAACCGACATCTCCCGTATAGAGAGGATGAGGAGCGACGCTCGCTACACTGCGTTGTTGGTGGCCCGTGGCGATGATGATGAGTTTCGGCACGAAGACTTTGCCCCGAGCACAGACAACTCAACTGCGTACAGCAGCGGAATAAAAGGAAGAAACCTGCCTGCAGCAACTGTGGTGAGACAACGAGACAACACAAACCGCCTACACGGTGCGAAAGACGTTGACTCTCCTATTACGGGGGACCATAGTTAATAGGACCAAATATTGTTGGGAAAAATGGTTAAATATATAGGTTTTTATGTATACCATAGGTCCCATTAACTATGGTCCCCCGTAATAGCAGGAGGAGCGGATGTATGATGCGTAAGCGCGGTTCGTATATCATCCTCCGTCGGTTCACGTTTGCTCGTGGCGCCTTCGTTTGATTCCCGTCGATTTTTACCACTCGGCTTGACGCTGCTGCCGCTGCTGCTCCTCTTCCTTTTGTTGTTTCGCCATCGTATGATGCTGCTTGTTGGCACCCTGCTCGAGCTCCACTACTACTTTAATATCAGTAAGAATCACGATGATCCAAAACAGCTTTTCACGGCGTCAAAGCTCGCCCTATATCACCTGTTCAGCAGCCCAATTTATGTTTTTTGGGGGTTGTACCGACATTGCTCGCGGCTCGAAAGCGTTCGATTTCTCGGTATTATACTCGATACTCCGGGTATACTAAATCCGGGGTGGTCGCGTAGAGGGAGCTCTTCTCCTCCCTACCCACTCTGCTGTATTATCAAGCCTGTATGTATTTACAAGGTTCCCCTTCGGGATGTGGGTGGCATGAAATCCGGGGGGTGTCGCAAGTTGAAAAGGGAGACCCATGTAAAACCCTTGCACCTCTTTTTCGAGCATAAAATATCTCGGGGTGAACCGAGTCATGGGCTACTGATTTATTGCTAAAAGCGAAGAGTAGTAGTCTAGTTTTCGATGCTCTCGCCTGTCTTGGCGTATACCTGGTAGGAGACATGGACTACTGTATTATTATTTCTCTTGCCATCCGACAATGTGCAGCATGATCTTCAACATGGATCACTCATAACTTTCCCGAAAGAAGAAAACCCCGGAAACAAAAGGAAACCCATGCACCGAGTCTACCTCCCTTCCGTGCCAACTTTCAGCTTGTCTACTCTATTTGCTGTATTTGCTCCTTCCTTCTCATTACGTTCTATCCTTAAATCCTAAACTGCATCCAAGCTCCATCTCCACGCCATCGGTGTGGGTCTGTCGTCCCTCCCTCCGCTGTTCCTTCTTCCTTCTTGGCGGTCCCTAAGCTGAAGCTTGAACCTCGACACCCTCCTCGAAATGGCGACCTGAGTAGTCACCGAGACGATTTGGAGCAGGCGTTCCTTCACTACCCCCTTCCTTGCCATCGACCCACCATCCCTCCCCCCCACGACGCTAGCTGCCAGCTGGTCGATGAAGTTGCTGCCCTCTACCCCGAGGCGCCCAAAGCTTTCCACCGCTAAGGTGGCTAGTTTGTGGCTCCGCTGGTCGAAGGACACATGTCCCGGACGCGCGTAGTGTTGGCGCTTGCGCGCCTCGGAGGTAGAGGCAGCTGATCCATCATGATCAGCGCTGCCTCCTCGCAGGTGGATCTGCGCTTGCGGGTCTGCATGGGTGACGTCCAGCAGGATAGACTTTTCCCTGTATTTTCTGTTAGGAGCGTCCCGAAGACCTCCTCTCCTGACAACGATGTCCATCCGCAGGTTCCGGTCTGCAGTGAACGGTTCGCCGCTCTCCACTTGGTGAGGGATTCCCAGCCGCTTCAGCGTGCGGGAGATCGCGTGAACCAACGGTTGATGTTGGTTCATCTGTGCCCCTGCTCTGGGACAGATGCGTGCGTGGCGTGTGTCTATGTCGACTGCCTCGCAGCAGGGGCACCTCACCGCCACGTGCTCCTCGATGCTTATGAAGCGCCTTCCCATGCCCACGAACTCCTCTGCTGGTATGACACGGAGCGAGTCTGTTGGCCTCGCCCGAAGGCAAGCAGTGGCTCCTGCTCCTTGTAGGCTCCTGTAGCGAGCTTTGGCGAAGGCCTTGGTCTCGCTCCCCCCCAGCGGGTCGCCTGGTCCAGGTGGGCGTGCAATCTCCGGTAGCCCCTCCAGCGAAGCTGTGTGTGCAGCGTGGCGACCCTGATTCACCAGCTTGCCCAACCTCTGTTGAGCTTTCCGGGAGTTGGTGGTTACGGCATCATGCGCCGCCAGCATGTCGGCTTCAGGGGGCCCTGGGACCAGGTCCCCCTCTGCACCCATGCTCCATTCCAGCCAGGATTCGGGGACGATGCCCTCCATCGCTTCTTTTGTCACGCCCCACACGTCCCTGATCTCTCGCAGGCTGCCCCCGAGCTCAGCAATGATGCTCGAATGAGGGAGACCCCTCTTTACCCTGTCTCCTAGCGGGCCCGTGAGGTCTGCTAGAACCTCCGGCAGGATGCCCACCCTACTCCCAATGGAGGCAGACATTCGCCTCGCTTCCGTCGACGGCAACCCTAACCCTCCTGCTCCCGTAGAAAGGCGTGCTTGGGCTTGTTGGTAGGGTTTTAGAGTCAGTTGGCTGGCCGGGCACCCCTCCTGGAAAAACGACTGTGCGTCCGCCGCTCCCGGTAGCTCTAGGATATTTTCGTAGGCCCACTGAGCCCCGTTGTCGGCCCTTCGGCATGCTTCGAGTGACAGCCCCGGGTCCAGAGCCCTTTCGAGGTAGCCCGTTCGCTGCCCGAGGGATTCGACGGTGATGAGGGCCGCCGCTTGCTTGTCTGGCATGTTAGCGAGGCAGCGTGCAAGGCGGTCCGCGCCTCCGTCCCTCACTACCTCCATTGCTCGCCTCAGCACGTATTCATCAGAGCCGATCGGGACACCAACCACCGTCACCCCTCCTTCGTCTGCGATGCGGACGTCAACGCTTTCCAGGAGCGATATCTCCTCCGCCGTCGGGACGTGTCCTTTGGGTGGTAGTGCTACGGTCTTGGCGGGGTTGACCACAATGCCGATGTCGTCTAGCTCTCGCCGGAGGAAGGCAAAACCTCTAATCGTGTTGGCCGTGACCCCCATAAGGCCGAGAGATACATCGTCCATGTAGGCGAATGCTTCCACTCCTTCTCCTTCGAACTCCTGTCGGAAACGCTTCAGCCCTGGTCTCAACGCCAGACAGAACATTGCTGGCCCCATGGGGTCCCCTTTACACCGCTGGAGCAGGCGATCGTCCTGGTCTCCCCTGAGTCCATCCAGGAATACACGTCGGCGGATCTTGTGCCGTAGCACTTCGCCACAAAGGGCGTGAGCGCTGGAACGCAGTTGGCCGCCTCTTCAAGCACCGCCGTCCGTTTTACCGTGTTGAAGGCGTTGGAGCAGTCCGTTAGGACGACCCAGTTGCCCGTCTCGTGTAACGTCCTAGCCCTCAGTCCCACATGCTCCACTCCTCCGGGTACGGCGATCCCAAACTGCCTCACCTCTCGGTTGACCTCCTCCAACCGCGGCCGCCACTGTCGCATAGCCCCCGCGGTGATGAGCCGCCTCCATGTCATGCCCACGCAAACCGGCCGGCACTTTTCCCCCAAGGCAGTGAGGCTCGACTGCAAGAAGAGCTGCCAGAATTCCGGCGGGAACGCGTCCGGCTCGTCGACGATTCTCCGCCAGAAGGCTGTCCAACCCTTTCCGAACTCTTCCCGCCCGATATCGGTGTGGATGATGGATTGCAGGTGCTCAAAGCGTTGACCATCGTTTCCGGGGCCTGAAAGGGCACTGCGGGAGCTGATGACGTCGAAAAGCACCTCGGAGGCGTACTCATCGTCAGGGCGTCACGGAGAGGCGTTTCCGTCTTCCACCTCGGTGGCGGTCGCCAACACCGCAGCCGCCGCCGCCGCGGACACTGCGGCGCGATCTTCGGAGGGGAACTTGGCCACCAGTGTGCTCCACGTCGTTTCGTTTCCAGCTGATCGTGGCTCTGCTAGCAGGTCCCGAGCTGCCACTTTGACCCCTCCTGCGTGGCGACACGCCGACGACGCCCGTTCAAGCCTCGTCTCCTCCGAATCTTCTTGGGCGGCATCCCGTCGCCTCAGGTCCCCTCCCCTGGTGAATGCTATCAGCCATGGGAGCAGGAGTACTATATCCCGGCTCTCCACCAACGCAAACCTCTGTCGCCTCTTGATTCGGCCGTCCGGTGAGTGGAGCAGGGCTGGCATGAGGTACCATAGCTTGATCGCCCGTAGGAGCGAGTTCGGCGTCGCCGACTCTCGGTTTGGCCTGTGCTCACCCATAGCGTGGTTGAGGATGCCGAGCACGTGAATGCTAATGCGCGCGTGTGCGCCAGCCAACTGCGGTTGCACAGTTTTCCCGGTTGCGAAACGTTGGCCCAGGTCATCCAAGGAAACGACATCAAGTGGTGGCCCTATACCCAAGCTGTTCTGGTCCCACCCGTACCAAAGCCCCCGGCTGCGAAGGTCCTCGTCACCTATGGTCCCCCTCCCATCCTCGCGGCCCGATTACGAAGCCCCGGGTCCGCTTGGACCGCTGCCTGCAGTGCTTCCCGTCTTGGATGTTGTGCCCCGCAGTTGGTTGCTGGGCAGCGGAGAGGTGCCGGTGCTGCGCCTCTCGCAAGGGCCTCCACCACACAACGGGCGTGAAGCACGTGGCGCCCTTGTCCACATGGAAAACGTACCGCCTGGTGCCCTAGTTGTAGCGTTACACCGCAGACCCCGCACGCCACTTCCCCTGTGGTGTCGCCAAGGAAGGCCCTGGGGCGCGTCCCGTTCCCGGGTTTCCTCCCCGACGCCCTGGGAGATCCTCCGGTTGGACCCTCGTCGTTTGGCATCCCGGACCCCCTGTCTTCCATTGCGGCTCCTCGCCCTCCACTTCTTTGGCCCGTCTCTCTCCCTTCTCTCCCCCCTCTTCCCCCCCCATTCCACGGCCCTCCCGTTTCCGGTTCTCCTCTACCCTCACTATCTCTCTCCTCTCTGGTAGGTTCGCTCCTGGTACCCCTCCCCACTCCCTCCGCTTCCCCCGCCTCCCTCCCTCCCTCCACCCCGCCCCCCCCCTGTCCCCTCGCTTCTCTCACCCCCCCCCCCGCCCCCGCTCCTCCCTCCCACCCCCTGCCTGCTGACGAAGGTGGCGCACTACCCCCTCTCCCCGCTCTCATCGCTTCCCCCGCTCCTCCCGCTCCCCTCGCTGGTCCCGATCCCCCCGCTCCCTCCGCTCCCTCCGTTCCCCCCGCTCCCCCCGCCCCCCCCACTCCCTCCACTCCCTGCGCTCCCCTCGCCCCCCCCACTCCCCCCGCTCCCCCCGCTCCCTCCGTTCCCCCTTCACCCCCCGCTCCCCTCGATCCCTTTGTCCCCCCCGGTCCCCACGCTTCCCCTTCTCCCTCCGCTCCCCCCACTCCCTCCCCCTCTCCCCCCTCCCCCGTCCTGTCTGCTGAAGAGGGTGGCGCACTGCCCCCCCGCCTGGCGTTTCGCCCCGTACTCGCGTCGGCCCCTCTCCCTGCACTGCTTCCTCGTGGACCCCTCCCAGAACCTCTCGATCGGCCTCCTCTACCCCTTGCGATCGCTCCCCCCTGCCTCACGTTGGTTGGCACTGTCGGTCCGGGGGTTGTCGACGCTACCTCGGACCTTGTCCAAGGCGTTCTGGGTTGTTCTGCTGGCGTGGTATCCCGGCTTCCCTCATTTTGGTGGCTCTCTGAGATACTCGGAGCTACGCGTTCTTGCTCCAGCTGCCCTCTCCTCATCGGATCTCTGTCTAGCGCCGGCTCCATTGCTCCCGGCGAGGGCGCCGCCTCCACCGGAAAGGGAGGGAGCGCGCTGCGTTCCGCCAGCGCGTTTTGAACGCCGAGAGTCCATCTCGTCAAGCGTTCCTCACACTCAGCGTCGAGGCCCGCTAAGTATTCTTGAACTCTTGAACATGGGGCCCAATGTAGAGCCTCCGGTTAGTTGATCAAAGCAGGACATCCTGCGATCGAATCCCGAGCGCGGCGAACCGCGTACGGTAGCGGCCGACGGCCACTTCCCATTCCCTCGAGCGTGGGAAATCAAGGTAGGCCGCTTGAGGCAGGCCCAGAGCATCGCTGAACAGGGAGCACAAGAGGAACGAAGAGTTTGGGCTCCTCCCGTGGGCACGTACCATGTGCTCGAATGAGCTGTATACGCCGGTTGTCAGGTAACTAGCCGGCCCCGGTCCTGGGGCGTCCCGTTGAAGGAGATTGGCGAACTGCATGGTGCTCCTTAACGTTACCCATCTTCCCCCCGACTCCTCCATTGGTAAGCCACTAGCAAGCTCCGCCGGGTGGGGGGGTCGTCTTCCCCCGCCCCCCTCGTGGCGGCATGCGACGCAGGACCTCGGGTCTGTATGCCCTCTCGCGAGGCGGGCTGCTCGTTCCAGCATGCAACTGGCGTGCACAAGCCCCCTGTGGGAGCACGGGACGGATACTTGCCTGTGAATGCCCCTCGACGCCTCTGCCGAGTCTTCCAGAGCCTGTCCGCAGTACGTGCACTCTGCGTCTTCCTCCTCTCTCTCCCTCCCTTCTGCCTGTTGGGTCTGAGCTGGGTTCACGACGTCCTCATCCTGCGAAATCGCTGACCGCCACGATCTTTCCAGTTGTCTCCTTCTATGGGCGCCCATCACTGTAGCGCCGTCATAACGTAGGTGTAGCCTCGGCAGTATCTGGGTGAGACGAAACGCTCTCCGACGGAGCGGCCCATTCCCTTCTGGGATGGCTACCCCGAACCGATCGTCTCCCCTTCCGGAGGCCCCCTGTACGTTCTCCACGGCGCACTCCGTATGAGCGAGCCAACCTGCGAAAGAGAACCTGTTACGGTCTGTAACTTGCTCTCCACAGGCCCCGCACGGCGCTTCCACTTGTGCTTGCTGGGGGGCCGTGCCACGCCAATCTCCCCAGATATCCTCCTCCCCTCTCTCAGTTGCACTCCTCGACAAATCTATCGTTCCAGTTGGGGTGGTGGACCCCCCGTTGAGGCGGCGAACCACGAGCGACAAGGCCATGAGGCTGGAGCGCATACGGAGGGCCGCATCTCCACCAGGACGAGGGCACGCACCCGAGCAGCCGCTAGGACGATTGAGCGAGCCAATAGGCAGTCATCCGGCGCTCCTCCTCTGCAACAGGCGATAGAGCGGACGACCCCGGTGGCATCACAGAGGGGGCCACTTCCGTCCCAGCGAGAACCCCCCTCAGGGGTGCCTCTCCCACCACAACCGGGGCAGGGGATCCTGAGGCCACTGTCAACAACGAGGCAGGGGCCGCCTACGATACGTACACGTCCATTGGGGCAATCGAGAGTATCGGTAGAGAAGCCTTTGCGGCCGCCGGTGGAGACGGCTTCCCCGCCGCCAGAACTTCGGTCGATGATATCGCCCGCCCTGCCAAGGACGTCGAGTGGGGCTCTTTCGTCAACGGGTATGCAGTCGAGAGCAGAAGGTGGGCTGGAGGCTTTGACGATGAGGACATCGCCGCTCCCGCCACGGATGGTACCTGCACCGGTCCAGGCGCCAGACCCCTCGTTCTCAGCGCCATCAGCCACGACCGGGACTCACTCCCCGACCCCTACACCAGCGCGTCTGGAACCCACCTCTGAAGAAAGGCCTCCCACGCCCCCGCAGCCGCCGTCACAGACGCTGCAGGAGACTCCAACCCTATCTCCAACAGCACGACGACCGGAAGTGTTCGAGCCGCGCCCAAGGCAGCCTCAGCCAACGGGGCAGTCCCAAGCAGAGCCACGGCCTCCACCAGCAAGCTCGATACGCGCGCCGTCACCGTCGGAGACACCGCGACCACCACCGACCGCATTACAGCCTGACACGCCACCCCTGTCGTCACCTGTGACAGAGCCACGCCAGTCGTTGCCGACAGGGGCACCCCCATCGACAGGGACGCCGCTCTTGACACCGGAAGCGGTGCTGGCGAATGTGACGTCATCGCAGCCAGCGACCGGACCGGCGCGGATGCCGCTACCAAGGACGCCACCGACGATGCCCGGAGGAGTGCGGGAGGAGGGGAGCTCGGGATCAGAGTCGACGCCAGAATCGCCGCCGCCGCCACCCGCAGAGAATGGGCAGCCCCGAGTGGAACCCCCGGAAGACTGCTGCGTGTGCTACGAGGCATTGGTGGCCCCAATGGTCCATCTCGGCAGCTGCCCTCACCGACTCCACCTGCCTTGCTATGCCGCCCTCCGCGTCAGAGCGGCAACCGACCTACGATGCTCGGCATGCAGAGCTACCGCAACAGTCGAAGAAGCCGACAGAATAGCACTCCGACAGCACAGCGAAGAGGTTATGTCAGAGGCGATGGCGGTCGCACGGCGTGAGGTGCCGGTTAGGAGAGGAGGGGGGTCATCTACCAGGGCCACACGGAACGGTAGGGGAGGGCGAGTGATATGCAGCATCTGCCACGGACTGGTGGAGGAGATCGCCTTCGTGCGTGTGTCCTGCTCATGCGAGGTGCACCGCCGTTGCGCCCTAGGCTTCGTTGAAGATGCAATCCCCCAACCCAGGGCCAACGCGACACGTACGATCACACACCAGGTCACGTGCCCGAACCCGGCTCTACATGCAGTACACCAAGATGTGGATCTTCACCCTCTTCTCCAACAGATCAGGGGTCTCGGTAGATCGGCGGATACAGCGGAAGAGAGAGCCATAGGTGCCAGGGTCAACGCTGCGGAGCTCCACTGCGCGCCTGCGGTCCCCCCCCTCCTCAACCCTCCCTCTTCTTCCGAGGGGCCTGCGAGTCTCCTGTAGCGCCTCTGCCCTAACATGGTCCACTTCCATGGGGTCACTGAGCTCATGGTGTCGTTGACCGGATGTTGCCCCCGAACGGGGGGAGGGGGGGGACCTTGGCCTGGACCCGTGCCAAGAGGTAGTGAGGGGGGGCGGCTTGGGCTGCTGTTGTCGGCCCTGCCCGCAAGGAGCGCCCTATTCCCTAGCTGACTTCTTGCCTGCGTAGATCCTCTTTGAAGCCTCAATCGATCGACGTAGTCCTCTGCCCGACGGGCATCTTGAGACCCTGGAGCTGCCTCTTCTGGCAACCGAGGAGCGGTCCCGTCTGCCACCCCCTCGTTCTCTCCGGGCCCTACCTCACCCCTGCGGCCTCTCCCGTTGGGGGTCTGGGTCGGACGCCCTCTCCACCCCCTTCCTCTGTTCCCGGTGGGACGGCCTACATGCCGCGAGCCCAACCCGGCCCCCGTTAGTAGGGGGGGGGCGCGGCTCCCGTCCACTTCCATGGGTGAAGGGTCTTGACGCTGAGTGGTTCCTCTCTCGTCGCTGTGGGAGATTCCTGACTGGCAACTGTTCCTGTTGGTGTATTGCTTTAAGGAAAGCGTAGCACTCAGAAGGAAATTGACGGGGTTTGTATCATCCAGGTATTTATCGCCTGGGTGGGATCTGTATCATCGATAGATGTGATCCTTGATGATCTGAACGCCTTTACTGGGTGGGGTCTGCACGATCTGCATGAATTATTCACACATGTTAGTCGAACATACATGTGCCGTGATTAGCTGATGAATAGCTTTGCGTGGGTGGGTCCGCATGATATGAAGGATCTGTACGATCTGCAGGGTCTGCATAAGGTAGATGCATCACTCTTTTTTTGGCGGTGAGATCTGCTTGGTCTTGATTTTTGCACTTAGTTGCATGCGGGGTGGGGTGATCTGAACGCCATTTGTGCATGATGTGGAGGATCTGCATGAATGATCCAAGGGACCAATTATCTACACACTCCAACTAGGTTGCCTGGAGAGACAGCTATGTTCCGTATAATTTCCACTTGTGTGCCAGGTGGGATGTGGCTAATGTCAATGGCATTTCAAATGTTTAGCCGGAAAGGGATCTGTCTGGTTACAATTTTCCTAGACGTGTACCTGAGTAGAATCTGTGTTATCTGTACAATCAGTACAGTTTGACCGGGGTGGGATCTGTTCGATTTGCAGATCTGTACATCGTTAGCGAGATAGGGTCCGTAATATCTGCATGACCTGTACATGTTTATCGGCGGGTGTCATCCATCTGCAGGATCTGTGTAGTCTGCAGGATTTGTATGATCTACCTGAGTCGAATATGTGTGATCTGTATGATCTGTTCACCGGAATGGGGTGTGCTCGATCTGCATGATGTGCACATTTGTATCGGTGGGTCTGCATGATCTGCAGGATCTGTGTGATCTGCGGGATTTCTGTATGGTCGGGAGGATCTGGAAAATCTGGATACTTGACACTTGTTTGCATCATGCTTAGCCGGGATGGGTCTGTGTGAGGCGGATATTTCACACATGTGTACTTGAGTGGGATCTAGATACTGTGTGATCTGTGCATCTTTACCGGGTTGGATGTGTATGATCTGCAGGATCTGCATGATCTACCTTAGTGGAGTCTGTGTGATCTGGATGATCTGTACACCTTATCCGAGATGCGGTCTGTGCGATTCGCAGGATGTGTATGATCTGCAGGATTTCTGTATGATATGGAGGATCTGTAAAAGCTGGATACTTTACACTTGTTTCAGCGTGTTTAGCAACAACAGAAGTATCAAGGTAAGCAACCGCGTGGCACGGGCAAAAATAAGATAAGGGTAGCCACAGGAAAAACAACCTGTGCCAGCAACAGCAAGCAGTAGTAGCAGCTATACCGCGATTGTGTGTAGTAGCAGTGGCGGCAGCAACAACAGGGGCAACAGAATAATTAGCAAACTGCGTGACATGGGCACATCGTACAAAGGGCAGTGAACACTCCGTTACTACTTACTTTTACACGCAACGCTATACGTGGTACGAAGATCTGACAAATATATAATGAATCGCACCGAGATACTAAAAAAAAACTGCCGGATATGTACGTGGTGGATACAGCGTGTTCTCATGTCCTGTGGCCATGCGGTCACGAGCACACGAACACTCAGCAGCAGCAGCAGCAACACTCAGCAACACTCGAGCAACAACACCCGATTCGAGCAGCACTCGTACGCCTGTTGTTGCTGTTGTTGTTATACATACTGCTGCGTATTGCTCGAGCAGCATTCAAGCGCACGAGTAATTATCGTGCTCCGAGTACTCCGAGTATTAGAGTACTGGTGGCCTAAATACTCGGAGTACTTGCAGTATGAGCTGTACTGAAGGGCCAAAACCTCCGAGTACTGGGAGTATGAGCAGTAATTATACTCGAGTAAAAGCAGTACCCGGATTACAAACATCTAAATTACTCGGAGTACTCCGAGTATAGCGAGTATTGAACCCAGTAATACTTCATCATCCGAGTAAAAATACCCCGAGTAATACTCCAACCCGGAGTACCTTGGACTATAAAACCCAAGGTTTATCACAGTGACTGAGAATCGTGGCGGGACGGAACGGGACAGATTTTTCTTGTTTGGCGGAAAAAAAATGACAGCGGGACGGGACGGGACGGTAAAATGAAGACATAAAAAGTTGGCGGGACGGGACGTGACGGGGCAGGGGGTCCACAAGTTATCGACGGGACGGGACGGTAGAATTCAACGGGACAGATTTTCACGACGGGACGGGACGGTAAATATTTTTTCATCCGGCGGGACGGGACGGTAATTATTTTTTTCCTCGGCGGGACGGGACGGTAAATATTTTTTCCCTCGGCGGGACGGGACGGTATTTTTATCTTTCTTCGACGGGGCGGGACGGTAAATATTTTTTCCTCGGCTGAACGGGACGGTAAATATAGCAGGTCGGCGCGGTTGTACGTGAAGACTTTCCCGCACTGCTGGTTGCGCGAAGGGAGCCGGCCCGACGCAGACGTTTTTCTTCTTGACCCGCGGCCCACAAGCTCCGAGAAGTGCCATCACTACACGTGCGACATTCTTTTCTGATTTCTTCCCACCCCTGCCCCAAGTACTCTTGTTGCGGTGCCAGCTCATGGTGGCTTCTGATGATTATTGTGCTTGCGCTGTGTTGTTACTGGTGGTTGTGGAGGTAGGTGGAGATAGGTGGTGGTGGAGGTGGTGGCGGCGGCGGTGATTTTAGTGCCGCTCGCTGCTGGTCGATCGACCCCGTCCGTGAGATAGGCACACCCATGGCGTCCGTACCGGTCGTACCAAAGATGCTATTAATAGGAGACAGCATTTTTACCCCTTGACAGAGAGCAACTTTGCTTGTGACACATACATATCATGCGAGCATGCCTCAAACGGTTCGGCCCGGAGTTGTATGATAGGACGACCGCCCCCCTTAGCCTTAAAGTCCGAATGCTGAAGGCCGAGGTGATTGAGACCCTGCTGTACGGGTGTGTGACGTGGACCCTCAGAGCGGAACACTTTGCCAAGCTTCGAACGGCTCACCACCAAGTCCTGTTGCGAGTCATTGGCTTCCAGCGCCGACTTCGTACTGACCATGCCACCCTCTCGTACGCGAAGGCCCTCAAGATGACACGTTGCGAGAGCATCGATACGACCATTCGTAAACGGCGGCTCTTCTTTGCGGGGGGCGTGGCACGGCAAAGCAAGGAGCGATTACCCAGTCGGGTAATGTTCGGGACGATAGCTGGTGCGGAGAACCCGAGACCAGGCGGACAGTGTAAGACTTGGCATAAGTACATAGTCGAAGACCTTAGGGAGTTCCGAGCCACCGAAGGGTCAACGGAAGTTGCCCCCTTGGTGTTTGGAGTTGAGACCGCGTTGTGGTCCACTGCAGCCAAAAAGGCGGGAAAGTGGTACCGGGGGATCCTTGAAGCAGCCGAACGGTTCATGATGAGGTGGCACGAGGCTGAGGCTGAGATGAGTAGGCACCGCCGCGCATCCGCCGTGGATGGTGCCCAAGGGAACGGGGGTGGAGGGGGCAACAGGAGAAGTGGCAGAAAGCCGGACCAAGGGAATGCGGAGAGGGGGGGGAACAGGAGGGGTAGAAGGGAAACGGCGGTAGACGAAAGTAGGAAGGAGATGGCAGACTGAAGGAATGATGCGTGTCGAGGCTCTGTCTTCTATGAGAAGAGATGCAGAGGCGGCGCCGAAGTGTCTGTGAAGATCACTTGTGATGAAGAAAAGAGAATGTTTAAAAAAAAAGGCGCTTATGTGGCCAAATGTGGAAAGAAAGAAGAGTGATCAAGGTGGGGCATGCCATCACCTGATCACGAGACAATGCCCATGCTACGGGCAGGTGAATTCTACAGCAGCCCGTCAAGGTTCCCTGAACCGTTCCTAGCAATGCCCCTGCAACGTTCTATGTAGCGTACTCGTAACTTTCTATGGAATGTTATCTGCTACCTATTGTGGTAGACTAGCTACCCTGCGTTACGATCAGTATGATAGAGATAAGTTGAATACAGTGCGTCGGCAAGAAGGAACAAACTCAAGTTTCGCCGCATATCGTATTTCTCCGCATCTATCTATCATAAGATACATAGTATGCTCGTGTGAAGTGACTGCACATCAACATAGATATGGATCTCAACGTCCATATTTCAATACGCCCCCATGATGAAAGTCAGTAGCTTAGAGGAACGCCTACAATATTGAAAAAAAGAATCAAAATGCAAAAAATATGGAACAACATATTCAGTCCGGTGTATGAACCGCGGTGATATGGCACACAATACTCGTGGTGTAATTACCAGCAAAAAAATGCTCTAGAAGAGAAAACGTAAACCGCTGTGGGTTTTAACACGCCTCCATTAATTTGTACTTAGAGCTACATGAAATCGAGTTATACCCTAGAAAAGAAAGCGTAAGAAAGTATCTGATGTACGTGTACCCGCCCCCTCAATGGAATCTTGGGATATTATCTAAGAAATCAAAGAATATTAAGAAATAAAATAAAATAAAATTAAACTGTCCGGTACTACTACAATCGTAGACCACACGTAAATGTGTATACTATGACAGTTTGTAAGCTTGTGCTCGTACTATTACGAACTAATACTTGCTTTCATGGATGTTAGTACAACACAGCAGCTACTTTACTGCTGTACGTCAAAACAGTGGATTAAGTCCACAGGACACAAAGTTGTACTACTAATACGCATGTGTAAGCAGTTCGTATTCAGGAATTAAATACGTAATCAACCGAATATTTAGTTCAGGATACTTCTAAGAACATTCCTGACTTCCCCCCAATACAAAAGACACAACATAACCCGAGACAACTTTAACCTACTGTAGTAAGTCACGCCCATATTTGCTCGCTCGATGGGGAACGCACATGTATGATATGCTTGCTAATTTTTCGGTAATATCGTTGTAGAAACGATTTGCCAGCAGGAAATCATACCCGTCTGAAATGTGATCCAGAATCCATGCGCGCACCAAGAACCCAAACACCCTGCTGTCCATGTAGAACAGTAGGTTGTCGCGATTGTGTAGATGTTTCAGCGACTTGATGAACATCTTCACGGAAGCGTACTCGCTCCTGTCGAAGAGTCCGTGTGATCTGAGTTTGGAGGCCATTTCCTTCCGCTCCCTCCTGGACTGTCCTGCAATCTTCAGCTCTTTGAAGATGTTGATGCGAGACCCCCAAAGCACGTCCTGCTCATCGAAACCTTGACGCACAGCAGGCCTCGGGAAGCCGATGTACCTTCTGCTGTTGCGGCATCGCGCAGACGTCTCGCTTCCAGTGCCTGTCCCCGATTGTTGATGGGGATACTTCTGTTGGGATAGAAGTTGTTGCTGGAGTTGCTGTTGCTCCTCATTGTGTTGTTGTTGTTGTTGTTGTTGTTGTTGTTGTTCATGATGATGATGGTAGTAGTTTAATGTGACGAAGAAGCTTAGAAGAGGATGATGGGTCGAAGATGGTTGTGATGGTGGTGGGTGTGTTGACCTGTCCTCTCAAGCAATCGGCCCAGAAGCCCAGGTGTTGGAATTCCCGATGCCCGATCTTCGTACTGTAACAATGTTTCTTGTCGAGGTCCTTGTTTCCGGCGTGAGCTCTGGTTCTCGCGTCGTTGGTAGTTATTTTCCTGGAATTTCATGTAACGCGGCGGAATAGGAGCTCGATTTCTCCCTTTAATGCAACGCCACCAAATTCGATGGAACTCCCAAAATCAGAAGATTGTGGCTCAAGCTCAGATTGTCCAAGTAATTTTTCTTTTTTCCAGCTCGGTATTTTTCAAGTGTTGGCCACCTCGCCTGCGGGGGGGGGGCACGACAGATTGTTTCTCCTAGTTTTTGCTTTCATTTTGTTTTCTTTTTCTCTTTCGATTTGTCTATCTTGTTTTTGTTTTCTCTTTGATTGTTTCTTTTCGTTTCACTATTTCATAGATTGCGTATGTCGTGCCTGTCGTATCTATTAATAGTATGATGACATGGCTTTGCATTGCCCACTGCAGTGCATGCTGCACACGTGGCAACGTAGAATCTCTGTGGCGTAGCTTTGTGACCACAGAACCTGTATCTCTTCTAGGATTGGAGAATCGGCACGGACACTGGTTGTGCTAGATGTCGACGGGTAGAAAGAACGAACAACACACACACATATGCTTTGACTGACACCAAACTGCTAGGTTTAGTGTGGAACAACACTCGGCCCTACACATCGTTGACAGCGCACGTTTTGCGTCTCGCTTGATGACATATGCCACCTGACATCGTGTTGGGCCACACCAGTATATACTGGTGGTGTGGCCGTGAGTTGAGTGGTCTCTGTTCTATTCGTGTGTGGTGGCGAGCTTGCGGCTACTACTGCTGTGGCAGGCAATACTTAGTTTCATTTCAACATATAAAAATAAAGTCCAGCCATACTGCTGCTGGTGCTGATCAACGCCAGCACCTTTTGTGCTAAAAAAATACCTAAATGTGGTGCGGAGCAATTCCATATTTTCCAAGGTTAAAACGATGAGAATACGAAAATACGTCGCCATCATCAGTCATCAGCTATGAGTTCGACTGGTATTATATCATACCAGGTAGTACGGTACCAGGTGTAAATATTAATAGTTGAAACACTCAATTTTCAATTTTGCAAGCTGCGTCATACGCCTATACAATCTCAACTATCTACTATTGATATTTATACTACTACTACTACAACTAACTGCTGTTCTTTTTTTTTGTCTGCTCATCCCATTTATTATCTTCGCACATAATACATCTTCTTCTCTCTCTCTCTCCTTCCAACTCGTAACTCAGATCTGGGGTCACATAGCAGGCTCTTCCACCCCCTTCCCGGTAGGGTACGTGCCTTCATTTTTATCGCGAGAAGATTTCAGCCTATACGTATTTCATTCATAGAGTTGTGTATAATTATGATAACACCTGGTAGTTACCTCGTTGCGTATATTATATAGGAATTAATACTTAATTTTAGTACAACTCGATCTTATTTTATTAATTTCGTGAGTCGTGGTGGTATTTTTTTTTTTTTTTTTTGCTCATCCCATTTATTATCTTCGCCCATCTTCTTCTCTCTCTCCTACCAACTCGTAACTCAGATCCGGGGTCACACAGCAGGCTCTTCTCCCCCCTTCCCGCTACGGTA
Source organism: Nereocystis luetkeana (assembly GCA_031213475.1). Lineage (NCBI taxonomy): Eukaryota > Phaeophyceae > Laminariales > Laminariaceae > Nereocystis > Nereocystis luetkeana. The sequence goes on from JARUPZ010000006.1 coordinate 7,157,742, forward strand.
CGTGCCTTCATTTTTATCGCGAAAATATTTCAGCCTTTTCTTCCCTCGTCGACTCGCATCGAATTGTGCCTACCCACGCTGCAAGGCGCTCTCAACAATTGAATCCTTTATGATGTTTATTTTTGCAAATAAAGTCAAAGTCCGACCCACCTGGGGCTCGAACCCAGGACTCAAACAAGTAGAATTCGAGGTTAACCACTTGAACCACCGGGGCGACCGGATTGGATGGGAACAGACGACCACGAATTAATGTATCTCGCAGGGGAAGAGGCACGTTATGTCCGCCGGAGGCCATAATTTCGCGGGAGAGATTTTATCGGCGGGACGGGGCGGTATTTTTTCGCTGTCACGGCGGGACGGGACGGTAATTGTTCGGTGTCGCGGTGGGACGGGACGGTAATTGTCCGGTGTCACGGCGGGACGGGACGGTAATTTTCAACGGGAGAGATTTTATCGGCGGGACGGGACGGCGGGACCATTTTGACGGCGGTTATACCGTCCCGTCCCGCCGTTACCGCCGTTACCGTCCCGCCGGAATACCGTGATAAGCCTTGATAAAACCCTGAAATACTCCGAGTATTACTCGTGCCTTGGAATATGAAACCCTGAAATACTCCGAGTATTGAAGTTTTTGCAATATGAAATGCCCAAGTACTCCGAGAACTTAAAGTGGTAGGGGCACAGTACAACATCCCCAAATACTTCAAGTACAACGAGTATTCCAGAGTATTGAACCCCAAAATACTCGGAGCACAGCAGTATTTCAGAGTATCGAACCCCAAAATACTCCGAGTACAAGCGCTATCGAGAGTGATCATACCCGAAATACTTCGAGTACGAGCAGTACCCCGGAGTATCGAGCCCTGAAATACTACGAGTACACGAAGTAAGTACCTGAAGTAATTTATCTCCGATACTCGTTTCTTTACTCCAAGGTACTCGGAGCATCTATCTGCACCATCCCATATTGATATCTTACGAGCATCGTCTGCCCTTTGCTCAGGACGACCCAAACCGGCAGACTCTTCTGTCAATGACCACCATAATTACAGCCGTTCTTCGTGCATTTACGTTGTGCGTTACCACTGCTGCCGCCGCCTCCATCATCCTTGTGTTTGTGACGAAGTAAGTTCGACATCGTTTTCATTTCATTATCCTACCAGCACGGTCGTCTGATCTCCGCTCAGACACCTCGATTTAACACACCTCATCCTCTCGATATTGACCTCTCATTGTCCTCTCAATATTGACGACCGTTCATTCGGATATTTCGGCGTCCGATTCTGCCGGCTCTCCTTGAACCCGTGGCATTTGGATATTTACAGTAGCACTACTCACACTCGCACTTACTCGTAACTTTCAGGCAGTATTTCGAGGTTCGAAGTTGAGTACTGCTCACACTCCCAGTCACTCGCAATATTGAGGCCGTAAGCACCTGAATAGTCTCAGCATTCCGAGTACGAACTTAGCTCGATACGGAAACAGTCGATACTCCGAGTGTGGTCCCTCTGCTGTGCGTTATCGTATTACCCGCAGATTCTATTGCATCGTGCTGCTGCAACGAACAACTAATATCGTTGCAATGTGAGATTCCAGAGAGGGAGCAAGCACATAAAATAAATATTGCACAATTCAGAATCTTAACCCCTTTAGTGCCGCAGTCCCGATTCGGGGACAAACGATTCGAATTCCAAGTGATTTGTCCCCAAAACGGGACTGACTGGGGTCCTAAAAGGGATAATAACCTATTGAGGTCCTACATAATAAAGTGATTTACAAAGTGGTTTCATTAATTTAAGAACGGGGCCACGATTAATGTCTAACCTATGTACGTATTGGCCAACCTATCATAGCTCCTATATTATCTACAGGAATCTGGCCGGCCTTTTTTTGCAGGAGGAGGGCCTTTTATTCCCTACTAACTAGTAGTTTTTTCATCTTCTCATGACATGATGAATAGGTTCAATACTGCACGGATACTGGGTGATGAGCGCGATATCGACGGGGTAAAAAGAAAGGTGCGATGAAGAGCATCACACACCCGACAAATTCCACCCATTCCATACGTGGTTCAAGTGGTTAACCTCGAATTCTACTTGTTTGAGTCCTGGGTTCGAGCCTCAGGTGGGTCGGACTTTGACTTTATTTGCAAAAATAAAAAAAGGACTCAATTGTTGAGAGCGCCTTGCAGCGTGGGTAGGCACAATTCGATGCGAGTCGACGAGGGAAGAAAATGCTGAAATCTTCTCGCGATAAAAATGAAGGCACGTACCGTAGCGGGAAGGGGGGAGAAGAGCCTGCTATGTGACCCCGGATCTGAGTTACGAGTTGGAAGGAGAGAGAGAAGAAGATGTGCGAAGATAATGAATGGGATGAGAAAAAAATAAAATAAAATACGTTATTGCCACCTTTTATTCGAGGAAATGGTTGAGGGAAACTGTGCCCACGGACGAACAGAGCTTATCTATATATGTGTGAGCGTTCCTCCAGTCAAACCGGCATTCCTACATAAAATACCCGTCGACATCCAACACACCCAGTGTCCATGCTCATCCCATGTATTATCTTCGCCCATATTCTTCTCTCTCTCCTTCCAACTCGTAACTCAGATCCGGGGTCACATAGCAGGCTCTTCTACCCCCTTCCCGCTGCGGTACGTGCCGAATCTCGATTCTATTAATATATCAATATTGATGAAGAGATACAAGCTCTGCGGTTACGACACCACGACACCGAGATCCCACATCGGCACATCGGAATAATGCAGCATCAACAGGTGAGCGCAGAAAATGGTGTCTCGGGTCGTCCCCTAAAAAATATAAAGTTAAACCTCACTACCTGGTACTAAATAACAAAGGACCCTTAACCTCGACCGTGAGCCAATCAGACTCTATCAACCATTTGTCAGCCCTGGCTCCCGGCACAGCTGTGCCAACCATTTCATGAAGTAAAAGCTCTACGGAGAAATCTGTGGGCTAATACAACAGTAATATATCCGTTTTAGTTCCGGTACTACACGCCTGGTACGCCGTAGCCGCGCATGATCACAACCTGCATGGTCATTGCTGTCTACGTTGCCAACTGAAGGTCGAAGGTGAGACAAGAAGACATCGCGCAAAAATTGACGCTGTGGTCCCTGTCAATAGTACGTTCTACCTGGAGTTTTGTACAAGGATACAACAACCGGGGGAGTGCAACTACAGCAGTGTTAAGTATCTTACGCAATGAATACCGTGCTCCATTTTTTGGTCATTGCGGCTTTACTACCACTATACTGCAGTTAGTTGTACTTCTACGTTCAACGCAACACTTAATTTTCGCTCGTTTTCTCGGTCTATACCAATAGGATCAGTGACATCGTCATCCTTCCCTCCACCATCTTCTGCTCTGCCTAAAGACCTTGCTTTGTACAGCAGGCCAGTCTTCTGGTAGGGGGTCATCAGTAGCACCTACCCATACTTTACAGCTGTAGGTATGCGATACATTGCATGTTATGTACAGTATACAAGCTATAATCTACGCTGCTGCACCTACTGTACCGCTTGCTGTGCGAAAAGAAAGGCCAAGGGTGGGAGGAGTTGTGTAAACGTGTGCTTCTCTATTCTATTTGTGCCCTTCACATGACGAAACCGTTCTCCCTACCCGTCGACATGCAGCACACCCAGTCAGTGTCCGTGAAGATTATATCTACAACAGTGTTCACTTCGTGCGCAGAAAGCAATTCAGGCACTTCGAACGGTCGTCTTCCGGCATTTCCCCAGTCTCGCTTTCGCCAGCAGCTTTAGCCACGACCTCAAGCGAGGCTCCTGCCCTGGGCTCTGAGAAGTTACCCAAAATCTCTTTGAAGTCACCCAACATCTCTCTGATATATCATGTGTATTTTGCAATCCTATTCGCGTTACATACTACGTACAGTAACTGATGTAGCCCCGCAATAACATTATTATTAATAGTACAGTAGTAGCTGCATCGTCTTTACTTGACAAGTCCTATAGAAGTACCGGCCGCTTTTCGGTCATTTCCTCTCGGCCGATCAGATCAACTCGTCCGAGAGACTGCCGTGTGATTGACTTGCAGTCGCCAAGCTATTTTAACAAGCTCCTCTGGCTTTTGCGATATGCAACGCGCCCGGTTTTTGTTCGTCAATCTGCGCCAACATACCGTCTGCAGAGTAAGGTTTAATATCCACCTTCGAGTAAGATAGAGAGCCACTGGCCCACAAACGGCGTAAACGTGGAAACGCTGAAAAATCGGCATCATACCCTCCTCCTCTCACTTCTGTAGCACCAGTAATTTCTATTACCCCCCCCCCCCCCTCCCGTCTCTCATGCGAGAAGGTTCTCTCAAAGTCGACAGGTAGGTGCTACCCATACTACTGACTGTAGAACCCGTCAGCTGATATGATGGACTGCTACCACTGTTTAAGGTACTATTATAGTGGCGCCGTGCAATCATGGCGGTGTCAGATCCACCGCGCCTAGCAAAAAGTCGTCTCCAGTAGTATGCTGGAGTGGCGCACCCGAGGGGGGTGTGCGCTCGTACGGTACAGCACCAGGTACCTGCTGCTGTGTAGCTAGCGCCGCTTATTTTCCCCGCGCTCTTTTCGTACGAAGCATGTCGTCAAAACATATATATCTGCTAAGCCGGTCGCTTCTTTGCGTTTTTTGCGTGTACCGTCAATATATACTTCGAAGCCGGCCGCCCCGCCGGTGGGGTATCTCTCTAGGGCTGCAGCCCCGCTCTGGGGGACAAACCACTCAACTTGAAAGTTTTTTGTCCCCCAAACGGGACCGCAGTCCTGTTAAAATCTCTTTTGACGATTACCGCAAGACTAGTTCAGCAGCGGTCACTGCTGTAGCTGCGTGATCGGGGGATGAGACGAATGAAATGATGGTGACCGGGTTAGACTGCACGGGTCCGCACGGCATGAGAGCAGCATCATGACATCCGTATACTCGTGGGTGTTCACGTGCTGTTGTTGATATATTGACAAATGATAACATCGAAATTATCGCTGTCGTTTCGTCCGCTAACTCGGGGTCCCAAGTACCGCAGTCCCGATTTGGGGACAAACAGCTCTAATTCCAAGTGATTTGCCCCCAAAACGGGACTGGGGTCCTATAAGGGTTGAGTGCCGTGTGTGTTGTATATTGATGCGTTTTTGCTACCACTCGGCATCCAGGGCACTCAGTGTCCCGTGATGACTTTTCATCCTATTGAGACACGAATCTCTGTGTCCCGTGATGACTTTTCATCCTATTGAGACACGAATCTCTGTGTGAACTACTGCTGCTGTGAACACAAGAACCACACGACACATCGTAGTGATGCCCAATCGTAATTTCAATATGTAATGAGAATATGGACAGCTACTGTAGTACTTAGTGCAATTCCATAACGTAATACTGGATACGACAGGCGCGACATACACGGTCACTCGAAAATGCTCCAGTATATATTTGTCATTCATTGTGTTTGCTCCTGAGTTCGAATGTCTTTGAGAAAAAAAAAAAAACACTTTCTGTTCCTTTTACACAGTTTTAGTAGTCTTTGTTATTTATTTAATAGAACACTCGTACACATTGACGGATTGCAAGCATACCAGGGGTATTAATAATTAGGGAATACAAGGCCCTCCCGCCCCCACGGCGGTCGGGCCAGTTCCAGTAGATAACATAGGAGCTATAATAGGTGAGCCAACGCATAAGATGGACATTAATTGTGGCCCCGTGCTTCAAATTCACGAAAACCACTTTGTAAGACACTTTATTTAGGACCTCAATAAGCGTTAAAATGATAAACTTGTGAAATCTTTATTTGATGTGCTTGCCCCTCTCTGAAATCTCACACTGCAACTTTATTATTAATCGTAATAGCCCTTGGTTGCAGTAGTACGATGCAATACAATCTGCGGGTATTACGATAAACGCACAGCAGAGAGAGGGACCACATTCGGAGTATCGACTATGTCTGTATAGAGCAAATTTCGTACTCTGAATGCTGAACATTGCGAGTGACTGGGAGTGTGAGCAGTACCAGGTACTCAATTTCAAACCTCGAAATACTGCCCCTGAATGTTGCGAGAAAGTGCGAGTGTGATTAGGACTAAAGATCCCAATGCCACGGGTGCAAGGAGTGCCCGCTGGATCGGACGCCGAAATATCCGAATGAACGTTCGTCACTATTTTCTTTTAATCGAGAGGATGAGGTGTGTTAAATCGAGGTGTCAGAGCAGAGGTCAGACGACCGTGCTGGTAGGATAATGAAATGAAAACGATGTCGAACTTACTTCGTCACAAACACAAGGATGATGGAGACGGCGGCAGCAGTGGTAACGGAAAATGTAAATACCGTACTATTAATAGATGTTTCCTCACGAAGAACGGCTGTAATTATGTTGGTCATCGACAGAAGAGTCTGCCGGATTGGGTCGCCCTGAGCAAAGGCCAGACGATGCTCGTAAGTCATCAATATGGGAAGGTGCAGATAACTACTGCACGGATGCTCCGAGCACCTTGGAGTAAAGTAACGAGTATTGGGGATACATTTTACGTCAGGTACTTCGTGTGCTCGGAGTATTTCATGGTTCGATACTCCGGAATGCTGCTCGTACTCGGAGTTTTTCGGGTATGATCAGTCTCAATGCTGCTTGTACTCGGAGTATTTCGGGGTTCGATACTCTGAAATACTGCTGTACTCCCGAATATTTTGGGGTTCATTACTCTGGAATACTCGTTGTACTTGAAGTATTCGCGGATCTTGTACTGCTCCTACTTTAAGTACTCGGAGATTTCGTACTGCGGATACTTCAATACTCGGAGTATTTCAGGGTTTCATATTTCGGGGTACGAGTAGTACTCGGAGTATTTTTGAGTTTCATACCCCAAGGTACTCCGGGTTAGAGTATTACTCGGAGTATTTTGCTCTGATGAAGTATTCCTGGGTTTAATACTCGCGATACTCGGAGTACTCCGAGTAATTTAGAAGTTTGTACTCCGGGTACTGCTTGTACTCGACTGTAAGCGCTGCTCATACTCCCAGTACTCGGAGGTTTTGGGCCTTCAGTACTGCTCATATTCCAAGTACTCCGAGTATTTAGGCCACCAGTGCTCTAATACTTGGAGTACGAAATATCTCGATACTTCTTCGAGTATACTTGGAGTATCGAGTATCCTCGCAGAATTTGTGGTTTTGGTGATTTCCGAAATTATTGAAAAACTACGAAAAATAACAACTCATGGCATAGAGTATAGGACACCTACTGTGATAAGAAACAATACATATGGTCCAGGCTGGATTTCTTTTTTGAGAGAAGGTACTTTATATACTAATTTCAAGAAAGCGATTCTGAAATATCTTGAGTTTATCTAAATCTCAGCCTGGATTTCTTGTTGGCCTGTTTCTTATTAGGTCAAGTGTACTGTAAGTCTGTGCTCACGCCCACAGAAAAAGGCTTCCACTTTTTTAAGAGACGCCAGTTTGGCATCGGGGCTCGGTTTCTTATTTAGTCGTCACCATTGAGCACAGTCTACTCTTGACTAATATATCATACATATGGTATTTAGTATAGCACCCAATTCTGCAAATTTCTTATCCTTATGCGATGGATTTTCTTATTCATGGTGAGACAACAGCTTCAATTTATTACGAGACCAACCGATTTATTACGAGACCAACGACTTTGCAGAGTTTCAGAGCAATAATTTCTCATTGGTGACATAAAACAAGACTTACCAAAACTCGTACGAGTGAATTTCTTAACAGCGGGGGGGCTCTGTATCAAGGTACTTCTGTTACTGCCCGTGCTTTCAAGACCTTCGGGGTTCAATACTCTAGACACTGCTTGGAATATAAGTAATTCAGGGGTGAATACTCTAGATACTGATTTTACTTCAAGTACTTCGGGGTCCAGTACTCTAGATACTGCTTGTACTCGGAGTATTTCGGGTATGGATACTCTAGATACTCCTTGTACTCGGAGTACTTCGGGGTATTCATCGTGAGACGACAGCTTCAATTTATTACGAGACCAACGACTTTGCAGAGTTTCAGAGCAATAATTTCTCATTGGTGACATAAAACAAGACTTACCAAAACTCGTACGAGTGAATTTCTTAACAGCGGGGGGGCTCTGTATCAAGGTACTTCTGTAACTGCCCGTGCTTTCAAGGACTTCGGGGTTCAATACTCTAGACACTGCTTGGAATATAAGTAATTCAGGGGTGAATACTCTAGATACTGATTTTACTTCAAGTACTTCGGGGTCCAGTACTCTAGATACTGCTTGTACTCGGAGTACTTCGGGGTGTGATGCTCTGGAATACCGCTGCACTCCGAGTTTGGGGTTCGGTACTTGGAATACTTTCCGCACTTGAAGTATTTAAGGATCCTGTACTGCTCGTACTTTGAGTGCTCGGAGTATTTATTTGGGCTTTTCGTACGGCGAATACGTCAATACTCGGAGTATTTCAGGGTTTCATATTCCGAGGTACGAGCAATACTCGGAGTATTTCAGGGTTTTACAGTCCAAGGTACTCCGGTTTAGAGTATTACTCGGAGTATTTCACTCGGATGATGAAGTACTCCTGGGTTCAATGCTCGCGATACCCGTAGTACTTCGAGTAATTTAGATAATCTGGGTACTGCTTGTACTCGACTGTAAGTACTGATCATACTCCCATACTCGGAGTATCGAGTATACTCGGAGCATCTGTGGAATGTTGGTTCGACGAAGTCTACGCACGGATGATGATTGCTACGGTGCATTTTATGATACCGAAAAATCGAACGCTTTCGAGCCGCGAGCATTGTCGGTACGACCCCCAAAAATATAGGGCGAGTTTTGACGTCGTGAAAAATGGATCATCGTGTTTCTTACTGATATTAAAGTGATAGGGGAGCTCGAGCAGGGTGCCAACAACAGCATCATACGATAGCGAAACAAGAAGAACCGACGGAGGATGATAAACAAACCGCGCATACGCGTCATACATCCGCTCCTGCTAGGAAAGCCAACGTCTTTCGCACCGTGAACAAGCGCCTCGCAACAGCGAAGAAAGTGGACCGGAAGCAAGCGATAAACGTGTGAGAAGCACGGCTGTGAAATAGAGATAAATGGGTACAGAACTAACTGTGTGAAGAACACGGGTTAACTCGTCTCTCGCGGCCGGGTTGATAGTTGCGAGGCAGACAGACAGACGCGGCCAACCTTTTGGCCGACTTCGCGCCCTGTTGGAGGTATAGTCAGTCTGTGCGTTGCGGCGATAGACGTTTTTGTTGTCTCACCACACGACGTGCTGCAGGCAGGCTCCTTCCTTCCTCTGCTGTATGCAGTTGAGTTGCCTTTGCTCGGGGCAATGTCTTCGCGCCGAAACTCATCATCATCGCCACGGGCCACCAACAACGCCGTGCAGCGAGCGTCGCTCCTCATCCTCCTCATACGCGAGGTGAAGTCGGATACGTGAATAATGCGGCGGGTTTCCGATATGTAATGGCGAAGTGCAAAGTGCGGCGGAACTGAAGTTCATGCTTCATACATACCTGGTACGATCTCCACCAACAACGCGGCGGGACGAACAAGCTTTGCTACCTTCTCGTGTCGAGCGTGCATAATTGCGTGTGTACAGCAGTGTGCTGCGGTTGAAGGAGATAGGGAGGATGGATTGTAAATTGGGTTTTGTTGCAGAGCTGTAAAGGGAGGGAGGTACTGCTTTGTTGTCTGCCATCCACAGCGCGACGTATGTATGTCTTGTACAAAAGACGACAGAGAGGATTGCGTGAAACCCTCGGTAGGTTGAAATACTTCTATTTCAACGGACTTCGGGTGAAGCGGCGGTAGATGACGAGGACCGGATGTTCAAAGCGCAGGAGGGCAGGAACACATGTGTGTTTCGAAGATGACGTCGCAAAGGACAATATCTTGGGACGTTGCACGAAGGGAGCTTACAAAAGGTGATTTCGGAGTACCAGGTATGTATGTGAGAGATGCACATTTTTTTTCACGTTGCACGAAGGGAGCTTATAAAAGTTGTGAGTACGTGAGGTATATAGAGGTATATATTTTTTCAATAAGTTGGTATTAGAAGCAATACTATAATGAAGTTATAAATTGGGCATCACGCAGTCTATATATAATTAATAGATAATAATTGATAGCTGCTTCTTCGGGAGTGCCTGGAAATAAGGACTGGGGCCTTGCGGTTGGAGGTGGCAGGGTCAGGGGGGAAGTAGCGGTAGTATGTGGGGGAAAGGGTTGTAGGAGGTAGAAGAGCTACAGAGAAAGTGAGACGGCAGGGACTCTCTCCTAGGCACTACCGATAACAGTGTAGACCAGCAACAATGCACGCGGCCCTCTGTGCGTCGAAACATGCGCGTAGCAGTTACCATGGTATAGACCTACCATTTCGATGGGCAGCTGGTTTTTGGTATTTTAATAGATGCTTCTTAGGAGGTGAGTGGTCGTTTTTTGGTGGATGAAATGGAGGGATGTTGGTTGTGGTCTTCATGAGCCTCTTATCGGTTTTGATTCGTCGTACATACATATGATACTGCCGCTCTTCACTTACTTTCTGTTCCTTAGTTTTTTTTAGAACACTGCGCATTGTCGGATGGCATAATAATAACAATAATAAGTGCATGGGTTTCCTTTTGTTACCGAGGTTTTCTTCTTTCAGGAAAGTTAAGATAGATCCATATATATTGAAGATCATGCTGCACATTGTCGGATGGCAAGAGAAATGATGATAGTAATAATAATAGTAATATTATAACAATAAAAAGTAACTGACAGCTGAGAGCGCGTGTATAATGGGCACAGGTCAATTCGACGCTATTATTAGTCGACGAATCGACGAGGAAAGAAAGGGGTGAAGTGTACTCGCGATAAAAAAACAAGAGGCACATACATGCCGTAGTGCGGCGAGGGAAGAAGAGCCTGCTGTTTATATGTGATCCCGAATCTGAGTTACGACTAATAATAATAGGAGGATGTTTGCCGAATTACGTCACACATAGGACGAGAAAATGTATACAGAACGAGTACTGCCATATATATCTGAATTGCTGGCGTGTGTATATTTCACCCCTCCTCGGATAACGTAACACTTCACGTTTTATATTAATGTTAGGCGTCAGCGAAAAAAACCGTAACGTTACGCTACTACGCTATATACTTTCTGGGTTTTGTGACAACACAGTGTTATCACTATTAGTATGATTTGATATTGGCGGGCGATCGCGTAACAATCCCGTACTGACCGCAGTATATATATGGGTTTACGGTGTTAGGGTATGCAGCCCACTGCGAGTAACACTATGTTAAGCGTGTTAGCGGAATTCTTCGTGCCTATCGCAACACACGTAGAAGGGATGGCGCACACGGCCAATTAAACGTTATCATTATGTTACGTACCGTGTTGGCGACATCAGCCCGTAGCGAGTAACGTTTTGTTAGTGTGCTATTATTGGGAACCTTACTTGCTACCGCAATAATACCCTTTAGGGTCGATCTTAACGACACGTGTTGTATTTCGTTTTTTCCAGAAATTTTGACATTAATTTTTCACCAAATTCAGCGAGGGTTGAATCTTATCGAGTAAGTGCCTCCGTTGGCTCGGGAAATAATCGTCCACCCGGCACAGAACCGTCCCTACAGCAGCTGCGCTCGCGGAACCCATGCGTGCGGTGACCCCACAGTCATCGGCCTGACTCGTAGGCAGGTAGGTGTCGGTGCCTTGGGGAGTGAAAGCCATTTCCAATTCGTCACGCAACAACGCCCAGCGCTTACCCAAAGCGACGAAGTCTCAGCTATTGCTGTCACCGAGCTCAGTCGGTCGGCCACCTCGGTGCGGTCACCTTGTGAGCTCGGCCACGAGAGCCCAGAAAGCTATTGCGCCTTCTGCGTTCGGCCATGACTTGCGAGTGACCTTAGGAACGACCCCTGTCAGCTCTCTGCGCTCGCGAGTGGTGGCACAGCTCGAGCGGTGGGGCTGCCCGATCCTCTACGGCCTCGTACCTAAATTTCCGGAAAACCCCGAAAAACTTCGAGGCGACTTTTTGGTGGGGTGAAGTTTTTCGGCTCTTCTTCCCGAAAATATCTCGGAAAAATACCGAAATTTCGGGAAAATACCGAAAAAATCTGAAAAACACTCGTCGTTAAGACCGACCCTTAGACGGATAACGCACACGGCCAAATAAACGCGTACATAGCACTTCGTATCTATGTTAGTGTGTTAGAGGGATGACGTATATGGTCAATACAACGTTAACATGTTAGCATTATGTTACCGTATCGGCCGCAGCAGCTGTCCGTATCGAGCGACGCTCTGTGAGGGTGTTAGCGGATGTCTTGCTACCATAAAATATACCAGGTATCTAACGTATAGCGTATACCAGGCATATGATCGATGACATACTAGCACAATGGCTCGCATGCAACGTATTTATAGCGCCACAAGTTATAGCAGATAAGGTACACCCCCAATCTAACCAGCTAACTTCAACAATATGTTACTGCCGTGTTAGCTCATACGTGCGAGTGTACGATTACGTTTTAGATGGATAACGTACTGCTGTGTTATAGATGAATAACGTACTGGCTGGGTTTCCAGAAAAAATGAGGCGTTTTCTGCTGGGATCCCTCCTACATATCCCCTGTTTGGGGGTTTAATTATATGGAGGGTTTTTTTTACCGGGGAAGCCATGCTATCCTCCCCCCCGGGGATATTTTTGTAGGTACCCCCTACTGGGAAGTCGGCGAAATTGGATAACACGGCTACGTTATGTTACTCCCACACGCCGCTTTACCACTAACGAACACAGGTAACACATACATATGTCATGTTAGATATCGGGAAGTTCCAAAGGGTAATAACGTAGTAACATTACGTTAGAACGACTTCGGCCCCAACGGTAACTCAGTAATATAATGTTAGACTCGGATTGATTTTTATGGTAACTCGGTAACGGGATGTTACTATCAGATCTTTACTGGCGGTATATAACACCAAAAATCGTAACTTAATGTTATGGAGAGACCTCCGCACTAAGGCTAGTATCGTAACGTAATTTACGTATATATATGGGCCGGCTACGACTGTAACGTATCCAACGCACGTCACGTTTTATCCGAGCCTAACGCAATCAGATGTGTCCAGATAACGTAGTGTTAGTAGTGCTGGCGAACATGGTAACGTTATGTTAGGGTGTGTCTTAACCCCCCCCAGAGAGCATTGGAACGAAATGAAGGGGATATTATTTGCCGCATGAATCGGTGTTGATTGGTTGTCGGAAACGAATAGATTCAGTGCAGCCCGAGAAAAACAGTACATATCTAGAAAAAGTAAGAAGAAGTGTTGCACCCCTTTTTCTTGTTTGGGAGGACCGAACGGCCCGACCGAACGGGAACAAATAGCAGATTATTTGATGTAGATGGACACCACCGAACACGGATGTGGACACCAATTTGCTTTGGCATGTTCAAAAGATACCGTTCGTGCCGATTCCGCTGGCGAACCCAGGATTCTGCATGGACCCAAACACCCAAACACGTGCTTTACTTAGGTAAGAACGGAACGAATGACCACGGAATGCCTCGTTCCGTTCCGATCGTTCCCATGTTCTTTGGTGGGAGTTAAGACACACCCTTAGGGTGTTATGTATAACACTCCTCCTAAGGGTAACACAATGCTAGTGTGTTACGTCTTAACGCTGCGTCGACAGTAACATTATGTTACGTATCGTGTTATAATAGTAAATATGCGAATATCGATTTGGGTATGTTAGAGTGATAACGTACGTACGTCGTGTTGAACTACGTATCGTGTTATAATAGTAAATATGCGAATATCGATTTGGGTATGTTAGAGTGATAACGTACGTACGTCGTGTTGAACATGGTAACGTTATGTTAGGGTATTACGTATAACACTCCTCCTAAGTAAGGGTAACACTATGCTAGTGTGTTACGTCTAATGCTGCGTCGACAGTAACATTATTATTATTATTCCTCTTGCCATCTATCTGACAATGTGCAGCATGATCTTCAACATGGATCACTCATAACTTTCCCGAAAGAAGAAAACCTCGGAAACAAAAAGAAACCCATGCACCAAGTCTACCTCCCTTCCGTGCCAACTTTCAGCTTGTCTACTCTATTTGCTGTATTTGCTCCTTCCTCCTCATTACGTTTCTATCCTTAAATCCTAAACTGCATCCAAGCTCCATCAACATTATGTTACGTATCGTGTTATGTACTACCGGGTACCTGGTAGTAAATATGCGGATATCGATCTGGGCATGTTAGAGTGACAACGTACGTACGTGTTTGGTCAAAGCCTAAGACTCTGTGTTGCGGTGTTAGTTCAAGGACTGATCACGGCGTAACATAGTGTTACTGTACCAGAGCTGGACGAGATCGAGCAGCAACATAACGCTAAGGCGTGTGTGCACGTTCGTGGGTTTCCAGTTAAAACTGTGTTACCGCGTTGCCGTGATCGCTCCTCCAGTGTCAACACTATGTTATTAATAGTACGCTACTATTTATACCAAGTTCTTGTGTTAGGCCCCATAACGTAAATACGTGTTCTCCGAGTGTTACGTTATCATAGGTGTGGTATATTTACAAAATTATTATGTAACGGCTGTGCGAGCGGGGACTTGGTCGAAGCTCATCTCTGCAAGCTGTGTGTGATACTTCGATCGCGCGTATATTTATACTTCGTATTATGGCCTTATGCAGGAAATACACGAGAAAACAAAACAACTGAAACCGCAGAATTCAAGAAGTAAGTGGGTGGGTATATCTTTGGGGAATAAGGAAACAATTTTCCGAGGTTGCGCGTAGCTTTGCCACTCGAATGGGGGAGCTTTTCTGTCGTATTCTGTCTCTCTAAAGTTGGGTCATTTCATGTAGGTATTGGATTGCATGAGGCCTCTCCTTAGCCGGGCAGGAGGTCTCGCCTGGTATTCCCCCGCGCTAAGCAGACTAGCGTATCGCCTACTCTGCGCGAAGTTAGTACCTGTAAATGATCTGGGTATACGTTTGTATGTATTTGAATACCATCGTCGTCCCTACTACCGAGCAACAGTAAGTAAGTACTGCTGTGCCTGTCAGTGTGATATATATGGTATTGCGATATCTACCCCTTCTGACTCCATTTCAATATCATGTACCAGGTATCACAGCGGTGTCGTGGTTTTGTGCCCAAACACCACAGCAACAGTTTGTTGTAGGTTGCACGATATCTCAACAGCTAGTAGGAGGAAAACTACGCACGGACACCATAGGCACCTACCTGCGTGTGCTGGATGTTAACGGGTAGAAATATTGGTTCAATCTGAAGACACGCACGCACGTCGTGTAGCTTCTAATGTTTCTGAGACCCCTCCCCCGGTTAAGCCACATTGGGAGCTCCATACCTCACACAGAACCTAGCCCAGCAGACGCACTTACCTGGTACAGACATAAA